>CM068367.1:455154568-455754568 GCA_034769895.1 Magicicada septendecula
AACACCCATTTAAACTTACCTTTGACCAACTTAAATGCCTTATTGATATAATTATTATCACCCAAACATTTTACAACATTTTACATTTCCTCATTTACTATTTATTATCATATTCCAATCATATAAAATCACTTAAATTCATTATCAAAATTTATTACCACATTTAAATCAATTAATTCATTTGCAATTTCTTTAATTCAATCAATTATTTGAACACAACATTACTTCAATTACCTTCTTCCAAAACAATTGCAATTCATTTATTACAAACTCTCATTATTTATTTAGTCTGCTCAAAGCTTATTATTATTATTATTATTATTACATCAATTTCTACTACATACACATTGTTTACATAAAGCACACTTTACAACATAGACACAATTAATTTCACTATAAATTTATTTACAATTTTTTGTCATTATTTTTCCGTTTACCACACCTCATTTCCTAATTTAGCCAGGTCATTACCATAAACTAAAATATTTAAAATTTCCATTCACTTATTTTTTATTTAACCCCCATCATCATATAATAGTCTGGTGTATTTATAACACAAATCATTCTTATCTACATACATTACATTATAATTATTATTGTAATGACTATTTTCGTTAATTATATTGACATAGTAATTAACTACATTTTTGTCTCCCATTAATTCATAAAGCCCATCCACATTGGTAATTTCAGTCCAGTCTCCATCAGTATTTTTGGTTAACATAAGGTAAGTTATTTTATCATCATATTCCTCCACTACATCCCTCGCAACCTCAGGTAAGAGTCTATCATTTACAATAGTATCATCAAAATAATCATCTATCTCTATTTCACAAGGTAAGTCAATTTTCTCTCCTCTCTCAATGTCTAAACTCTGCACTAACATTTCATAACCTCTATTAATCTCAAAAATCTCTATCTCACTCTCATCACAATACCTCTCACAACCCCACTGACCTATTTCGTACCACGCAAAGGGCACAACAAACTTATTATACGTCTTGGCACTTCCAAGGACACCACAAAAAATTAAGGGACTATTTTGAGACACCATGTCTCCCACACAACTACCGGAGGAAACCTTGCCCACATAACACCACGGTGAAAACCCTGTTTCACTATATACTTGGGAAAAATTTGCCCTTTGCCCACCTAACCTCTCTTCACACACACTCCCCATTTTCTCAACACTTTCTCTGTTCACCACCTTACTCTCTAACACCACGTTTTTAATTATACCACTGTTATCACTCGTTAACTCATCATTATAATTATCGCTACTAACCTTGTCTACCGCCACCTGTTTTGCATCTAAACTACCACCACTACTGTTAATACATATATCTCCGTTATTTTCGTTTGTGTTGCTCTTACCTGTATTCATTCCCCACACTCCCATTCTCTCAATATTTCGTTCTAATTTGCTAACGTTACTGGTAAATATCCCATTGGTTCTTTCACAACGCTTATTAGTTTCATTAATATCCTTTTTTAATTAATTATTTTGCATTTTTAATTCATTGAAATGACTTTCACATTTGATTTTTTGTTAGTGTATTTCATTACTCAATGTATCAAACTTATTATTCTGTTCATTAAATTTATCATTAAAATTACTATTAATTTCAGTAAGTCTACTTTCATTTTTCACATCTTGAGCTTTTATAAAATTAAATATGTCATCTAATGACAACTTTTGTACTCTACTGACTGTAGGTGTTGATTCAGCATTTATTTCGTTCATATTCATTGATTCGGTCTCGCTTACTTCAACATTTACTGAGCTCCCTGTTTCAATGTCAGTTAAGCTGACGTTTTCATCATTACTTTTATTAGTATCCGTTTTTCATATTATTTAGTTTTTTACTTGTTCATAATACATATATCAATCATATTATAACATACTCTTATTTCTCTGTACTTAATTTTAATTCATATGCAACTCCCACTAACGTCTCTTACATCTGCGAGTAGGCATACCCTATACGAAATATACTTCGTACAGACAGTCCCTAGTTCGGGGGCCATTGAGATATTTCAACTTATTCAACAGTTTATGAAAGAAATATAAGTGTATTTTTAACATTATTCTCAATTCTCATAATTCTTACCTGTTCGGGGTCCAGGATCCTTTTACACGAACTCACCGTCTGTAAGAGAGGTTACTGGGTTTGTTACTCAATAAACACGCTGTTATACTACATTAATCAGCTCTGTTTATTATTCGCTTGCAACATTTATTATAAACTTAATGTAGAGTTACTTAGTGTCCTTTTTTATTTCTCAAAACTATTAATGTTCAACTTAAATATCTTATCTTCTAAAAATTAAAAAACAAATCTTTACGCTACTTGAACACTGGTAAACATTGTACTAACTACTTTCAAACCTTAACAAATATTAACTAAGTTATGTTGAGACAACCCAGCTTGCTCACTCACTCATTCATTCCTCATACTTTTTATATTGTTTCCCTTAAAGAAAAGAAAACTAAAGCTCTTTATTAAATAAATTTCCCCATTGAGTTGAATTAAAAATGTGGTTTCTACTTCTCTGGCTGTGTCCAACACGTGCGGTTATTAGTCTGTTTCTGTTCGTAAACTGGTTCGTCCGAAAAAGTTTTCTGCTGGTTAATTTGATTCACTGATTAAAAAATATTTGATTCACTATTTATCACATTCTACTTGACTCACATTTTTAGTAATTTTATCAAAATTAGGCCCACGAGCCTATGTGTTCACCCGGCCGTGGTTACGGCTGAGCGGCGAGTGCCTTGTTAATGAAAAGGAAAGCACTGCCTTCAAGCTGCGATCTTTTCGTCGTCGTACACAACGTATGGACTTTCTATGAGCCCCAGGAGCTAATGATGTTAAACGGTGACGATATAAGAGGCTTAGGTGGGTGGAACCTCTACTTGATTTCCTCCGTCTCCAGAGCACATGGCCCGACAATCTCTCTGCTTCGCCATTTTCGTAGCGTCGGTTTGTCCTGTTATGCGTAGAAGCTGCACCCTGACGAGTGTATGCGCGTATCATACGTGACAAACATTGAGTTTACAAACAAGTAGTGCATTCTCCAACTACACTCCACCCAAAAAGATACGTTACGGTTCATTGTTTGAATACGACCTTTTTATGACACATTACAATACCCCCCCAATGAGAGGTTTTCTGCCGAAACAGAAAAACTCTCATTGCTAAACCCTAAGAGGATCGGTGAGGATATGGCGCCAACAACCCCCTTTTAATTCTTAACACATCATGGGTAAACTACCCCCCTAGCTAAGCGACTATGGCTGCCCCCGAACGAGATTACTGGACTTCTCTGTGCGAGATCCCAACACCATAAAATCGGAAAGATACTCACCAGAGTACCACCTAACCTCAACTCATTCCATCAAAAAATCAAAGACTGGCCTTATACCATAACAGATCCTCAACTGATATGCTGGGTGCGTACACATACTCAAAACTAAATCAAACAAATCAGAATAAATCATTTAAATTCTGTTCAAAAAATTAATCTAAGTCCAATATCAAAGATTCATATTCCCATTAATTTCATCATCTCCTTCCATTTACTCTCAAAATTTCAAAATATCTAAAATGAATTTACAACTCTTCTTAATTAGCTACCAACAATCATAATAAATGAAATAAATTGAATACCTTATTAAATCATAAATTCCCTTATCGTTAAATTTGCTTACAACACATATAATATGAACAATATAAATCAGTTAATCCATTAACATATAACCAACAATATATCCTGAACATCAAAACACAATCTGTACTTCAAGCAGAATTTTTTTTTTATAAGACTGTAATAAAATGTAATAATGTTTTATTAACCCTATATTCTGACAATAAAAGAAAATTATAAAATAAAATATAACTTGAACTTACATGGATTATTAAACGAACATATGAATTGGTTATATTGACCATTATACAGTTCATACCAGTCATCAACTGAGCCCTCTTGGTCAGGTGAATGACCTTACCCTAGATACACTACACCAATCTATACAATGAAAAATACACAACATATGTTTATAATTTTTACACTCTAACATAGTAAAAATAGTAACATTATAAAACATAGTACACTCATAATTAACATTGTTGTTGTTACCTTAAAATAAACAATTCGCATTTAAGTTTGATCAGAAATTACACACCTTGCAGCTTTAATTTTATTTTCAACTTCTATTAAATCTTTTACTTGTTTCATTTATTATTACATTTTAACTATGATTTTCTATTTAGCATTTTCATCATTTATTGGTTTGGGTGATTCTCCGTTATTCATCATAATTCGATTTACCAAATGGGTATTTAAATATAATCTTACCCCTTCTTACCTCTACCCACCATTAACAGATTTGTATAGTATGACACCCATCTCTCCAAAATATTTACCAATAATTCTCTAACTCCACTTAAATCATTCTCCACTTATAACAAAATACCCGATACCCTCTTTGTACTTAGGATGTTTGTTACCTCCCTACGCTCATTCCCTTATTGGTTCATGGCCCTTTCCCAGGTAACTCCGCCAAACCCAATTTAAAACTATTCCCACCCGCCATAACGCCTGTCGTTAAGCACTCCTTACCACACCACTCTCTTTACAAAATATCTCCATCATCTATTTACTCTCCAATTACATTACTCCCATTACTCTACATGTATACACTATCGCTACTGTGTCCCTACTATTACCCTGTTTCTGTGTTACTTATATTCCAAAACCTTATTCTGTCTAACACCCATTTAAACTTACCTTTGACCAACTTAAATGCCTTATTGATATAACTATTATCACCCAAACATTTTACAACATTTTACATTTCCTCATTTACTATTTATTATCATATTCCAATCATATAAAATCACTTAAATTCATTATCAAAATTTATTACCACCTTTAAATCAATTAATTCATTTGCAATTTCATTAATTCAATCAATTATTTAAACACAACATTACTTCAATTACCTTCTTCCAAAACAATTGCAATTCATTTATTACAAACTCTCATTATTTATTTAGTCTGCTCAAAGCTTATTATTATTATTATTACATCAATTTCTACTACATACACATTGTTTACATAAAGCACACTTTACAACATAGACACAATTAATTTCACTATAAATTTATTTACAATTTTTTGTCATTATTTTTCCGTTTACCACACCTCATTTCCTAATTTAGCCAGGTCATTACCATAAACTAAAATATTTAAAATTTCCATTCACTTATTTTTTATTTAACCCCCATCATCATATAATAGTCTGGTGTATTTATAACACAAATCATTCTTATCTACATACATTACATTATAATTATTATTGTAATGACTACTTTCGTTAATTATATTGACATAGTAATTAACTACATTTTTGTCTCCCATTAATTCATAAAGCCCATCCACATTGGTAATTTCAGTCCAGTCTCCATCAGTATTTTTGTTAACATAAGGTAAGTTATTTTATCATCATATTCCTCCACTACATCCCTCGCAACCTCAGGTAAGAGTCTATCATTTACAATAGTATCATCAAAATAATCATCTATCTCTATTTCACAAGGTAAGTCAATTTTCTCTCCTCTCTCAATGTCTAAACTCTGCACTAACATTTCATAACCTCTATTAATCTCAAAAATCTCTATCTCTCTCTTATCACAATACCTCTCACAACCCCACTGACCTATTTCGTACCACGCAAAGGGCACAACAAACGTATTATACGTCTTGGCACTTCCAAGGACACCACAAAAAATTAAGGGACTATTTTGAGACACCATGTCTCCCACACAACTACCGGAGGAAACCTTGTCCTCATAACACCACGGTGAAAACCCTGTTTCACTATATACTTGGGGAAAATTTGCCCTTTGCCCACCTAACCTCTCTTCGCACACACTCCCCATTTTCTCAACACTTTCTCTGTTCACCACCTTACTCTCTAACACCACGTTTTTAATTATACCACTGTTATCACTCGTTAACTCATCATTATAATTATCGCTACTAACCTTGTCTACCGCCACCTGTTTTGGATCTAAACTACCACCACTACTGTTAATACATATATCTCCGTTATTTTCGTTTGTGTTGCTCTTACCTGTATTCATTCCCCACACTCCCATTCTCTCAATATTTCGTTCTAATTTGCTAACGTTACTGGTAAATATCCCATTGGTTCTTTCACAACGCTTATTAGTTTCATTAATATCCTTTTTTAATTAATTATTTTGCATTTTTAATTCATTGAAATTACTTTCACATTTGATTTTTTGTTAGTGTATTTCATTACTCAATTTATCAAACTTATTATTCTGTTCATTAAATTTATCATTAAAATTACTATTAATTTCAGTAAGTCTACTTTCATTTTTCACATCTTGAGCTTTCATAAAATTAAATATGTCATCTAATGACAACTTTTGTACTCTACTGACTGTAGGTGTTGATTCAGCATTTATTTCGTTCATATTCATTGATTCGGTCTCGCTTACTTCAACATTTACTGAGCTCCCTGTTTCAATGTCAGTTAAGCTGACGTTTTCATCATTACTTTTATTAGTATCCATTTTTCATATTATTTAGTTTTTTACTTGTTCATAATACATATATCAATCATATTATAACATACTCTTATTTCTCTGTACTTAATTTTAATTCATATGCAACTCCCACTAACGTCTCTTACATCTGCGAGTAGGCATACCCTATACGAAATATACTTCGTACAGACAGTCCCTAGTTCGGGGGCCATTGAGATATTTCAACTTATTCAACAGTTTATGAAAGAAATATAAGTGTATTTTTAACATTATTCTCAATTCTCATAATTCTTACCTGTTCGGGGTCCAGGATCATTTTACACGAACTCACCGTCTGTAAGAGAGGTTACTGGGTTTGTTACTCAATAAACACGCTGTTATACTACATTAATCAGCTCTGTTTATTATTCGCTTGCAACATTTATTATAAACTTAATTTAGAGTTACTTAGTGTCCTTTTTTATTTCTCAAAACTATTAATGTTCAACTTAAATATCTTATCTTCTAAAAATTAAAAAACAAATCTTTACGCTACTTGAACACTGGTAAACATTGTACTAACTACTTTCAAACCTTAACAAATATTAACTAAGTTATGTTGAGACAACCCAGCTTGCTCACTCACTCATTCATTCCTCATACTTTTTATATTGTTTCCCTTAAAGAAAAGAAAACTAGAGCTCTTTATTAAATAAATTTCCCCATTGAGTTGAATTAAAAATGTGGTTTCTACTTCTCTGGCTGTGTCCAACACGTGCGGTTATTAGTCTGTTTCTGTTCGTAAACTGGTTCGTCCGAAAAAGTTTTCTGCTGGTTAATTTGATTCACTGATTAAAAAATATTTGATTCACTATTTATCACATTCTAGTTGACTCACATTTTTAGTAATTTTATCAAAATTAGGCCCACGAGCCTATGTGTTCACCCGGCCGTGGTTACGGCTGAACGGCGAGTGCCTTGTTAATGAAAAGGAAAGCACTGCCTTCAAGCTGCGATCTTCTCGTCGTCGTACACAACGTATGGACTTTCTATGAGCCCCAGGAGCTAATGATGTTAAACGGTGACGATATAAGAGGCTTAGGTGGGTGGAACCTCTACTTGATTTCCTCCGTCTCCAGAGCACATGGCCCGACAATCTCTCTGCTTCGCCATTTTCGTAGCGTCGGTTTGTCCTGTTATGCGTAGAAGCTGCGCCCTGACGAGTGTATGCGCGTATCATACGTGACAAACATTGAGTTTACAAACAAGTAGTGCATTCTCCAACTACACTCCACCCAAAAAGATACGTTACGGTTCATTGTTTGAATACGACCTTTTTATGACACATTACAATACCCCCCCCAATGAGAGGTTTTCTGCCGAAACAGAAAAACTCTCATTGCTAAACCCTAAGAGGATCGGTGAGGATATGGCGCCAACAACCCCCTTTTAATTCTTAACACATCATGGGTAAACTACCCCCCTAGCTAAGCGACTATGGCTGCCCCCGAACGAGATTACTGGACTTCTCTGTGCGAGATCCCAACACCATAAAATCGGAAAGATACTCACCAGAGTACCACCTAACCTCAACTCATTCCATCAAAAAATCAAAGACTGGCCTTATACCATAACAGATCCTCAACTGATATGCTGGGTGCGTACACATACTCAAAACTAAATCAAACAAATCAGAATAAATCATTTAAATTCTGTTCAAAAAATTAATCTAAGTCCAATATCAAAGATTCATATTCCCATTAATTTCATCATCTCCTTCCATTTACTCTCAAAATTTCAAAATATCTAAAATGAATTTACAACTCTTCTTAATTAGCTACCAACAATCATAATAAATGAAATAAATTGAATACCTTATTAAATCATAAATTCCCTTATCGTTAAATTTGCTTACAACACATATAATATGAACAATATAAATCAGTTAATCCATTAACATATAATCAACAATATATCCTGAACATCAAAACACAATCTGTACTTCAAGCAGAATTTTTTTTTTATAAGACTGTAATAAAATGTAATAATGTTTTATTAACCCTATATTCTGACAATAAAAGAAAATTATAAAATAAAATATAACTTGAACTTACATGGATTATTAAACGAACATATGAATTGGTTATATTGACCATTATACAGTTCGTACCAGTCATCAACTGAGCCCTCTTGGTTCACTACACCAATCTATATAATGAAAAATACACAACATATGTTTATAATTTTTACACTCTAACATAGTAAAAATAGTAACATTATAAAACATAGTACACTCATAATTAACATTGTTGTTGTTACCTTAAAATAAACAATTCGCATTTAAGTTTGATCAGAAATTACACACCTTGCAGCTTTAATTTTATTTTCAACTTCTATTAAATCTTTTACTTGTTTCATTTATTATTACATTTTAACTATGATTTTCTATTTAGCATTTTCATCATTTATTGGTTTGGGTGATTCTCCGTTATTCATCATAATTCGATTTACCAAATGGGTATTTAAATATAATCTTACCCCCCTTTTTACCTCTACCCACCATTAACAGATTTGTATAGTATGACACCCATCTCTCCACAATATTTACCAATAATTCTCTAACTCCACTTAAATCATTCTCCACTTATAACAAAATACCCGATACCCTCTTTGTACTTAGGATGTGTGTTCCCTCCCTACGCTCATTCCCTTATTGGTTCCTGGCCCTTTCCCAGGTAACTCCGCCAAACCCAATTTAAAACTATTCCCACCCGCCATAACGCCTGTCGTTAAGGACTCCTTACCACACCACTCTCTTTACAAAATATCTCCATCATCTATTTACTCTCCAATTACATTACTCCCATTACTCTACATGTATACACTATCGCTAATGTGTCCCTACTATTACCCTGTTTCTGTGTTACTTATATTCCAAAACCTTATTCTGTCTAACACCCATTTAAACTTACCTTTGACCAACTTAAATGCCTTATTGATATAATTATTATCACCCAAACATTTTACAACATTTTACATTTCCTCATTTACTATTTATTATCATATTCCAATCATATAAAATCACTTAAATTCATTATCAAAATTTATTACCACATTTAAATCAATTAATTCATTTGCAATTTCTTTAATTCAATCAATTATTTGAACACAACATTACTTCAATTACCTTCTTCCAAAACAATTGCAATTTATTTATTACAAACTCTCATTATTTATTTAGTCTGCTCAAAGCTTATTATTATTATTAATATTATTACATCAATTTCTTCTACATACACATTGTTTACATAAAGCACACTTTACAACATAGACACAATTAATTTCACTATAAATTTATTTACAATTTTTTGTCATTATTTTTCCGTTTACCACACCTCATTTCCTAATTTAGCCAGGTCATTACCATAAACTAAAATATTTAAAATTTCCATTCACTTATTTTTTATTTAACCCCTATCATCATATAATAGTCTGGTGTATTTATAACACAAATCATTCTTATCTACATACATTACATTATAATTATTATTGTAATGACTACTTTCGTTAATTATATTGACATAGTAATTAACTACATTTTTGTCTCCCATTAATTCATAAAGCCCATCCACATTGGTAATTTCAGTCCAGTCTCCATCAGTATTTTTGGTTAACATAAGGTAAGTTATTTTATCATCATATTCCTCCACTACATCTCTCGCAACCTCAGGTAAGAGTCTATCATTTACAATAGTATCATCAAAATAATCATCTATCTCTATTTCACAAGGTAAGTCAATTTTCTCTCCTCTCTCAATGTCTAAACTCTGCACTAACATTTCATAACCTCTATTAATCTCAAAAATCTCTATCTCTCTCTCATCACAATACCTCTCACAACCCCACTGACCTATTTCGTACCACGCAAAGGGCACAACAAACGTATTATACGTCTTGGCACTTCCAAGGACACCACAAAAAATTAAGGGACTATTTTGAGACACCATGTCTCCCACACAACTACCGGAGGAAACCTTGTCCTCATAACACCACGGTGAAAACCCTGTTTCACTATATACTTGGGAAAAATTTGCCCTTTGCCCACCTAACCTCTCTTCACACACACTCCCCATTTTCTCAACACTTTCTCTGTTCACCACCTTACTCTCTAACACCACGTTTTTAATTATACCACTGTTATCACTCGTTAACTCATCATTATAATTATCGCTACTAACCTTGTCTACCGCCACCTGTTTTGCATCTAAACTACCACCACTACTGTTAATACATATATCTCCGTTATTTTCGTTTGTGTTGCTCTTACCTGTATTCATTCCCCACACTCCCATTCTCTCAATATTTCGTTCTAATTTGCAAACGTTACTGGTAAATATCCCATTGGTTCTTTCACAACGCTTATTAGTTTCATTAATATCCTTTTTTAATTAATTATTTTGCATTTTTAATTCATTGAAATTACTTTCACATTTGATTTTTTGTTAGTGTATTTCATTACTCAATGTATCAAACTTATTATTCTGTTCATTAAATTTATCATTAAAATTACTATTAATTTCAGTAAGTCTACTTTCATTTTTCACATCTTGAGCTTTTATAAAATTAAATATGTCATCTAATGACAACTTTTGTACTCTACTGACTGTAGGTGTTGATTCAGCATTTATTTCGTTCATATTCATTGATTCGGTCTCGCTTACTTCAACATTAACTGAGCTCCCTGTTTCAATGTCAGTTAAGCTGACGTTTTCATCATTACTTTTATTAGTATCCGTTTTTCATATTATTTAGTTTTTTACTTGTTCATAATACATATATCAATCATATTATAACATACTCTTATTTCTCTGTACTTAATTTTAATTCATATGCAACTCCCACTAACGTCTCTTACATCTGCGAGTAGGCATACCCTATACGAAATATACTTCGTACAGACAGTCCCTAGTTCGGGGGACATTGAGATATTTCAACTTATTCAACAGTTTATGAAAGAAATATAAGTGTATTTTTAACATTATTCTCAATTCTCATAATTCTTACCTGTTCGGGGTCCAGGATCCTTTTACACGAACTCACCGTCTGTAAGAGAGGTTACTGGGTTTGTTACTCAATAAACACGCTGTTATACTACATTAATCAGCTCTGTTTATTATTCGCTTGCAACATTTATTATAAACTTAATGTAGAGTTACTTAGTGTCCTTTTTTATTTCTCAAAACTATTAATGTTCAACTTAAATATCTTATCTTCTAAAAATTAAAAAACAAATCTTTACGCTACTTGAACACTGGTAAACATTGTACTAACTACTTTAAAACCTTAACAAATATTAACTAAGTTATGTTGAGACAACCCAGCTTGCTCACTCACTCATTCATTCCTCATACTTTTTATATTGTTTCCCTTAAAGAAAAGAAAACTAAAGCTCTTTATTAAATAAATTTCCCCATTGAGTTGAATTAAAAATGTGGTTTCTACTTCTCTGGCTGTGTCCAACACGTGCGGTTATTAGTCTGTTTCTGTTCGTAAACTGGTTCGTCCGAAAAAGTTTTCTGCTGGTTAATTTGATTCACTGATTAAAAAATATTTGATTCACTATTTATCACATTCTACTTGACTCACATTTTTAGTAATTTTATCAAAATTAGGCCCACGAGCCTATGTGTTCACCCGGCCGTGGTTACGGCTGAGCGGCGAGTGCCTTGTTAATGAAAAGGAAAGCACTGCCTTCAAGCTGCGATCTTTTCGTCGTCGTACACAACGTATGGACTTTCTATGAGCCCCAGGAGCTAATGATGTTAAACGGTGACGATATAAGAGGCTTAGGTGGGTGGAACCTCTACTTGATTTCCTCCGTCTCCAGAGCACATGGCCCGACAATCTCTCTGCTTCGCCATTTTCGTAGCGTCGGTTTGTCCTGTTATGCGTAGAAGCTGCACCCTGACGAGTGTATGCGCGTATCATACGTGACAAACATTGAGTTTACAAACAAGTAGTGCATTCTCCAACTACACTCCACCCAAAAAGATACGTTACGGTTCATTGTTTGAATACGACCTTTTTATGACACATTACAATACCCCCCCAATGAGAGGTTTTCTGCCGAAACAGAAAAACTCTCATTGCTAAACCCTAAGAGGATCGGTGAGGATATGGCGCCAACAACCCCCTTTTAATTCTTAACACATCATGGGTAAACTACCCCCCTAGCTAAGCGACTATGGCTGCCCCCGAACGAGATTACTGGACTTCTCTGTGCGAGATCCCAACACCATAAAATCGGAAAGATACTCACCAGAGTACCACCTAACCTCAACTCATTCCATCAAAAAATCAAAGACTGGCCTTATACCATAACAGATCCTCAACTGATATGCTGGGTGCGTACACATACTCAA
This sequence comes from Magicicada septendecula, assembly GCA_034769895.1. Classification (NCBI taxonomy): domain Eukaryota; kingdom Metazoa; phylum Arthropoda; class Insecta; order Hemiptera; family Cicadidae; genus Magicicada; species Magicicada septendecula. The sequence goes on from CM068367.1 coordinate 455,167,548, forward strand.
AACTAAATCAAACAAATCAGAATAAATCATTTAAATTCTGTTCAAAAAATTAATCTAAGTCCAATATCAAAGATTCATATTCCCATTAATTTCATCATCTCCTTCCATTTACTCTCAAAATTTCAAAATATCTAAAATGAATTTACAACTCTTCTTAATTAGCTACCAACAATCATAATAAATGAAATAAATTGAATACCTTATTAAATCATAAATTCCCTTATCGTTAAATTTGCTTACAACACATATAATATGAACAATATAAATCAGTTAATCCATTAACATATAATCAACAATATATCCTGAACATCAAAACACAATCTGTACTTCAAGCAGAATTTTTTTTTTATAAGACTGTAATAAAATGTAATAATGTTTTATTAACCCTATATTCTGACAATAAAAGAAAATTATAAAATAAAATATAACTTGAACTTACATGGATTATTAAACGAACATATGAATTGGTTATATTGACCATTATACAGTTCATACCAGTCATCAACTGAGCCCTCTTGGTCAGGTGAATGACCTTACCCTAGATAAACTACACCAATCTATACAATGAAAAATACACAACATATGTTTATAATTTTTACACTCTAACATAGTAAAAATAGTAACATTATAAAACATAGTACACTCATAATTAACATTGTTGTTGTTACCTTAAAATAAACAATTCGCATTTAAGTTTGATCAGAAATTACACACCTTGCAGCTTTAATTTTATTTTTAACTTCTATTAAATCTTTTACTTGTTTCATTTATTATTACATTTTAACTATGATTTTCTATTTAGCATTTTCATCATTTATTGGTTTGGGTGATTCTCCGTTATTCATCATAATTCGATTTACCAAATGGGTATTTAAATATAATCTTACCCCCCTTTTTACCTCTACCCACCATTAACAGATTTGTATAGTATGACACCCATCTCTCCACAATATTTACCAATAATTCTCTAACTCCACTTAAATCATTCTCCACTTATAACAAAATACCCGATACCCTCTTTGTACTTAGGATGTGTGTTCCCTCCCTACGCTCATTCCCTTATTGGTTCCTGGCCCTTTCCCAGGTAACTCCGCCAAACCCAATTTAAAACTATTCCCACCCGCCATAACGCCTGTCGTTAAGGACTCCTTACCACACCACTCTCTTTACAAAATATCTCCATCATCTATTTACTCTCCAATTACATTACTCCCATTACTCTACATGTATACACTATCGCTAATGTGTCCCTACTATTACCCTGTTTCTGTGTTACTTATATTCCAAAACCTTATTCTGTCTAACACCCATTTAAACTTACCTTTGACCAACTTAAATGCCTTATTGATATAATTATTATCACCCAAACATTTTACAACATTTTACATTTCCTCATTTACTATTTATTATCATATTCCAATCATATAAAATCACTTAAATTCATTATCAAAATTTATTACCACATTTAAATCAATTAATTCATTTGCAATTTCTTTAATTCAATCAATTATTTGAACACAACATTACTTCAATTACCTTCTTCCAAAACAATTGCAATTTATTTATTACAAACTCTCATTATTTATTTAGTCTGCTCAAAGCTTATTATTATTATTATTATTATTATTATTACATCAATTTCTTCTACATACACATTGTTTACATAAAGCACACTTTACAACATAGACACAATTAATTTCACTATAAATTTATTTACAATTTTTTGTCATTATTTTTCCGTTTACCACACCTCATTTCCTAATTTAGCCAGGTCATTACCATAAACTAAAATATTTAAAATTTCCATTCACTTATTTTTTATTTAACCCCCATCATCATATAATAGTCTGGTGTATTTATAACACAAATCATTCTTATCTACATACATTACATTATAATTATTATTGTAATGACTACTTTCGTTAATTATATTGACATAGTAATTAACTACATTTTTGTCTCCCATTAATTCATAAAGCCCATCCACATTGGTAATTTCAGTCCAGTCTCCATCAGTATTTTTGGTTAACATAAGGTAAGTTATTTTATCATCATATTCCTCCACTACATCCCTCGCAACCTCAGGTAAGAGTCTATCATTTACAATAGTATCATCAAAATAATCATCTATCTCTATTTCACAAGATAAGTCAATTTTCTCTCCTCTCTCAATGTCTAAACTCTGCACTAACATTTCATAACCTCTATTAATCTCAAAAATCTCTATCTCTCTCTCATCACAATACCTCTCACAACCCCACTGACCTATTTCGTACCACGCAAAGGGCACAACAAACGTATTATACGTCTTGGCACTTCCAAGGACACCACAAAAAATTAAGGGACTATTTTGAGACACCATGTCTCCCACACAACTACCGGAGGAAACCTTGTCCTCATAACACCACGGTGAAAACCCTGTTTCACTATATACTTGGGAAAAATTTGCCCTTTGCCCACCTAACCTCTCTTCACACACACTCCCCATTTTCTCAACACTTTCTCTGTTCACCACCTTACTCTCTAACACCACGTTTTTAATTATACCACTGTTATCACTCGTTAACTCATCATTATAATTATCGCTACTAACCTTGTCTACCGCCACCTGTTTTGCATCTAAACTACCACCACTACTGTTAATACATATATCTCCGTTATTTTCGTTTGTGTTGCTCTTACCTGTATTCATTCCCCACACTCCCATTCTCTCAATATTTCGTTCTAATTTGCTAACGTTACTGGTAAATATCCCATTGGTTCTTTCACAACGCTTATTAGTTTCATTAATATCCTTTTTTAATTAATTATTTTGCATTTTTAATTCATTGAAATTACTTTCACATTTGATTTTTTGTTAGTGTATTTCATTACTCAATGTATCAAACTTATTATTCTGTTCATTAAATTTATCATTAAAATTACTATTAATTTCAGTAAGTCTACTTTCATTTTTCACATCTTGAGCTTTTATAAAATTAAATATGTCATCTAATGACAACTTTTGTACTCTACTGACTGTAGGTGTTGATTCAGCATTTATTTCGTTCATATTCATTGATTCGGTCTCGCTTACTTCAACATTAACTGAGCTCCCTGTTTCAATGTCAGTTAAGCTGACGTTTTCATCATTACTTTTATTAGTATCCGTTTTTCATATTATTTAGTTTTTTACTTGTTCATAATACATATATCAATCATATTATAACATACTCTTATTTCTCTGTACTTAATTTTAATTCATATGCAACTCCCACTAACGTCTCTTACATCTGCGAGTAGGCATACCCTATACGAAATATACTTCGTACAGACAGTCCCTAGTTCGGGGGCCATTGAGATATTTCAACTTATTCAACAGTTTATGAAAGAAATATAAGTGTATTTTTAACATTATTCTCAATTCTCATAATTCTTACCTGTTCGGGGTCCAGGATCCTTTTACACGAACTCACCGTCTGTAAGAGAGGTTACTGGGTTTGTTACTCAATAAACACGCTGTTATACTACATTAATCAGCTCTGTTTATTATTCGCTTGCAACATTTATTATAAACTTAATGTAGAGTTACTTAGTGTCCTTTTTTATTTCTCAAAACTATTAATGTTCAACTTAAATATCTTATCTTCTAAAAATTATAAAACAAATCTTTACGCTACTTGAACACTGGTAAACATTGTACTAACTACTTTAAAACCTTAACAAATATTAACTAAGTTATGTTGAGACAACCCAGCTTGCTCACTCACTCATTCATTCCTCATACTTTTTATATTGTTTCCCTTAAAGAAAAGAAAACTAAAGCTCTTTATTAAATAAATTTCCCCATTGAGTTGAATTAAAAATGTGGTTTCTACTTCTCTGGCTGTGTCCAACACGTGCGGTTATTAGTCTGTTTCTGTTCGTAAACTGGTTCGTCCGAAAAAGTTTTCTGCTGGTTAATTTGATTCACTGATTAAAAAATATTTGATTCACTATTTATCACATTCTACTTGACTCACATTTTTAGTAATTTTATCAAAATTAGGCCCACGAGCCTATGTGTTCACCCGGCCGTGGTTACGGCTGAGCGGCGAGTGCCTTGTTAATGAAAAGGAAAGCACTGCCTTCAAGCTGCGATCTTTTCGTCGTCGTACACAACGTATGGACTTTCTATGAGCCCCAGGAGCTAATGATGTTAAACGGTGACGATATAAGAGGCTTAGGTGGGTGGAACCTCTACTTGATTTCCTCCGTCTCCAGAGCACATGGCCCGACAATCTCTCTGCTTCGCCATTTTCGTAGCGTCGGTTTGTCCTGTTATGCGTAGAAGCTGCACCCTGACGAGTCTATGCGCGTATCATACGTGACAAACATTGAGTTTACAAACAAGTAGTGCATTCTCCAACTACACTCCACCCAAAAAGATACGTTACGGTTCATTGTTTGAATACGACCTTTTTATGACACATTACAATACCCCCCAAATGAGAGGTTTTCTGCCGAAACAGAAAAACTCTCATTGCTAAACCCTAAGAGGATCGGTGAGGATATGGCGCCAACAACCCCCTTTTAATTCTTAACACATCATGGGTAAACTACCCCCCTAGCTAAGCGACTATGGCTGCCCCCGAACGAGATTACTGGACTTCTCTGTGCGAGATCCCAACACCATAAAATCGGAAAGATACTCACCAGAGTACCACCTAACCTCAACTCATTCCATCAAAAAATCAAAGACTGGCCTTATACCATAACAGATCCTCAACTGATATGCTGGGTGCGTACACATACTCAAAACTAAATCAAACAAATCAGAATAAATCATTTAAATTCTGTTCAAAAAATTAATCTAAGTCCAATATCAAAGATTCATATTCCCATTAATTTCATCATCTCCTTCCATTTACTCTCAAAATTTCAAAATATCTAAAATGAATTTACAACTCTTCTTAATTAGCTACCAACAATCATAATAAATGAAATAAATTGAATACCTTATTAAATCATAAATTCCCTTATCGTTAAATCTGCTTACAACACATATAATATGAACAATATAAATCAGTTAATCCATTAACATATAATCAACAATATATCCTGAACATCAAAACACAATCTGTACTTCAAGCAGAATTTTTTTTTTATAAGACTGTAATAAAATGTAATAATGTTTTATTAACCCTATATTCTGACAATAAAAGAAAATTATAAAATAAAATATAACTTGAACTTACATGGATTATTAAACGAACATATGAATTGGTTATATTGACCATTATACAGTTCATACCAGTCATCAACTGAGCCCTCTTGGTCAGGTGAATGACCTTACCCTAGATACACTACACCAATCTATACAATGAAAAATACACAACATATGTTTATAATTTTTACACTCTAACATAGTAAAAATAGTAACATTATAAAACATAGTACACTCATAATTAACATTGTTGTTGTTACCTTAAAATAAACAATTCGCATTTAAGTTTGATCAGAAATTACACACCTTGCAGCTTTAATTTTATTTTCAACTTCTATTAAATCTTTTACTTGTTTCATTTATTATTACATTTTAACTATGATTTTCTATTTAGCATTTTCATCATTTATTGGTTTGGGTGATTCTCCGTTATTCATCATAATTCGATTTACCAAATGGGTATTTAAATATAATCTTACCCCCCTTTTTACCTCTACCCACCATTAACAGATTTGTATAGTATGACACCCATCTCTCCACAATATTTACCAATAATTCTCTAACTCCACTTAAATCATTCTCCACTTATAACAAAATACCCGATACCCTCTTTGTACTTAGGATGTGTGTTCCCTCCCTACGCTCATTCCCTTATTGGTTCCTGGCCCTTTCCCAGGTAACTCCGCCAAACCCAATTTAAAACTATTCCCACCCGCCATAACGCCTGTCGTTAAGGACTCCTTACCACACCACTCTCTTTACAAAATATCTCCATCATCTATTTACTCTCCAATTACATTACTCCCATTACTCTACATGTATACACTATCGCTAATGTGTCCCTACTATTACCCTGTTTCTGTGTTACTTATATTCCAAAACCTTATTCTGTCTAACACCCATTTAAACTTACCTTTGACCAACTTAAATGCCTTATTGATATAATTATTATCACCCAAACATTTTACAACATTTTACATTTCCTCATTTACTATTTATTATCATATTCCAATCATATAAAATCACTTAAATTCATTATCAAAATTTATTACCACATTTAAATCAATTAATTCATTTGCAATTTCTTTAATTCAATCAATTATTTGAACACAACATTACTTCAATTACCTTCTTCCAAAACAATTGCAATTTATTTATTACAAACTCTCATTATTTATTTAGTCTGCTCAAAGCTTATTATTATTATTATTATTATTACTACATCAATTTCTTCTACATACACATTGTTTACATAAAGCACACTTTACAACATAGACACAATTAATTTCACTATAAATTTATTTACAATTTTTTGTCATTATTTTTCCGTTTACCACACCTCATTTCCTAATTTAGCCAGGTCATTACCATAAACTAAAATATTTAAAATTTCCATTCACTTATTTTTTATTTAACCCCCATCATCATATAATAGTCTGGTGTATTTATAACACAAATCATTCTTATCTACATACATTACATTATAATTATTATTGTAATGACTACTTTCGTTAATTATATTGACATAGTAATTAACTACATTTTTGTCTCCCATTAATTCATAAAGCCCATCCACATTGGTAATTTCAGTCCAGTCTCCATCAGTATTTTTGGTTAACATAAGGTAAGTTATTTTATCATCATATTCCTCCACTACATCCCTCGCAACCTCAGGTAAGAGTCTATCATTTACAATAGTATCATCAAAATAATCATCTATCTCTATTTCACAAGGTAAGTCAATTTTCTCTCCTCTCTCAATGTCTAAACTCTGCACTAACATTTCATAACCTCTATTAATCTCAAAAATCTCTATCTCTCTCTCATCACAATACCTCTCACAACCCCACTGACCTATTTCGTACCACGCAAAGGGCACAACAAACGTATTATACGTCTTGGCACTTCCAAGGACACCACAAAAAATTAAGGGACTATTTTGAGACACCATGTCTCCCACACAACTACCGGAGGAAACCTTGTCCTCATAACACCACGGTGAAAACCCTGTTTCACTATATACTTGGGAAAAATTTGCCCTTTGCCCACCTAACCTCTCTTCACACACACTCCCCATTTTCTCAACACTTTCTCTGTTCACCACCTTACTCTCTAACACCACGTTTTTAATTATACCACTGTTATCACTCGTTAACTCATCATTATAATTATCGCTACTAACCTTGTCTACCGCCACCTGTTTTGCATCTAAACTACCACCACTACTGTTAATACATATATCTCCGTTATTTTCGTTTGTGTTGCTCTTACCTGTATTCATTCCCCACACTCCCATTCTCTCAATATTTCGTTCTAATTTGCTAACGTTACTGGTAAATATCCCATTGGTTCTTTCACAACGCTTATTAGTTTCATTAATATCCTTTTTTAATTAATTATTTTGCATTTTTAATTCATTGAAATTACTTTCACATTTGATTTTTTGTTAGTGTATTTCATTACTCAATGTATCAAACTTATTATTCTGTTCATTAAATTTATCATTAAAATTACTATTAATTTCAGTAAGTCTACTTTCATTTTTCACATCTTGAGCTTTTATAAAATTAAATATGTCATCTAATGACAACTTTTGTACTCTACTGACTGTAGGTGTTGATTCAGCATTTATTTCGTTCATATTCATTGATTCGGTCTCGCTTACTTCAACATTTACTGAGCTCCCTGTTTCAATGTCAGTTAAGCTGACGTTTTCATCATTACTTTTATTAGTATCCGTTTTTCATATTATTTAGTTTTTTACTTGTTCATAATACATATATCAATCATATTATAACATACTCTTATTTCTCTGTACTTAATTTTAATTCATATGCAACTCCCACTAGCGTCTCTTACATCTGCGAGTAGGCATACCCTATACGAAATATACTTCGTACAGACAGTCCCTAGTTCGGGGGCCATTGAGATATTTCAACTTATTCAACAGTTTATGAAAGAAATATAAGTGTATTTTTAACATTATTCTCAATTCTCATACTTCTTACCTGTTCGGGGTCCAGGATCCTTTTACACGAACTCACCGTCTGTAAGAGAGGTTACCGGGTTTGTTACTCAATAAACACGCTGTTATACTACATTAATCAGCTCTGTTTATTATTCGCTTGCAACATTTATTATAAACTTAATTTAGAGTTACTTAGTGTCCTTTTTTATTTCTCAAAACTATTAATGTTCAACTGAAATATCTTATCTTCTAAAAATTACAAAACAAATCTTTACGCTACTTGAACACTGGTAAACATTGTACTAACTACTTTCAAACCTTAACAAATATTAACTAAGTTATGTTGAGACAACCCAGCTTGCTCACTCACTCATTCATTCCTCATACTTTTTATATTGTTTCCCTTAAAGAAAAGAAAACTAGAGCTCTTTATTAAATAAATTTCCCCATTGAGTTGAATTAAAAATGTGGTTTCTACTTCTCTGGCTGTGTCCAACACGTGCGGTTATTAGTCTGTTTCTGTTCGTAAACTGGTTCGTCCGAAAAAGTTTTCTGCTGGTTAATTTGATTCACTGATTAAAAAATATTTGATTCACTATTTATCACATTCTAGTTGACTCACATTTTTAGTAATTTTATCAAAATTAGGCCCACGAGCCTATGTGTTCACCCGGCCGTGGTTACGGCTGAGCGGCGAGTGCCTTGTTAATGAAAAGGAAAGCACTGCCTTCAAGCTGCGATCTTTTCGTCGTCGTACACAACGTATGGACTTTCTATGAGCCCCAGGAGCTAATGATGTTAAACGGTGACGATATAAGAGGCTTAGGTGGGTGGAACCTCTACTTGATTTCCTCCGTCTCCAGAGCACATGGCCCGACAATCTCTCTGCTTCGCCATTTTCGTAGCGTCGGTTTGTCCTGTTATGCGTAGAAGCTGCACCCTGACGAGTGTATGCGCGTATCATACGTGACAAACATTGAGTTTACAAACAAGTAGTGCATTCTCCAACTACACTCCACCTCAAAGATACGTTACGGTTCATTGTTTGAATACGACCTTTTTATGACACATTACAATACCCCCCCAATGAGAGGTTTTCTGCCGAAACAGAAAAACTCTCATTGCTAAACCCTAAGAGAATCGGTGAGGATATGGCGCCAACAACCCCCTTTTAATTCTTAACACATCATGGGTAAATTACCCCCCTAGCTAAGCGACTATGGCTGCCCCCGAACGAGATTACTGGACTTCTCTGTGCGAGATCCCAACACCATAAAATCGGAAAGATACTCACCAGAGTACCACCTAACCTCAACTCATTCCATCAAAAAATCTAAGACTGGCCTTATACCATAACAGATCCTCAACTGATATGCTGGGTGCGTACACATACTCAAAACTAAATCAAACAAATCAGAATAAATCATTTAAATTCTGTTCAAAAAATTAATCTAAGTCCAATATCAAAGATTCATATTCCCATTAATTTCATCATCTCCTTCCATTTACTCTCAAAATTTCAAAATATCTAAAATGAATTTACAACTCTTCTTAATTAGCTACCAACAATCATAATAAATGAAATAAATTGAATACCTTATTAAATCATAAATTCCCTTATCGTTAAATTTGCTTACAACACATATAATATGAACAATATAAATCAGTTAATCCATTAACATATAATCAACAATATATCCTGAACATCAAAACACAATCTGTACTTCAAGCAGAATTTTTTTTTTATAAGACTGTAATAAAATGTAATAATGTTTTATTAACCCTATATTCTGACAATAAAAGAAAATTATAAAATAAAATATAACTTGAACTTACATGGATTATTAAACGAACATATGAATTGGTTATATTGACCATTATACAGTTCATACCAGTCATCAACTGAGCCCTCTTGGTCAGGTGAATGACCTTACCCTAGATAAACTACACCAATCTATACAATGAAAAATACACAACATATGTTTATAATTTTTACACTCTAACATAGTAAAAATAGTAACATTATAAAACATAGTACACTCATAATTAACATTGTTGTTGTTACCTTAAAATAAACAATTCGCATTTAAGTTTGATCAGAAATTACACACCTTGCAGCTTTAATTTTATTTTCAACTTCTATTAAATCTTTTACTTGTTTCATTTATTATTACATTTTAACTATGATTTTCTATTTAGCATTTTCATCATTTATTGGTTTGGGTGATTCTCCGTTATTCATCATAATTCGATTTACCAAATGGGTATTTAAATATAATCTTACCCCCCTTTTTACCTCTACCCACCATTAACAGATTTGTATAGTATGACACCCATCTCTCCACAATATTTACCAATAATTCTCTAACTCCACTTAAATCATTCTCCACTTATAACAAAATACCCGATACCCTCTTTGTACTTAGGATGTGTGTTCCCTCCCTACGCTCATTCCCTTATTGGTTCCTGGCCCTTTCCCAGGTAACTCCGCCAAACCCAATTTAAAACTATTCCCACCCGCCATAACGCCTGTCGTTAAGGACTCCTTACCACACCACTCTCTTTACAAAATATCTCCATCATCTATTTACTCTCCAATTACATTACTCCCATTACTCTACATGTATACACTATCGCTAATGTGTCCCTACTATTACCCTGTTTCTGTGTTACTTATATTCCAAAACCTTATTCTGTCTAACACCCATTTAAACTTACCTTTGACCAACTTAAATGCCTTATTGATATAATTATTATCACCCAAACATTTTACAACATTTTACATTTCCTCATTTACTATTTATTATCATATTCCAATCATATAAAATCACTTAAATTCATTATCAAAATTTATTACCACCTTTAAATCAATTAATTCATTTGCAATTTCTTTAATTCAATCAATTATTTGAACACAACATTACTTCAATTACCTTCTTCCAAAACAATTGCAATTTATTTATTACAAACTCTCATTATTTATTTAGTCTGCTCAAAGCTTATTATTATTATTATTATTATTACATCAATTTCTACTACATACGCTTTGTTTACATAAAGCACACTTTACAACATAGACACAATTAATTTCACTATAAATTTATTTACAATTTTTTGTCATTATTTTTCCGTTTACCACACCTCATTTCCTAATTTAGCCAGGTCATTACCATAAACTAAAATATTTAAAATTTCCATTCACTTATTTTTTATTTAACCCCCATCATCATATAATAGTCTGGTGTATTTATAACACAAATCATTCTTATCTACATACATTACATTATAATTATTATTGTAATGACTACTTTCGTTAATTATATTGACATAGTAATTAACTACATTTTTGTCTCCCATTAATTCATAAAGCCCATCCACATTGGTAATTTCAGTCCAGTCTCCATCAGTATTTTTGGTTAACATAAGGTAAGTTATTTTATCATCATATTCCTCCACTACATCCCTCGCAACCTCAGGTAAGAGTCTATCATTTACAATAGTATCATCAAAATAATCATCTATCTCTATTTCACAAGGTAAGTCAATTTTCTCTCCTCTCTCAATGTCTAAACTCTGCACTAACATTTCATAACCTCTATTAATCTCAAAAATCTCTATCTCTCTCTCATCACAATACCTCTCACAACCCCACTGACCTATTTCGTACCACGCAAAGGGCACAACAAACGTATTATACGTCTTGGCACTTCCAAGGACACCACAAAAAATTAAGGGACTATTTTGAGACACCATGTCTCCCACACAACTACCGGAGGAAACCTTGTCCTCATAACACCACGGTGAAAACCCTGTTTCACTATATACTTGGGAAAAATTTGCCCTTTGCCCACCTAACCTCTCTTCACACACACTCCCCATTTTCTCAACACTTTCTCTGTTCACCACCTTACTCTCTAACACCACGTTTTTAATTATACCACTGTTATCACTCGTTAACTCATCATTATAATTATCGCTACTAACCTTTCTACCGCCACCTGTTTTGCATCTAAACTACCACCACTACTGTTAATACATATATCTCCGTTATTTTCGTTTGTGTTGCTCTTACCTGTATTCATTCCCCACACTCCCATTCTCTCAATATTTCGTTCTAATTTGCTAACGTTACTGGTAAATATCCCATTGGTTCTTTCACAACGCTTATTAGTTTCATTAATATCCTTTTTTAATTAATTATTTTGCATTTTTAATTCATTGAAATTACTTTCACATTTGATTTTTTGTTAGTGTATTTCATTACTCAATGTATCAAACTTATTATTCTGTTCATTAAATTTATCATTAAAATTACTATTAATTTCAGTAAGTCTACTTTCATTTTTCACATCTTGAGCTTTCATAAAATTAAATATGTCATCTAATGACAACTTTTGTACTCTACTGACTGTAGGTGTTGATTCAGCATTTATTTCGTTCATATTCATTGATTCGGTCTCGCTTACTTCAACATTTACTGAGCTCCCTGTTTCAATGTCAGTTAAGCTGACGTTTTCATCATTACTTTTATTAGTATCCGTTTTTCATATTATTTAGTTTTTTACTTGTTCATAATACATATATCAATCATATTATAACATACTCTTATTTCTCTGTACTTAATTTTAATTCATATGCAACTCCCACTAACGTCTCTTACATCTGCGAGTAGGCATACCCTATACGAAATATACTTCGTACAGACAGTCCCTAGTTCGGGGGCCATTGAGATATTTCAACTTATTCAACAGTTTATGAAAGAAATATAAGTGTATTTTTAACATTATTCTCAATTCTCATAATTCTTACCTGTTCGGGGTCCAGGATCCTTTTACACGAACTCACCGTCTGTAAGAGAGGTTACTGGGTTTGTTACTCAATAAACACGCTGTTATACTACATTAATCAGCTCTGTTTATTATTCGCTTGCAACATTTATTATAAACTTAATTTAGAGTTACTTAGTGTCCTTTTTTATTTCTCAAAACTATTAATGTTCAACTTAAATATCTTATCTTCTAAAAATTAAAAAACAAATCTTTACGCTACTTGAACACTGGTAAACATTGTACTAACTACTTTCAAACCTTAACAAATATTAACTAAGTTATGTTGAGACAACCCAGCTTGCTCACTCACTCATTCATTCCTCATACTTTTTATATTGTTTCCCTTAAAGAAAAGAAAACTAGAGCTCTTTATTAAATAAATTTCCCCATTGAGTTGAATTAAAAATGTGGTTTCTACTTCTCCGGCTGTGTCCAACACGTGCGGTTATTAGTCTGTTTCTGTTCGTAAACTGGTTCGTCCGAAAAAGTTTTCTGCTGGTTAATTTGATTCACTGATTAAAAAATATTTGATTCACTATTTATCACATTCTAGTTGACTCACATTTTTAGTAATTTTATCAAAATTAGGCCCACGAGCCTATGTGTTCACCCGGCCGTGGTTACGGCTGAGCGGCGAGTGCCTTGTTAATGAAAAGGAAAGCACTGCCTTCAAGCTGCGATCTTTTCGTCGTCGTACACAACGTATGGACTTTCTATGAGCCCCAGGAGCTAATGATGTTAAACGGTGACGATATAAGAGGCTTAGGTGGGTGGAACCTCTACTTGATTTCCTCCGTCTCCAGAGCACATGGCCCGACAATCTCTCTGCTTCGCCATTTTCGTAGCGTCGGTTTGTCCTGTTATGCGTAGAAGCTGCACCCTGACGAGTGTATGCGCGTATCATACGTGACAAACATTGAGTTTACAAACAAGTAGTGCATTCTCCAACTACACTCCACCCAAAAAGATACGTTACGGTTCATTGTTTGAATACGACCTTTTTATGACACATTACAATACCCCCCCCAATGAGAGGTTTTCTGCCGAAACAGAAAAACTCTCATTGCTAAACCCTAAGAGGATCGGTGAGGATATGGCGCCAACAACCCCCTTTTAATTCTTAACACATCATGGGTAAACTACCCCCCTAGCTAAGCGACTATGGCTGCCCCCGAACGAGATTACTGGACTTCTCTGTGCGAGATCCCAACACCATAAAATCGGAAAGATACTCACCAGAGTACCACCTAACCTCAACTCATTCCATCAAAAAATCAAAGACTGGCCTTATACCATAACAGATCCTCAACTGATATGCTGGGTGCGTACACATACTCAAAACTAAATCAAACAAATCAGAATAAATCATTTAAATTCTGTTCAAAAAATTAATCTAAGTCCAATATCAAAGATTCATATTCCCATTAATTTCATCATCTCCTTCCATTTACTCTCAAAATTTCAAAATATCTAAAATGAATTTACAACTCTTCTTAATTAGCTACCAACAATCATAATAAATGAAATAAATTGAATACCTTATTAAATCATAAATTCCCTTATCGTTAAATTTCCTTACAACACATATAATATGAACAATATAAATCAGTTAATCCATTAACATATAATCAACAATATATCCTGAACATCAAAACACAATCTGTACTTCAAGCAGAATTTTTTTTTATAAGACTGTAATAAAATGTAATAATGTTTTATTAACCCTATATTCTGACAATAAAAGAAAATTATAAAATAAAATATAACTTGAACTTACATGGATTATTAAACGAACATATGAATTGGTTATATTGACCATTATACAGTTCATACCAGTCATCAACTGAGCCCTCTTGGTCAGGTGAATGACCTTACCCTAGATACACTACACCAATATATACAATGAAAAATACACAACATATGTTTCTAATTTTTACACTCTAACATAGTAAAAATAGTAACATTATAAAACATAGTACACTCATAATTAACATTGTTGTTGTTACCTTAAAATAAACAATTCGCATTTTGTTTGATCAGAAATTACACACCTTGCAGCTTTAATTTTATTTTCAACTTCTATTAAATCTTTTACTTGTTTCATTTATTATTACATTTTAACTATGATTTTCTATTTAGCATTTTCATCATTTATTGGTTTGGGTGATTCTCCGTTATTCATCATAATTCGATTTACCAAATGGGTATTTAAATATAATCTTACCCCCTTTTTACCTCTACCCACCATTAACAGATTTGTATAGTATGACACCCATCTCTCCACAATATTTACCAATAATTCTCTAACTCCACTTAAATCATTCTCCACTTATAACAAAATACCCGATACCCTCTTTGTACTTAGGATGTGTGTTCCCTCCCTACGCTCATTCCCTTATTGGTTCCTGGCCCTTTCCCAGGTAACTCCGCCAAACCCAATTTAAAACTATTCCCTCCCGCCATAACGCCTGTCGTTAAGGACTCCTTACCACACCACTCTCTTTACAAAATATCTCCATCATCTATTTACTCTCCAATTACATTACTCCCATTACTCTACATGTATACACTATCGCTACTGTGTCCCTACTATTACCCTGTTTCTGTGTTACTTATATTCCAAAACCTTATTCTGTCTAACACCCATTTAAACTTACCTTTGACCAACTTAAATGCCTTATTGATATAATTATTATCACCCAAACATTTTACAACATTTTACATTTCCTCATTTACTATTTATTATCATATTCCAATCATATAAAATCACTTGAATTCATTATCAAAATTTATTACCACATTTAAATCAATTAATTCATTTGCAATTTCTTTAATTCAATCAATTATTTGAACACAACATTACTTCAATTACCTTCTTCCAAAACAATTGCAATTCATTTATTACAAACTCTCATTATTTATTTAGTCTGCTGAAAGCTTATTATTATTATTACATCAATTTCTACTACATACACATTGTTTACATAAAGCACACTTTACAACATAGACACAATTAATTTCACTATAAATTTATTTACAATTTTTTGTCATTATTTTTCCGTTTACCACACCTCATTTCCTAATTTAGCCAGGTCATTACCATAAACTAAAATATTTAAAATTTCCATTCACTTATTTTTTATTTAACCCCCATCATCATATAATAGTCTGGTGTATTTATAACACAAATCATTCTTATCTACATACATTACATTATAATTATTATTGTAATGACTACTTTCGTTAATTATATTGACATAGTAATTAACTACATTTTTGTCTCCCATTAATTCATAAAGCCCATCCACATTGGTAATTTCAGTCCAGTCTCCATCAGTATTTTTGGTTAACATAAGGTAAGTTATTTTATCATCATATTCCTCCACTACATCCCTCGCAACCTCAGGTAAGAGTCTATCATTTACAATAGTATCATCAAAATAATCATCTATCTCTATTTCACAAGGTAAGTCAATTTTCTCTCCTCTCTCAATGTCTAAACTCTGCACTAACATTTCATAACCTCTATTAATCTCAAAAATCTCTATCTCTCTCTCATCACAATACCTCTCACAACCCCACTGACCTATTTCGTACCACGCAAAGGGCACAACAAACGTATTATACGTCTTGGCACTTCCAAGGACACCACAAAAAATTAAGGGACTATTTTGAGACACCATGTCTCCCACACAACTACCGGAGGAAACCTTGTCCTCATAACACCACGGTGAAAACCCTGTTTCACTATATACTTGGGAAAAATTTGCCCTTTGCCCACCTAACCTCTCTTCACACACACTCCCCATTTTCTCAACACTTTCTCTGTTCACCACCTTACTCTCTAACACCACGTTTTTAATTATACCACTGTTATCACTCGTTAACTCATCATTATAATTATCGCTACTAACCTTGTCTACCGCCACCTGTTTTGCATCTAAACTACCACCACTACTGTTAATACATATATCTCCGTTATTTTCGTTTGTGTTGCTCTTACCTGTATTCATTCCCCACACTCCCATTCTCTCAATATTTCGTTCTAATTTGCTAACGTTACTGGTAAATATCCCATTGGTTCTTTCACAACGCTTATTAGTTTCATTAATATCCTTTTTTAATTAATTATTTTGCATTTTTAATTCATTGAAATTACTTTCACATTTGATTTTTTGTTAGTGTATTTCATTACTCAATGTATCAAACTTATTATTCTGTTCATTAAATTTATCATTAAAATTACTATTAATTTCAGTAAGTCTACTTTCATTTTTCACATCTTGAGCTTTCATAAAATTAAATATGTCATCTAATGACAACTTTTGTACTCTACTGACTGTAGGTGTTGATTCAGCATTTATTTCGTTCATATTCATTGATTCGGTCTCGCTTACTTCAACATTTACTGAGCTCCCTGTTTCAATGTCAGTTAAGCTGACGTTTTCATCATTACTTTTATTAGTATCCGTTTTTCATATTATTTAGTTTTTTACTTGTTCATAATACATATATCAATCATATTATAACATACTCTTATTTCTCTGTACTTAATTTTAATTCATATGCAACTCCCACTAACGTCTCTTACATCTGCGAGTAGGCATACCCTATACGAAATATACTTCGTACAGACAGTCCCTAGTTCGGGGGCCATTGAGATATTTCAACTTATTCAACAGTTTATGAAAGAAATATAAGTGTATTTTTAACATTATTCTCAATTCTCATAATTCTTACCTGTTCGGGGTCCAGGATCCTTTTACACGAACTCACCGTCTGTAAGAGAGGTTACTGGGTTTGTTACTCAATAAACACGCTGTTATACTACATTAATCAGCTCTGTTTATTATTCGCTTGCAACATTTATTATAAACTTAATTTAGAGTTACTTAGTGTCCTTTTTTATTTCTCAAAACTATTAATGTTCAACTTAAATATCTTATCTTCTAAAAATTAAAAAACAAATCTTTACGCTACTTGAACACTGGTAAACATTGTACTAACTACTTTCAAACCTTAACAAATATTAACTAAGTTATGTTGAGACAACCCAGCTTGCTCACTCACTCATTCATTCCTCATACTTTTTATATTGTTTCCCTTAAAGAAAAGAAAACTAGAGCTCTTTATTAAATAAATTTCCCCATTGAGTTGAATTAAAAATGTGGTTTCTACTTCTCTGGCTGTGTCCAACACGTGCGGTTATTAGTCTGTTTCTGTTCGTAAACTGGTTCGTCCGAAAAAGTTTTCTGCTGGTTAATTTGATTCACTGATTAAAAAATATTTGATTCACTATTTATCACATTCTAGTTGACTCACATTTTTAGTAATTTTATCAAAATTAGGCCCACGAGCCTATGTGTTCACCCGGCCGTGGTTACGGCTGAGCGGCGAGTGCCTTGTTAATGAAAAGGAAAGCACTGCCTTCAAGCTGCGATCTTTTCGTCGTCGTACACAACGTATGGACTTTCTATGAGCCCCAGGAGCTAATGATGTTAAACGGTGACGATATAAGAGGCTTAGGTGGGTGGAACCTCTACTTGATTTCCTCCGTCTCCAGAGCACATGGCCCGACAATCTCTCTGCTTCGCCATTTTCGTAGCGTCGGTTTGTCCTGTTATGCGTAGAAGCTGCACCCTGACGAGTGTATGCGCGTATCATACGTGACAAACATTGAGTTTACAAACAAGTAGTGCATTCTCCAACTACACTCCACCCAAAAAGATACGTTACGGTTCATTGTTTGAATACGACCTTTTTATGACACATTACAATACCCCCCCCCCAATGAGAGGTTTTCTGCCGAAACAGAAAAACTCTCATTGCTAAACCCTAAGAGGATCGGTGAGGATATGGCGCCAACAACCCCCTTTTAATTCTTAACACATCATGGGTAAACTACCCCCCTAGCTAAGCGACTATGGCTGCCCCCGAACGAGATTACTGGACTTCTCTGTGCGAGATCCCAACACCATAAAATCGGAAAGATACTCACCAGAGTACCACCTAACCTCAACTCATTCCATCAAAAAATCAAAGACTGGTCTTATACCATAACAGATCCTCAACTGATATGCTGGGTGCGTACACATACTCAAAACTAAATCAAACAAATCAGAATAAATCATTTAAATTCTGTTCAAAAAATTAATCTAAGTCCAATATCAAAGATTCATATTCCCATTAATTTCATCATCTCCTTCCATTTACTCTCAAAATTTCAAAATATCTAAAATGAATTTACAACTCTTCTTAATTAGCTACCAACAATCATAATAAATGAAATAAATTGAATACCTTATTAAATCATAAATTCCCTTATCGTTAAATTTCCTTACAACACATATAATATGAACAATATAAATCAGTTAATCCATTAACATATAATCAACAATATATCCTGAACATCAAAACACAATCTGTACTTCAAGCAGAATTTTTTTTTATAAGACTGTAATAAAATGTAATAATGTTTTATTAACCCTATATTCTGACAATAAAAGAAAATTATAAAATAAAATATAACTTGAACTTACATGGATTATTAAACGAACATATGAATTGGTTATATTGACCATTATACAGTTCATACCAGTCATCAACTGAGCCCTCTTGGTCAGGTGAATGACCTTACCCTAGATACACTACACCAATATATACAATGAAAAATACACAACATATGTTTATAATTTTTACACTCTAACATAGTAAAAATAGTAACATTATAAAACATAGTACACTCATAATTAACATTGTTGTTGTTACCTTAAAATAAACAATTCGCATTTTGTTTGATCAGAAATTACACACCTTGCAGCTTTAATTTTATTTTCAACTTCTATTAAATCTTTTACTTGTTTCATTTATTATTACATTTTAACTATGATTTTCTATTTAGCATTTTCATCATTTATTGGTTTGGGTGATTCTCCGTTATTCATCATAATTCGATTTACCAAATGGGTATTTAAATATAATCTTACCCCCTTTTTACCTCTACCCACCATTAACAGATTTGTATAGTATGACACCCATCTCTCCACAATATTTACCAATAATTCTCTAACTCCACTTAAATCATTCTCCACTTATAACAAAATACCCGATACCCTCTTTGTACTTAGGATGTGTGTTCCCTCCCTACGCTCATTCCCTTATTGGTTCCTGGCCCTTTCCCAGGTAACTCTGCCAAACCCAATTTAAAACTATTCCCTCCCGCCATAACGCCTGTCGTTAAGGACTCCTTACCACACCACTCTCTTTACAAAATATCTCCATCATCTATTTACTCTCCAATTACATTACTCCCATTACTGTACATGTATACACTATCGCTACTGTGTCCCTACTATTACCCTGTTTCTGTGTTACTTATATTCCAAAACCTTATTCTGTCTAACACCCATTTAAACTTACCTTTGACCAACTTAAATGCCTTATTGATATAATTATTATCACCCAAACATTTTACAACATTTTACATTTCCTCATTTACTATTTATTATCATATTCCAATCATATAAAATCACTTGAATTCATTATCAAAATTTATTACCACATTTAAATCAATTAATTCATTTGCAATTTCTTTAATTCAATCAATTATTTGAACACAACATTACTTCAATTACCTTCTTCCAAAACAATTGCAATTCATTTATTACAAACTCTCATTATTTATTTAGTCTGCTGAAAGCTTATTATTATTATTATTATTATTACATCAATTTCTACTACATACACATTGTTTACATAAAGCACACTTTACAACATAGACACAATTAATTTCACTATAAATTTATTTACAATTTTTTGTCATTATTTTTCCGTTTACCACACCTCATTTCCTAATTTAGCCAGGTCATTACCATAAACTAAAATATTTAAAATTTCCATTCACTTATTTTTTATTTAACCCCCATCATCATATAATAGTCTGGTGTATTTATAACACAAATCATTCTTATCTACATACATTACATTATAATTATTATTGTAATGACTACTTTCGTTAATTATATTGACATAGTAATTAACTACATTTTTGTCTCCCATTAATTCATAAAGCCCATCCACATTGGTAATTTCAGTCCAGTCTCCATCAGTATTTTTGGTTAACATAAGGTAAGTTATTTTATCATCATATTCCTCCACTACATCCCTCGCAACTTCAGGTAAGAGTCTATCATTTACAATAGTATCATCAAAATAATCATCTATCTCTATTTCACAAGGTAAGTCAATTTTCTCTCCTCTCTCAATGTCTAAACTCTGCACCAACATTTCATAACCTCTATTAATCTCAAAAATCTCTATCTCTCTCTCATCACAATACCTCTCACAACCCCACTGACCTATTTCGTACCACGCAAAGGGCACAACAAACGTATTATACGTCTTGGCACTTCCAAGGACACCACAAAAAATTAAGGGACTATTTTGAGACACCATGTCTCCCACACAACTACCGGAGGAAACCTTGTCCTCATAACACCACGGTGAAAACCCTGTTTCACTATATACTTGGGAAAAATTTGCCCTTTGCCCACCTAACCTCTCTTCACACACACTCCCCATTTTCTCAACACTTTCTCTGTTCACCACCTTACTCTCTAACACCACGTTTTTAATTATACCACTGTTATCACTCGTTAACTCATCATTATAATTATCGCTACTAACCTTGTCTACCGCCACCTGTTTTGCATCTAAACTACCACCACTACTGTTAATACATATATCTCCGTTATTTTCGTTTGTGTTGCTCTTACCTGTATTCATTCCCCACACTCCCATTCTCTCAATATTTCGTTCTAATTTGCTAACGTTACTGGTAAATATCCCATTGGTTCTTTCACAACGCTTATTAGTTTCATTAATATCCTTTTTTAATTAATTATTTTGCATTTTTAATTCATTGAAATTACTTTCACATTTGATTTTTTGTTAGTGTATTTCATTACTCAATTTATCAAACTTATTATTCTGTTCATTAAATTTATCATTAAAATTACTATTAATTTCAGTAAGTCTACTTTCATTTTTCACATCTTGAGCTTTCATAAAATTAAATATGTCATCTAATGACAACTTTTGTACTCTACTGACTGTAGGTGTTGATTCAGCATTTATTTCGTTCATATTCATTGATTCGGTCTCGCTTACTTCAACATTTACTGAGCTCCCTGTTTCAATGTCAGTTAAGCTGACGTTTTCATCATTACTTTTATTAGTATCCATTTTTCATATTATTTAGTTTTTTACTTGTTCATAATACATATATCAATCATATTATAACATACTCTTATTTCTCTGTACTTAATTTTAATTCATATGCAACTCCCACTAGCGTCTCTTACATCTGCGAGTAGGCATACCCTATACGAAATATACTTCGTACAGACAGTCCCTAGTTCGGGGGCCATTGAGATATTTCAACTTATTCAACAGTTTATGAAAGAAATATAAGATGTATTTTTAACATTATTCTCAATTCTCATAATTCTTACCTGTTCGGGGTCCAGGATCCTTTTACACGAACTCACCGTCTGTAAGAGAGGTTACTGGGTTTGTTACTCAATAAACACGCTGTTATACTACATTAATCAGCTCTGTTTATTATTCGCTTGCAACATTTATTATAAACTTAATTTAGAGTTACTTAGTGTCCTTTTTTATTTCTCAAAACTATTAATGTTCAACTTAAATATGTTATCTTCTAAAAATTACAAAACAAATCTCTACGCTACTTGAACACTGGTAAACATTGTACTAACTACTTTCAAACCTTAACAAATATTAACTAAGTTATGTTGAGACAACCCAGCTTGCTCACTCACTCATTCATTCCTCATACTTTTTATATTGTTTCCCTTAAAGAAAAGAAAACTAGAGCTCTTTATTAAATAAATTTCCCCATTGAGTTGAATTAAAAATGTGGTTTCTACTTCTCTGGCTGTGTCCAACACGTGCGGTTATTAGTCTGTTTCTGTTCGTAAACTGGTTCGTCCGAAAAAGTTTTCTGCTGGTTAATTTGATTCACTGATTAAAAAATATTTGATTCACTATTTATCACATTCTAGTTGACTCACATTTTTAGTAATTTTATCAAAATTAGGCCCACGAGCCTATGTGTTCACCCGGCCGTGGTTACGGCTGAGCGGCGAGTGCCTTGTTAATGAAAAGGAAAGCACTGCCTTCAAGCTGCGATCTTTTCGTCGTCGTACACAACGTATGGACTTTCTATGAGCCCCAGGAGCTAATGATGTTAAACGGTGACGATATAAGAGGCTTAGGTGGGTGGAACCTCTACTTGATTTCCTCCGTCTCCAGAGCACATGGCCCGACAATCTCTCTGCTTCGCCATTTTCGTAGCGTCGGTTTGTCCTGTTATGCGTAGAAGCTGCGCCCTGACGAGTGTATGCGCGTATCATACGTGACAAACATTGAGTTTACAAACAAGTAGTGCATTCTCCAACTACACTCCACCCAAAAAGTTACGTTACGGTTCATTGTTTGAATACGACCTTTTTATGACACATTACAATACCCCCCCCCAATGAGAGGTTTTCTGCCGAAACAGGAAAACTCTCATTGCTAAACCCTAAGAGGATCGGTGAGGATATGGCGCCAACAACCCCCTTTTAATTCTTAACACATCATGGGTAAACTACCCCCCTAGCTAAGCGACTATGGCTGCCCCCGAACGAGATTACTGGACTTCTCTGTGCGAGATCCCAACACCATAAAATCGGAAAGATACTCACCAGAGTACCACCTAACCTCAACTCATTCCATCAAAAAATCAAAGACTGGCCTTATACCATAACAGATCCTCAACTGATATGCTGGGTGCGTACACATACTCAAAACTAAATCAAACAAATCAGAATAAATCATTTAAATTCTGTTCAAAAAATTAATCTAAGTCCAATATCAAAGATTCATATTCCCATTAATTTCATCATCTCCTTCCATTTACTCTCAAAATTTCAAAATATCTAAAATGAATTTACAACTCTTCTTAATTAGCTACCAACAATCATAATAAATGAAATAAATTGAATACCTTATTAAATCATAAATTCCCTTATCGTTAAATTTGCTTACAACACATATAATATGAACAATATAAATCAGTTAATCCATTAACATATAATCAACAATATATCCTGAACATCAAAACACAATCTGTACTTCAAGCAGAATTTTTTTTTTATAAGACTGTAATAAAATGTAATAATGTTTTATTAACCCTATATTCTGACAATAAAAGAAAATTATAAAATAAAATATAACTTGAACTTACATGGATTATTAAACGAACATATGAATTGGTTATATTGACCATTATACAGTTCATACCAGTCATCAACTGAGCCCTCTTGGTCAGGTGAATGACCTTACCCTAGATACACTACACCAATCTATACAATGAAAAATACACAACATATGTTTATAATTTTTACACTCTAACATAGTAAAAATAGTAACATTATAAAACATAGTACACTCATAATTAACATTGTTGTTGTTACCTTAAAATAAACAATTCGCATTTAAGTTTGATCAGAAATTACACACCTTGCAGCTTTAATTTTATTTTCAACTTCTATTAAATCTTTTACTTGTTTCATTTATTATTACATTTTAACTATGATTTTCTATTTAGCATTTTCATCATTTATTGGTTTGGGTGATTCTCCGTTATTCATCATAATTCGATTTACCAAATGGGTATTTAAATATAATCTTACCCCCCTTTTTACCTCTACCCACCATTAACAGATTTGTATAGTATGACACCCATCTCTCCACAATATTTACCAATAATTCTCTAACTCCACTTAAATCATTCTCCACTTATAACAAAATACCCGATACCCTCTTTGTACTTAGGATGTGTGTTCCCTCCCTACGCTCATTCCCTTATTGGTTCCTGGCCCTTTCCCAGGTAACTCCGCCAAACCCAATTTAAAACTATTCCCTCCCGCCATAACGCCTGTCGTTAAGGACTCCTTACCACACCACTCTCTTTACAAAATATCTCCATCATCTATTTACTCTCCAATTACATTACTCCCATTACTCTACATGTATACACTATCGCTACTGTGTCCCTACTATTACCCTGTTTCTGTGTTACTTATATTCCAAAACCTTATTCTGTCTAACACCCATTTAAACTTACCTTTGACCAACTTAAATGCCTTATTGATATAATTATTATCACCCAAACATTTTACAACATTTTACATTTCCTCATTTACTATTTATTATCATATTCCAATCATATAAAATCACTTGAATTCATTATCAAAATTTATTACCACATTTAAATCAATTAATTCATTTGCAATTTCTTTAATTCAATCAATTATTTGAACACAACATTACTTCAATTACCTTCTTCCAAAACAATTGCAATTCATTTATTACAAACTCTCATTATTTATTTAGTCTGCTGAAAGCTTATTATTATTATTACATCAATTTCTACTACATACACATTGTTTACATAAAGCACACTTTACAACATAGACACAATTAATTTCACTATAAATTTATTTACAATTTTTTGTCATTATTTTTCCGTTTACCACACCTCATTTCCTAATTTAGCCAGGTCATTACCATAAACTAAAATATTTAAAATTTCCATTCACTTATTTTTTATTTAACCCCCATCATCATATAATAGTCTGGTGTATTTATAACACAAATCATTCTTATCTACATACATTACATTATAATTATTATTGTAATGACTACTTTCGTTAATTATATTGACATAGTAATTAACTACATTTTTGTCTCCCATTAATTCATAAAGCCCATCCACATTGGTAATTTCAGTCCAGTCTCCATCAGTATTTTTGGTTAACATAAGGTAAGTTATTTTATCATCATATTCCTCCACTACATCCCTCGCAACCTCAGGTAAGAGTCTATCATTTACAATAGTATCATCAAAATAATCATCTATCTCTATTTCACAAGGTAAGTCAATTTTCTCTCCTCTCTCAATGTCTAAACTCTGCACTAACATTTCATAACCTCTATTAATCTCAAAAATCTCTATCTCTCTCTCATCACAATACCTCTCACAACCCCACTGACCTATTTCCTACCACGCAAAGGGCACAACAAACGTATTATACGTCTTGGCACTTCCAAGGACACCACAAAAAATTAAGGGACTATTTTGAGACACCATGTCTCCCACACAACTACCGGAGGAAACCTTGTCCTCATAACACCACGGTGAAAACCCTGTTTCACTATATACTTGGGAAAAATTTGCCCTTTGCCCACCTAACCTCTCTTCACACACACTCCCCATTTTCTCAACACTTTCTCTGTTCACCACCTTACTCTCTAACACCACGTTTTTAATTATACCACTGTTATCACTCGTTAACTCATCATTATAATTATCGCTACTAACCTTGTCTACCGCCACCTGTTTTGCATCTAAACTACCACCACTACTGTTAATACATATATCTCCGTTATTTTCGTTTGTGTTGCTCTTACCTGTATTCATTCCCCACACTCCCATTCTCTCAATATTTCGTTCTAATTTGCTAACGTTACTGGTAAATATCCCATTGGTTCTTTCACAACGCTTATTAGTTTCATTAATATCCTTTTTTAATTAATTATTTTGCATTTTTAATTCATTGAAATTACTTTCACATTTGATTTTTTGTTAGTGTATTTCATTACTCAATGTATCAAACTTATTATTCTGTTCATTAAATTTATCATTAAAATTACTATTAATTTCAGTAAGTCTACTTTCATTTTTCACATCTTGAGCTTTCATAAAATTAAATATGTCATCTAATGACAACTTTTGTACTCTACTGACTGTAGGTGTTGATTCAGCATTTATTTCGTTCATATTCATTGATTCGGTCTCGCTTACTTCAACATTTACTGAGCTCCCTGTTTCAATGTCAGTTAAGCTGACGTTTTCATCATTACTTTTATTAGTATCCGTTTTTCATATTATTTAGTTTTTTACTTGTTCATAATACATATATCAATCATATTATAACATACTCTTATTTCTCTGTACTTAATTTTAATTCATATGCAACTCCCACTAACGTCTCTTACATCTGCGAGTAGGCATACCCTATACGAAATATACTTCGTACAGACAGTCCCTAGTTCGGGGGCCATTGAGATATTTCAACTTATTCAACAGTTTATGAAAGAAATATAAGTGTATTTTTAACATTATTCTCAATTCTCATAATTCTTACCTGTTCGGGGTCCAGGATCCTTTTACACGAACTCACCGTCTGTAAGAGAGGTTACTGGGTTTGTTACTCAATAAACACGCTGTTATACTACATTAATCAGCTCTGTTTATTATTCGCTTGCAACATTTATTATAAACTTAATTTAGAGTTACTTAGTGTCCTTTTTTATTTCTCAAAACTATTAATGTTCAACTTAAATATCTTATCTTCTAAAAATTAAAAAACAAATCTTTACGCTACTTGAACACTGGTAAACATTGTACTAACTACTTTCAAACCTTAACAAATATTAACTAAGTTATGTTGAGACAACCCAGCTTGCTCACTCACTCATTCATTCCTCATACTTTTTATATTGTTTCCCTTAAAGAAAAGAAAACTAGAGCTCTTTATTAAATAAATTTCCCCATTGAGTTGAATTAAAAATGTGGTTTCTACTTCTCTGGCTGTGTCCAACACGTGCGGTTATTAGTCTGTTTCTGTTCGTAAACTGGTTCGTCCGAAAAAGTTTTCTGCTGGTTAATTTGATTCACTGATTAAAAAATATTTGATTCACTATTTATCACATTCTAGTTGACTCACATTTTTAGTAATTTTATCAAAATTAGGCCCACGAGCCTATGTGTTCACCCGGCCGTGGTTACGGCTGAGCGGCGAGTGCCTTGTTAATGAAAAGGAAAGCACTGCCTTCAAGCTGCGATCTTTTCGTCGTCGTACACAACGTATGGACTTTCTATGAGCCCCAGGAGCTAATGATGTTAAACGGTGACGATATAAGAGGCTTAGGTGGGTGGAACCTCTACTTGATTTCCTCCGTCTCCAGAGCACATGGCCCGACAATCTCTCTGCTTCGCCATTTTCGTAGCGTCGGTTTGTCCTGTTATGCGTAGAAGCTGCACCCTGACGAGTGTATGCGCGTATCATACGTGACAAACATTGAGTTTACAAACAAGTAGTGCATTCTCCAACTACACTCCACCCAAAAAGATACGTTACGGTTCATTGTTTGAATACGACCTTTTTATGACACATTACAATACCCCCCCCCCAATGAGAGGTTTTCTGCCGAAACAGAAAAACTCTCATTGCTAAACCCTAAGAGGATCGGTGAGGATATGGCGCCAACAACCCCCTTTTAATTCTTAACACATCATGGGTAAACTACCCCCCTAGCTAAGCGACTATGGCTGCCCCCGAACGAGATTACTGGACTTCTCTGTGCGAGATCCCAACACCATAAAATCGGAAAGATACTCACCAGAGTACCACCTAACCTCAACTCATTCCATCAAAAAATCAAAGACTGGTCTTATACCATAACAGATCCTCAACTGATATGCTGGGTGCGTACACATACTCAAAACTAAATCAAACAAATCAGAATAAATCATTTAAATTCTGTTCAAAAAATTAATCTAAGTCCAATATCAAAGATTCATATTCCCATTAATTTCATCATCTCCTTCCATTTACTCTCAAAATTTCAAAATATCTAAAATGAATTTACAACTCTTCTTAATTAGCTACCAACAATCATAATAAATGAAATAAATTGAATACCTTATTAAATCATAAATTCCCTTATCGTTAAATTTCCTTACAACACATATAATATGAACAATATAAATCAGTTAATCCATTAACATATAATCAACAATATATCCTGAACATCAAAACACAATCTGTACTTCAAGCAGAATTTTTTTTTATAAGACTGTAATAAAATGTAATAATGTTTTATTAACCCTATATTCTGACAATAAAAGAAAATTATAAAATAAAATATAACTTGAACTTACATGGATTATTAAACGAACATATGAATTGGTTATATTGACCATTATACAGTTCATACCAGTCATCAACTGAGCCCTCTTGGTCAGGTGAATGACCTTACCCTAGATACACTACACCAATATATACAATGAAAAATACACAACATATGTTTATAATTTTTACACTCTAACATAGTAAAAATAGTAACATTATAAAACATAGTACACTCATAATTAACATTGTTGTTGTTACCTTAAAATAAACAATTCGCATTTTGTTTGATCAGAAATTACACACCTTGCAGCTTTAATTTTATTTTCAACTTCTATTAAATCTTTTACTTGTTTCATTTATTATTACATTTTAACTATGATTTTCTATTTAGCATTTTCATCATTTATTGGTTTGGGTGATTCTCCGTTATTCATCATAATTCGATTTACCAAATGGGTATTTAAATATAATCTTACCCCCTTTTTACCTCTACCCACCATTAACAGATTTGTATAGTATGACACCCATCTCTCCACAATATTTACCAATAATTCTCTAACTCCACTTAAATCATTCTCCACTTATAACAAAATACCCGATACCCTCTTTGTACTTAGGATGTGTGTTCCCTCCCTACGCTCATTCCCTTATTGGTTCCTGGCCCTTTCCCAGGTAACTCCGCCAAACCCAATTTAAAACTATTCCCTCCCGCCATAACGCCTGTCGTTAAGGACTCCTTACCACACCACTCTCTTTACAAAATATCTCCATCATCTATTTACTCTCCAATTACATTACTCCCATTACTCTACATGTATACACTATCGCTACTGTGTCCCTACTATTACCCTGTTTCTGTGTTACTTATATTCCAAAACCTTATTCTGTCTAACACCCATTTAAACTTACCTTTGACCAACTTAAATGCCTTATTGATATAATTATTATCACCCAAACATTTTACAACATTTTACATTTCCTCATTTACTATTTATTATCATATTCCAATCATATAAAATCACTTGAATTCATTATCAAAATTTATTACCACATTTAAATCAATTAATTCATTTGCAATTTCTTTAATTCAATCAATTATTTGAACACAACATTACTTCAATTACCTTCTTCCAAAACAATTGCAATTCATTTATTACAAACTCTCATTATTTATTTAGTCTGCTGAAAGCTTATTATTATTATTATTATTATTACATCAATTTCTACTACATACACATTGTTTACATAAAGCACACTTTACAACATAGACACAATTAATTTCACTATAAATTTATTTACAATTTTTTGTCATTATTTTTCCGTTTACCACACCTCATTTCCTTAGCCAGGTCATTACCATAAACTAAAATATTTAAAATTTCCATTCACTTATTTTTTATTTAACCCCCATCATCATATAATAGTCTGGTGTATTTATAACACAAATCATTCTTATCTACATACATTACATTATAATTATTATTGTAATGACTACTTTCGTTAATTATATTGACATAGTAATTAACTACATTTTTGTCTCCCATTAATTCATAAAGCCCATCCACATTGGTAATTTCAGTCCAGTCTCCATCAGTATTTTTGGTTAACATAAGGTAAGTTATTTTATCATCATATTCCTCCACTACATCCCTCGCAACTTCAGGTAAGAGTCTATCATTTACAATAGTATCATCAAAATAATCATCTATCTCTATTTCACAAGGTAAGTCAATTTTCTCTCCTCTCTCAATGTCTAAACTCTGCACCAACATTTCATAACCTCTATTAATCTCAAAAATCTCTATCTCTCTCTCATCACAATACCTCTCACAACCCCACTGACCTATTTCGTACCACGCAAAGGGCACAACAAACGTATTATACGTCTTGGCACTTCCAAGGACACCACAAAAAATTAAGGGACTATTTTGAGACACCATGTCTCCCACACAACTACCGGAGGAAACCTTGTCCTCATAACACCACGGTGAAAACCCTGTTTCACTATATACTTGGGAAAAATTTGCCCTTTGCCCACCTAACCTCTCTTCACACACACTCCCCATTTTCTCAACACTTTCTCTGTTCACCACCTTACTCTCTAACACCACGTTTTTAATTATACCACTGTTATCACTCGTTAACTCATCATTATAATTATCGCTACTAACCTTGTCTACCGCCACCTGTTTTGCATCTAAACTACCACCACTACTGTTAATACATATATCTCCGTTATTTTCGTTTGTGTTGCTCTTACCTGTATTCATTCCCCACACTCCCATTCTCTCAATATTTCGTTCTAATTTGCTAACGTTACTGGTAAATATCCCATTGGTTCTTTCACAACGCTTATTAGTTTCATTAATATCCTTTTTTAATTAATTATTTTGCATTTTTAATTCATTGAAATTACTTTCACATTTGATTTTTTGTTAGTGTATTTCATTACTCAATTTATCAAACTTATTATTCTGTTCATTAAATTTATCATTAAAATTACTATTAATTTCAGTAAGTCTACTTTCATTTTTCACATCTTGAGCTTTCATAAAATTAAATATGTCATCTAATGACAACTTTTGTACTCTACTGACTGTAGGTGTTGATTCAGCATTTATTTCGTTCATATTCATTGATTCGGTCTCGCTTACTTCAACATTTACTGAGCTCCCTGTTTCAATGTCAGTTAAGCTGACGTTTTCATCATTACTTTTATTAGTATCCATTTTTCATATTATTTAGTTTTTTACTTGTTCATAATACATATATCAATCATATTATAACATACTCTTATTTCTCTGTACTTAATTTTAATTCATATGCAACTCCCACTAGCGTCTCTTACATCTGCGAGTAGGCATACCCTATACGAAATATACTTCGTACAGACAGTCCCTAGTTCGGGGGCCATTGAGATATTTCAACTTATTCAACAGTTTATGAAAGAAATATAAGATGTATTTTTAACATTATTCTCAATTCTCATAATTCTTACCTGTTCGGAGTCCAGGATCCTTTTACACGAACTCACCGTCTGTAAGAGAGGTTACTGGGTTTGTTACTCAATAAACACGCTGTTATACTACATTAATCAGCTCTGTTTATTATTCGCTTGCAACATTTATTATAAACTTAATTTAGAGTTACTTAGTGTCCTTTTTTATTTCTCAAAACTATTAATGTTCAACTTAAATATGTTATCTTCTAAAAATTACAAAACAAATCTCTACGCTACTTGAACACTGGTAAACATTGTACTAACTACTTTCAAACCTTAACAAATATTAACTAAGTTATGTTGAGACAACCCAGCTTGCTCACTCACTCATTCATTCCTCATACTTTTTATATTGTTTCCCTTAAAGAAAAGAAAACTAGAGCTCTTTATTAAATAAATTTCCCCATTGAGTTGAATTAAAAATGTGGTTTCTACTTCTCTGGCTGTGTCCAACACGTGCGGTTATTAGTCTGTTTCTGTTCGTAAACTGGTTCGTCCGAAAAAGTTTTCTGCTGGTTAATTTGATTCACTGATTAAAAAATATTTGATTCACTATTTATCACATTCTAGTTGACTCACATTTTTAGTAATTTTATCAAAATTAGGCCCACGAGCCTATGTGTTCACCCGGCCGTGGTTACGGCTGAGCGGCGAGTGCCTTGTTAATGAAAAGGAAAGCACTGCCTTCAAGCTGCGATCTTTTCGTCGTCGTACACAACGTATGGACTTTCTATGAGCCCCAGGAGCTAATGATGTTAAACGGTGACGATATAAGAGGCTTAGGTGGGTGGAACCTCTACTTGATTTCCTCCGTCTCCAGAGCACATGGCCCGACAATCTCTCTGCTTCGCCATTTTCGTAGCGTCGGTTTGTCCTGTTATGCGTAGAAGCTGCGCCCTGACGAGTGTATGCGCGTATCATACGTGACAAACATTGAGTTTACAAACAAGTAGTGCATTCTCCAACTACACTCCACCCAAAAAGTTACGTTACGGTTCATTGTTTGAATACGACCTTTTTATGACACATTACAATACCCCCCCCAATGAGAGGTTTTCTGCCGAAACAGGAAAACTCTCATTGCTAAACCCTAAGAGGATCGGTGAGGATATGGCGCCAACAACCCCCTTTTAATTCTTAACACATCATGGGTAAACTACCCCCCTAGCTAAGCGACTATGGCTGCCCCCGAACGAGATTACTGGACTTCTCTGTGCGAGATCCCAACACCATAAAATCGGAAAGATACTCACCAGAGTACCACCTAACCTCAACTCATTCCATCAAAAAATCAAAGACTGGCCTTATACCATAACAGATCCTCAACTGATATGCTGGGTGCGTACACATACTCAAAACTAAATCAAACAAATCAGAATAAATCATTTAAATTCTGTTCAAAAAATTAATCTAAGTCCAATATCAAAGATTCATATTCCCATTAATTTCATCATCTCCTTCCATTTACTCTCAAAATTTCAAAATATCTAAAATGAATTTACAACTCTTCTTAATTAGCTACCAACAATCATAATAAATGAAATAAATTGAATACCTTATTAAATCATAAATTCCCTTATCGTTAAATTTGCTTACAACACATATAATATGAACAATATAAATCAGTTAATCCATTAACATATAATCAACAATATATCCTGAACATCAAAACACAATCTGTACTTCAAGCAGAATTTTTTTTTTATAAGACTGTAATAAAATGTAATAATGTTTTATTAACCCTATATTCTGACAATAAAAGAAAATTATAAAATAAAATATAACTTGAACTTACATGGATTATTAAACGAACATATGAATTGGTTATATTGACCATTATACAGTTCATACCAGTCATCAACTGAGCCCTCTTGGTCAGGTGAATGACCTTACCCTAGATACACTACACCAATCTATACAATGAAAAATACACAACATATGTTTATAATTTTTACACTCTAACATAGTAAAAATAGTAACATTATAAAACATAGTACACTCATAATTAACATTGTTGTTGTTACCTTAAAATAAACAATTCGCATTTAAGTTTGATCAGAAATTACACACCTTGCAGCTTTAATTTTATTTTCAACTTCTATTAAATCTTTTACTTGTTTCATTTATTATTACATTTTAACTATGATTTTCTATTTAGCATTTTCATCATTTATTGGTTTGGGTGATTCTCCGTTATTCATCATAATTCGATTTACCAAATGGGTATTTAAATATAATCTTACCCCCCTTTTTACCTCTACCCACCATTAACAGATTTGTATAGTATGACACCCATCTCTCCACAATATTTACCAATAATTCTCTAACTCCACTTAAATCATTCTCCACTTATAACAAAATACCCGATACCCTCTTTGTACTTAGGATGTGTGTTCCCTCCCTACGCTCATTCCCTTATTGGTTCCTGGCCCTTTCCCAGGTAACTCCGCCAAACCCAATTTAAAACTATTCCCTCCCGCCATAACGCCTGTCGTTAAGGACTCCTTACCACACCACTCTCTTTACAAAATATCTCCATCATCTATTTACTCTCCAATTACATTACTCCCATTACTCTACATGTATACACTATCGCTACTGTGTCCCTACTATTACCCTGTTTCTGTGTTACTTATATTCCAAAACCTTATTCTGTCTAACACCCATTTAAACTTACCTTTGACCAACTTAAATGCCTTATTGATATAATTATTATCACCCAAACATTTTACAACATTTTACATTTCCTCATTTACTATTTATTATCATATTCCAATCATATAAAATCACTTGAATTCATTATCAAAATTTATTACCACATTTAAATCAATTAATTCATTTGCAATTTCTTTAATTCAATCAATTATTTGAACACAACATTACTTCAATTACCTTCTTCCAAAACAATTGCAATTCAT
The DNA here is from genome assembly GCA_034769895.1 of Magicicada septendecula. Classification (NCBI taxonomy): domain Eukaryota; kingdom Metazoa; phylum Arthropoda; class Insecta; order Hemiptera; family Cicadidae; genus Magicicada; species Magicicada septendecula. The sequence continues at coordinate 455,202,495 of CM068367.1, forward strand.
TTATTACAAACTCTCATTATTTATTTAGTCTGCTGAAAGCTTATTATTATTATTACATCAATTTCTACTACATACACATTGTTTACATAAAGCACACTTTACAACATAGACACAATTAATTTCACTATAAATTTATTTACAATTTTTTGTCATTATTTTTCCGTTTACCACACCTCATTTCCTAATTTAGCCAGGTCATTACCATAAACTAAAATATTTAAAATTTCCATTCACTTATTTTTTATTTAACCCCCATCATCATATAATAGTCTGGTGTATTTATAACACAAATCATTCTTATCTACATACATTACATTATAATTATTATTGTAATGACTACTTTCGTTAATTATATTGACATAGTAATTAACTACATTTTTGTCTCCCATTAATTCATAAAGCCCATCCACATTGGTAATTTCAGTCCAGTCTCCATCAGTATTTTTGGTTAACATAAGGTAAGTTATTTTATCATCATATTCCTCCACTACATCCCTCGCAACCTCAGGTAAGAGTCTATCATTTACAATAGTATCATCAAAATAATCATCTATCTCTATTTCACAAGGTAAGTCAATTTTCTCTCCTCTCTCAATGTCTAAACTCTGCACTAACATTTCATAACCTCTATTAATCTCAAAAATCTCTATCTCTCTCTCATCACAATACCTCTCACAACCCCACTGACCTATTTCCTACCACGCAAAGGGCACAACAAACGTATTATACGTCTTGGCACTTCCAAGGACACCACAAAAAATTAAGGGACTATTTTGAGACACCATGTCTCCCACACAACTACCGGAGGAAACCTTGTCCTCATAACACCACGGTGAAAACCCTGTTTCACTATATACTTGGGAAAAATTTGCCCTTTGCCCACCTAACCTCTCTTCACACACACTCCCCATTTTCTCAACACTTTCTCTGTTCACCACCTTACTCTCTAACACCACGTTTTTAATTATACCACTGTTATCACTCGTTAACTCATCATTATAATTATCGCTACTCACCTTGTCTACCGCCACCCGTTTTGCATCTAAACTACCACCACTACTGTTAATACATATATCTCCGTTATTTTCGTTTGTGTTGCTTTTACCTGTATTCATTCCCCACACTCCCATTCTCTCAATATTTCGTTCTAATTTGCTAACGTTACTGGTAAATATCCCATTGGTTCTTTCACAACGCTTATTAGTTTCATTAATATCCTTTTTTAATTAATTATTTTGCATTTTTAATTCATTGAAATTACTTTCACATTTGATTTTTTGTTAGTGTATTTCATTACTCAATTTATCAAACTTATTATTCTGTTCATTAAATTTATCATTAAAATTACTATTAATTTCAGTAAGTCTACTTTCATTTTTCACATCTTGAGCTTTCATAAAATTAAATATGTCATCTAATGACAACTTTTGTACTCTACTGACTGTAGGTGTTGATTCAGCATTTATTTCGTTCATATTCATTGATTCGGTCTCGCTTACTTCAACATTTACTGAGCTCCCTGTTTCAATGTCAGTTAAGCTGACGTTTTCATCATTACTTTTATTAGTATCCATTTTTCATATTATTTAGTTTTTTACTTGTTCATAATACATATATCAATCATATTATAACATACTCTTATTTCTCTGTACTTAATTTTAATTCATATGCAACTCCCACTAGCGTCTCTTACATCTGCGAGTAGGCATACCCTATACGAAATATACTTCGTACAGACAGTCCCTAGTTCGGGGGCCATTGAGATATTTCAACTTATTCAACAGTTTATGAAAGAAATATAAGTGTATTTTTAACATTATTCTCAATTCTCATAATTCTTACCTGTTCGGGGTCCAGGATCCTTTTACACGAACTCACCGTCTGTAAGAGAGGTTACTGGGTTTGTTACTCAATAAACACGCTGTTATACTACATTAATCAGCTCTGTTTATTATTCGCTTGCAACATTTATTATAAACTTAATTTAGAGTTACTTAGTGTCCTTTTTTATTTCTCAAAACTATTAATGTTCAATATGTTATCTTCTAAAAATTACAAAACAAATCTCTACGCTACTTGAACACTGGTAAACATTGTACTAACTACTTTCAAACCTTAACAAATATTAACTAAGTTATGTTGAGACAACCCAGCTTGCTCACTCACTCATTCATTCCTCATACTTTTTATATTGTTTCCCTTAAAGAAAAGAAAACTAGAGCTCTTTATTAAATAAATTTCCCCATTGAGTTGAATTAAAAATGTGGTTTCTACTTCTCTGGCTGTGTCCAACACGTGCGGTTATTAGTCTGTTTCTGTTCGTAAACTGGTTCGTCCGAAAAAGTTTTCTGCTGGTTAATTTGATTCACTGATTAAAAAATATTTGATTCACTATTTATCACATTCTAGTTGACTCACATTTTTAGTAATTTTATCAAAATTAGGCCCACGAGCCTATGTGTTCACCCGGCCGTGGTTACGGCTGAGCGGCGAGTGCCTTGTTAATGAAAAGGAAAGCACTGCCTTCAAGCTGCGATCTTTTCGTCGTCGTACACAACGTATGGACTTTCTATGAGCCCCAGGAGCTAATGATGTTAAACGGTGACGATATAAGAGGCTTAGGTGGGTGGAACCTCTACTTGATTTCCTCCGTCTCCAGAGCACATGGCCCGACAATCTCTCTGCTTCGCCATTTTCGTAGCGTCGGTTTGTCCTGTTATGCGTAGAAGCTGCGCCCTGACGAGTGTATGCGCGTATCATACGTGACAAACATTGAGTTTACAAACAAGTAGTGCATTCTCCAACTACACTCCACCCAAAAAGTTACGTTACGGTTCATTGTTTGAATACGACCTTTTTATGACACATTACAATACCCCCCCCAATGAGAGGTTTTCTGCCGAAACAGGAAAACTCTCATTGCTAAACCCTAAGAGGATCGGTGAGGATATGGCGCCAACAACCCCCTTTTAATTCTTAACACATCATGGGTAAACTACCCCCCTAGCTAAGCGACTATGGCTGCCCCCGAACGAGATTACTGGACTTCTCTGTGCGAGATCCCAACACCATAAAATCGGAAAGATACTCACCAGAGTACCACCTAACCTCAACTCATTCCATCAAAAAATCAAAGACTGGCCTTATACCATAACAGATCCTCAACTGATATGCTGGGTGCGTACACATACTCAAAACTAAATCAAACAAATCAGAATAAATCATTTAAATTCTGTTCAAAAAATTAATCTAAGTCCAATATCAAAGATTCATATTCCCATTAATTTCATCATCTCCTTCCATTTACTCTCAAAATTTCAAAATATCTAAAATGAATTTACAACTCTTCTTAATTAGCTACCAACAATCATAATAAATGAAATAAATTGAATACCTTATTAAATCATAAATTCCCTTATCGTTAAATTTCCTTACAACACATATAATATGAACAATATAAATCAGTTAATCCATTAACATATAATCAACAATATATCCTGAACATCAAAACACAATCTGTACTTCAAGCAGAATTTTTTTTTATAAGACTGTAATAAAATGTAATAATGTTTTATTAACCCTATATTCTGACAATAAAAGAAAATTATAAAATAAAATATAACTTGAACTTACATGGATTATTAAACGAACATATGAATTGGTTATATTGACCATTATACAGTTCATACCAGTCATCAACTGAGCCCTCTTGGTCAGGTGAATGACCTTACCCTAGATACACTACACCAATCTATACAATGAAAAATACACAACATATGTTTATAATTTTTACACTCTAACATAGTAAAAATAGTAACATTATAAAACATAGTACACTCATAATTAACATTGTTGTTGTTACCTTAAAATAAACAATTCGCATTTAAGTTTGATCAGAAATTACACACCTTGCAGCTTTAATTTTATTTTCAACTTCTATTAAATCTTTTACTTGTTTCATTTATTATTACATTTTAACTATGATTTTCTATTTAGCATTTTCATCATTTATTGGTTTGGGTGATTCTCCGTTATTCATCATAATTCGATTTACCAAATGGGTATTTAAATATAATCTTACCCCCCTTTTTACCTCTACCCACCATTAACAGATTTGTATAGTATGACACCCATCTCTCCACAATATTTACCAATAATTCTCTAACTCCACTTAAATCATTCTCCACTTATAACAAAATACCCGATACCCTCTTTGTACTTAGGATGTGTGTTCCCTCCCTACGCTCATTCCCTTATTGGTTCCTGGCCCTTTCCCAGGTAACTCCGCCAAACCCAATTTAAAACTATTCCCTCCCGCCATAACGCCTGTCGTTAAGGACTCCTTACCACACCACTCTCTTTACAAAATATCTCCATCATCTATTTACTCTCCAATTACATTACTCCCATTACTCTACATGTATACACTATCGCTACTGTGTCCCTACTATTACCCTGTTTCTGTGTTACTTATATTCCAAAACCTTATTCTGTCTAACACCCATTTAAACTTACCTTTGACCAACTTAAATGCCTTATTGATATAATTATTATCACCCAAACATTTTACAACATTTTACATTTCCTCATTTACTATTTATTATCATATTCCAATCATATAAAATCACTTGAATTCATTATCAAAATTTATTACCACATTTAAATCAATTAATTCATTTGCAATTTCTTTAATTCAATCAATTATTTGAACACAACATTACTTCAATTACCTTCTTCCAAAACAATTGCAATTCATTTATTACAAACTCTCATTATTTATTTAGTCTGCTGAAAGCTTATTATTATTATTATTATTATTACATCAATTTCTACTACATACACATTGTTTACATAAAGCACACTTTACAACATAGACACAATTAATTTCACTATAAATTTATTTACAATTTTTTGTCATTATTTTTCCGTTTACCACACCTCATTTCCTAATTTAGCCAGGTCATTACCATAAACTAAAATATTTAAAATTTCCATTCACTTATTTTTTATTTAACCCCCATCATCATATAATAGTCTGGTGTATTTATAACACAAATCATTCTTATCTACATACATTACATTATAATTATTATTGTAATGACTACTTTCGTTAATTATATTGACATAGTAATTAACTACATTTTTGTCTCCCATTAATTCATAAAGCCCATCCACATTGGTAATTTCAGTCCAGTCTCCATCAGTATTTTTGGTTAACATAAGGTAAGTTATTTTATCATCATATTCCTCCACTACATCCCTCGCAACCTCAGGTAAGAGTCTATCATTTACAATAGTATCATCAAAATAATCATCTATCTCTATTTCACAAGGTAAGTCAATTTTCTCTCCTCTCTCAATGTCTAAACTCTGCACTAACATTTCATAACCTCTATTAATCTCAAAAATCTCTATCTCTCTCTCATCACAATACCTCTCACAACCCCACTGACCTATTTCCTACCACGCAAAGGGCACAACAAACGTATTATACGTCTTGGCACTTCCAAGGACACCACAAAAAATTAAGGGACTATTTTGAGACACCATGTCTCCCACACAACTACCGGAGGAAACCTTGTCCTCATAACACCACGGTGAAAACCCTGTTTCACTATATACTTGGGAAAAATTTGCCCTTTGCCCGCCTAACCTCTCTTCACACACACTCCCCATTTTCTCAACACATTCTCTGCTCACCACCTTACTCTCTAACACCACGTTTTTAATTATACCACAGTTATCACTCGTTAACTCATCATTATAATTATCGCTACTCACCTTGTCTACCGCCACCCGTTTTGCATCTAAACTACCACCACTACTGTTAATACATATATCTCCGTTATTTTCGTTTGTGTTGCTTTTACCTGTATTCATTCCCCACACTCCCATTCTCTCAATATTTCGTTCTAATTTGCTAACGTTACTGGTAAATATCCCATTGGTTCTTTCACAACGCTTATTAGTTTCATTAATATCCTTTTTTAATTAATTATTTTGCATTTTTAATTCATTGAAATTACTTTCACATTTGATTTTTTGTTAGTGTATTTCATTACTCAATTTATCAAACTTATTATTCTGTTCATTAAATTTATCATTAAAATTACTATTAATTTCAGTAAGTCTACTTTCATTTTTCACATCTTGAGCTTTCATAAAATTAAATATGTCATCTAATGACAACTTTTGTACTCTACTGACTGTAGGTGTTGATTCAGCATTTATTTCGTTCATATTCATTGATTCGGTCTCGCTTACTTCAACATTTACTGAGCTCCCTGTTTCAATGTCAGTTAAGCTGACGTTTTCATCATTACTTTTATTAGTATCCATTTTTCATATTATTTAGTTTTTTACTTGTTCATAATACATATATCAATCATATTATAACATACTCTTATTTCTCTGTACTTAATTTTAATTCATATGCAACTCCCACTAACGTCTCTTACATCTGCGAGTAGGCATACCCTATACGAAATATACTTCGTACAGACAGTCCCTAGTTCGGGGGCCATTGAGATATTTCAACTTATTCAACAGTTTATGAAAGAAATATAAGTGTATTTTTAACATTATTCTCAATTCTCATAATTCTTACCTGTTCGGGGTCCAGGATCCTTTTACATGAACTCACCGTCTGTAAGAGAGGTTACTGGGTTTGTTACTCAATAAACACGCTGTTATACTACATTAATCAGCTCTGTTTATTATTCGCTTGCAACATTTATTATAAACTTAATTTAGAGTTACTTAGTGTCCTTTTTTATTTCTCAAAACTATTAATGTTCAACTTAAATATGTTATCTTCTAAAAATTACAAAACAAATCTCTACGCTACTTGAACACTGGTAAACATTGTACTAACTACTTTCAAACCTTAACAAATATTAACTAAGTTATGTTGAGACAACCCAGCTTGCTCACTCACTCATTCATTCCTCATACTTTTTATATTGTTTCCCTTAAAGAAAAGAAAACTAGAGCTCTTTATTAAATAAATTTCCCCATTGAGTTGAATTAAAAATGTGGTTTCTACTTCTCTGGCTGTGTCCAACACGTGCGGTTATTAGTCTGTTTCTGTTCGTAAACTGGTTCGTCCGAAAAAGTTTTCTGCTGGTTAATTTGATTCACTGATTAAAAAATATTTGATTCACTATTTATCACATTCTAGTTGACTCACATTTTTAGTAATTTTATCAAAATTAGGCCCACGAGCCTATGTGTTCACCCGGCCGTGGTTACGGCTGAGCGGCGAGTGCCTTGTTAATGAAAAGGAAAGCACTGCCTTCAAGCTGCGATCTTTTCGTCGTCGTACACAACGTATGGACTTTCTATGAGCCCCAGGAGCTAATGATGTTAAACGGTGACGATATAAGAGGCTTAGGTGGGTGGAACCTCTACTTGATTTCCTCCGTCTCCAGAGCACATGGCCCGACAATCTCTCTGCTTCGCCATTTTCGTAGCGTCGGTTTGTCCTGTTATGCGTAGAAGCTGCGCCCTGACGAGTGTATGCGCGTATCATACGTGACAAACATTGAGTTTACAAACAAGTAGTGCATTCTCCAACTACACTCCACCCAAAAAGTTACGTTACGGTTCATTGTTTGAATACGACCTTTTTATGACACATTACAATACCCCCCCCCAATGAGAGGTTTTCTGCCGAAACAGAAAAACTCTCATTGCTAAACCCTAAGAGGATCGGTGAGGATATGGCGCCAACAACTCCCTTTTAATTCTTAACACATCATGGGTAAACTACCCCCCTAGCTAAGCGACTATGGCTGCCCCCGAACGAGATTACTGGACTTCTCTGTGCGAGATCCCAACACCATAAAATCGGAAAGATACTCACCAGAGTACCACCTAACCTCAACTCATTCCATCAAAAAATCAAAGACTGGCCTTATACCATAACAGATCCTCAACTGATATGCTGGGTGCGTACACATACTCAAAACTAAATCAAACAAATCAGAATAAATCATTTAAATTCTGTTCAAAAAATTAATCTAAGTCCAATATCAAAGATTCATATTCCCATTAATTTCATCATCTCCTTCCATTTACTCTCAAAATTTCAAAATATCTAAAATGAATTTACAACTCTTCTTAATTAGCTACCAACAATCATAATAAATGAAATAAATTGAATACCTTATTAAATCATAAATTCCCTTATCGTTAAATTTGCTTACAACACATATAATATGAACAATATAAATCAGTTAATCCATTAACATATAATCAACAATATATCCTGAACATCAAAACACAATCTGTACTTCAAGCAGAATTTTTTTTTTATAAGACTGTAATAAAATGTAATAATGTTTTATTAACCCTATATTCTGACAATAAAAGAAAATTATAAAATAAAATATAACTTGAACTTACATGGATTATTAAACGAACATATGAATTGGTTATATTGACCATTATACAGTTCATACCAGTCATCAACTGAGCCCTCTTGGTCAGGTGAATGACCTTACCCTAGATACACTACACCAATCTATACAATGAAAAATACACAACATATGTTTATAATTTTTACACTCTAACATAGTAAAAATAGTAACATTATAAAACATAGTACACTCATAATTAACATTGTTGTTGTTACCTTAAAATAAACAATTCGCATTTAAGTTTGATCAGAAATTACACACCTTGCAGCTTTAATTTTATTTTCAACTTCTATTAAATCTTTTACTTGTTTCATTTATTATTACATTTTAACTATGATTTTCTATTTAGCATTTTCATCATTTATTGGTTTGGGTGATTCTCCGTTATTCATCATAATTCGATTTACCAAATGGGTATTTAAATATAATCTTACCCCCTTTTTACCTCTACCCACCATTAACAGATTTGTATAGTATGACACCCATCTCTCCACAATATTTACCAATAATTCTCTAACTCCACTTAAATCATTCTCCACTTATAACAAAATACCCGATACCCTCTTTGTACTTAGGATGTGTGTTCCCTCCCTACGCTCATTCCCTTATTGGTTCCTGGCCCTTTCCCAGGTAACTCCGCCAAACCCAATTTAAAACTATTCCCTCCCGCCATAACGCCTGTCGTTAAGGACTCCTTACCACACCACTCTCTTTACAAAATATCTCCATCATCTATTTACTCTCCAATTACATTACTCCCATTACTCTACATGTATACACTATCGCTACTGTGTCCCTACTATTACCCTGTTTCTGTGTTACTTATATTCCAAAACCTTATTCTGTCTAACACCCATTTAAACTTACCTTTGACCAACTTAAATGCCTTATTGATGTAATTATTATCACCCAAACATTTTACAACATTTTACATTTCCTCATTTACTATTTATTATCATATTCCAATCATATAAAATCACTTGAATTCATTATCAAAATTTATTACCACATTTAAATCAATTAATTCATTTGCAATTTCTTTAATTCAATCAATTATTTGAACACAACATTACTTCAATTACCTTCTTCCAAAACAATTGCAATTCATTTATTACAAACTCTCATTATTTATTTAGTCTGCTGAAAGCTTATTATTATTATTATTATTATTATTACATCAATTTCTACTACATACACATTGTTTACATAAAGCACACTTTACAACATAGACACAATTAATTTCACTATAAATTTATTTACAATTTTTTGTCATTATTTTTCCGTTTACCACACCTCATTTCCTAATTTAGCCAGGTCATTACCATAAACTAAAATATTTAAAATGTCCATTCACTTATTTTTTATTTAACCCCCATCATCATATAATAGTCTGGTGTATTTATAACACAAATCATTCTTATCTACATACATTACATTATAATTATTATTGTAATGACTACTTTCGTTAATTATATTGACATAGTAATTAACTACATTTTTGTCTCCCATTAATTCATAAAGCCCATCCACATTGGTAATTTCAGTCCTGTCTCCATCAGTATTTTTGGTTAACATAAGGTAAGTTATTTTATCATCATATTCCTCCACTACATCCCTCGCAACCTCAGGTAAGAGTCTATCATTTACAATAGTATCATCAAAATAATCATCTATCTCTATTTCACAAGGTAAGTCAATTTTCTCTCCTCTCTCAATGTCTAAACTCTGCACTAACATTTCATAACCTCTATTAATCTCAAAAATCTCTATCTCTCTCTTTCTCTCTCTCTCATCACAATACCTCTCAAAACCCCACTCACCTATTTCGTACCACGCAAAGGGCACAACAAACGTATTATACGTCTTGGCACTTCCAAGGACACCACAAAAAATTAAGGGACTATTTTGAGACACCATGTCTCCCACACAACTACTGGAGGAAACCTTGTCCTCATAACACCACGGTGAAAAACCCTGTTTCACTATATACTTGGGGAAAATTTTCCCTTTGCCCACCTAACCTCTCTTCACACACACTCCCCATTTTCTCAACACTTTCTCTGCTCACTACCTTACTCTCTAACACCACGTTTTTAATTATACCACTGTTATCACTCGTTAACTCATCATTATAAATATCGCTACTCACCTTGTCTACCGCCACCCGTTTTGCATCTAAACTACCACCACTACTGTTAATACATATATCTCCGTTATTTTCGTTTGTGTTGCTCTTACCTGTATTCATTCCCCACACTCCCATTCTCTCAATATTTCGTTCTAATTTGCTAACGTTACTGGTAAATATCCCATTGGTTCTTTCACAACAATTATTAATTTCATTAATATCGTTCCTTAATTCATAATTTTGCCTTTTTAATTCATTGAAATTACTTTCACATTTGATTTTTTGTTAGTGTATTTCATTACTCAATGTATCAAACTTATTATTCTGTTCATTAAATTTATCATTAAAATTACTATTAATTTCAGTAAGTCTACTTTCATTTTTCACATCTTGAGCTTTCATAAAATTAAATATGTCATCTAATGACAACTTTTGTACTCTACTGACTGTAGGTGTTGATTCAGCATTTATTTCGTTCATATTCATTGATTCGGTCTCGCTTACTTCAACATTTACTGAGCTCCCTGTTTCAATGTCAGTTAAGCTGACGTTTTCATCATTACTTTTATTAGTATCCATTTTTCATATTATTTAGTTTTTTACTTGTTCATAATACATATATCAATCATATTATAACATACTCTTATTTCTCTGTACTTAATTTTAATTCATATGCAACTCCCACTAACGTCTTTTACATCTGCGGGTAAGCATAACCTATACGAAATATACTTCGTACAGACAGTCCCTAGTTCGGGGGCCATTGAGATATTTCAAATTATTCAACAGTTTATGAAAGAAATATAAGTGTATTTTTAACATTATTCTCAATTCTCATAATTCTTACCTGTTCGGGGTCCAGGATCATTTTACACGAACTCACCGTCTGTAAGAGAGGTTACTGGGTTTGTTACTCAATAAACACGCTGTTATACTACATTAATCAGCTCTGTTTATTATTCGCTTGCAACATTTATTATAATCTCATTTTAAAGTTACTTAGTGTCATTTTTTATTTCTCAAAACTATTAATGTTCAACTTAAATATCTTATCTTCTAAAAATTACAAAACAAATCTTTACGCTACTTGAACACTGGTAAACATTGTACTAACTACTTTCAAACCTTAACAAATATTAACTAAGTTATGTTGAGACAACCCAGCTTGCTCACTCACTCATTCATTCCTCGTACTTTTTATATTGTTTCTCTTAAAGAAAAGAAAACTAGAGCTCTTTTTTAAATAAATTTCCCCATTGAGTTGAATTAAAAATGTGGTTTCTACTTCTCTGGCTGTGTCCAACACGTGCGGTTATTAGTCTGTTTCTGTTCGTAAACTGGTTCGTCCGAAAAAGTTTTCTGCTGGTTAATTTGATTCACTGATTAAAAAATATTTGATTCACTATTTATCACATTCTAGTTGACTCACATTTTTAGTAATTTTATCAAAATTAGGCCCTCGAGCCTATGTGTTCACCCGGCCGTGGTTACGGCTGAGCGGCGAGTGCCTTGTTAATGAAAAGGAAAGAACTGCCTTCAAGCTGCGATCTTTTCGTCGTCGTACACAACGTATGGACTTTCTATGAGCCCCAGGAGCTAATGATGTTAAACGGTGACGATATAAGAGGCTTAGGTTGGTGGAACCTCTACTTGATTTCCTCCGTCTCCAGAGCACATGGCCCGACAATCTATCTGCTTCGCCATTTTCATAGCGTCGGTTGTCCTGTTATGCGTAGAAGCTGCGCCCTGACGAGTGTATGCGCGTATCATACGTGACAAACATTGAGTTTACAAACAAGTAGTGCATTCTCCAACTACACTCCACCCAAAAAGTTACGTTACGGTTCATTGTTTGAATACGACCTTTTTACATGGGACTTACAATGATGATACAGAATAAATTTAAATAAATTTAATGAAAAATAAAAACCCCCTTTTTTGACACATTACAACACCCCCCCCCCAATGAGAGGTTTTCTGCGGAAACAGAAAACTCTCATTACTAAACCCTAAGAGGATCGGTGAGGATATGGCGCCAACAACCCCCTTTTAATTCTTAACACATCATGGGTAAACTACCCCCCTAGCTAAGCGACTATGGCTGCCCCCGAACGAGATTACTGGACTTCTCTGTGCGAGATCCCAACACCATAAAATTGGACAGATACTCACCAGAGTACCACCTAACCTCAACTCATTCCATCAAAAAATCAAAGACTGGCCTTATACCATACCAGATCCTCAACTGATATGTTCCCCCTTACATGCATACTGGGTTGCCTTTAGCAAGTACTGGATGCGTACACATACTCAAAACTAAATCAAACAAATCAGATTAAATCATTTAAATTCTGTTCAAAAAAATTAATCTAAGTCCAATATCAAAGATTCATATTCCCATTAATTTCATCATCTCCTTCCATTTACTCTCAAAATTTCAAAATATCTAAAATGAATTTACAACTCTTCTTAATTAGCTACCAACAATCATAATAAATGAAATAAATTGAATACCTTATTAAATCATAAATTCCCTTATCGTTAAATTTGCTTACAACACATATAATATGAAAAATATAAATCAGTTAATCCATTAACATATAGTCAACAATATATCCTGAACATCAAAACACAATCTGTACTTCAAGCAGAATTTTTTTTTTATAAGACTGTAATAAAATGTAATAATGTTTTATTAACCCTATATTCTGACAATAAAAGAAAATTATAAAATAAAATATAACTTGAACTTACATGGATTATTAAACGAACATATGAATTGGTTATATTGACCATTATACAGTTCATACCAGTCATCAGCTGATCTCTCTGGGTCAGGTGAATGACCTTACCCTAGATACACTACACCAATCTAGGCAATGAAAAATACTCAACATATGTTTATAATTTTTACACTCTAACATAGTAAAAATAGTAGCATTATAAAACATAGTACACTCATAATTAACATTGTTGTTGTTACCTTAAAATAAACAATTCGCATTTAAGTTTGATCAGAAATTACACACCTTGCAGCTTTAATTTTATTTTCAACTTCTATTAAATCTTTTACTTGTTTCATTTATTATTACATTTTAACTATGATTTTCTATATAGCATTTTCAACATTTATTGGTTTGGGTGATTCTCCGTTATTCATCATAATTCGATTTACCAAATGGGTATTTAAATATAATCTTACCCCCTTTTTACCTCTACCCACCATTAACAGATTTGTATAGTATGACACCCATCTCTCCACAATATTTACCAATAATTCTCTAACTCCACTTAAATCATTCTCCACTTATAACAAAATACCCGATACCCTCTTTGTACTTAGGATGTGTGTTCCCTCCCTACGCTCATTCCCTTATTGGTTCCTGGCCCTTTCCCAGGTAACTCCGCCAAACCCAATTTAAAACTAATCCCTCCCGCCATAACGCCTGTCGTTAAGGACTCCTTACCACACCACCCTCTTTACAAAATATCACCATCATCTATTTACTCTCCAATTACATTACTCCCATTACTCTACATGTATACACTATCGCTACTGTGTCCCTACTATTACCCTGTTTCTGTGTTACTTATATTCCAAAACCTTATTTTGTCTAACACCCATTTAAACTTACCTTTGACCAACTTAAATGCCTTATTGATATAATTATTATCATCCAAACATTTTATAACATTTTACATTTCCTCATTTACTATTTATTATCATATTCCAATCATATAAAATCACTTAAATTCATTATCAAAATTTATTACTACATTTAAATCAATTAATTCATCTGCAATTTCTTTAATTCAATCAATTATTTAAACACAACATTACTTCAATTACCTTCTTCCAAAACAATTGCAATTCATTTATTACAAACTCTCATTATTTATTTAGTCTGCTCAAAGCTTATTATTATTACATCAATTTCTACTACATACACATTGTTTACATAAAGCACACTTTACAACATAGACACAATTAATTTCACTATAAATTTATTTACAATTTTTTGTCATTATTTTTCCGTTTACCACACCTCATTTCCTAATTTAGCCAGGTCATTACCATAAACTAAAATATTTAAAATGTCCATTCACTTATTTTTTATTTAACCCCCATCATATAATAGTCTGGTGTATCTATAACACAAATCATTCTTATCTACATACATTACATTATAATTATTATTGTAATGACTACTTACGTTAATTATATTGACATAGTAATTAACTACATTTTTGTCTCCCATTAATTCATAAAGCCCATCCACATTGGTAATTTCAGTCCTGTCTCCATCAGTATTTTTGGTTAACATAAAGTATGGTATTTTATCATCATATTCCTCCACTACATCCCTCGCAACCTCAGGTAAGGGTCTATCATTTACAATAGTATCATCAAAATAATCATCTATCTCTATTTCACAAGGTAAGTCAATTTTCTCTCCTCTCTCAATGTCTAAACTCTGCACTAACATTTCATAACCTCTATTAATCTCAAAAATCTCTATCTCTCTTTCACTCTCTCTCTCATCACAATACCTCTCATAACCCCACTGACCTATTTCGTACCACGCAAAGGGCACAACAAACGTATTATACGTCTTGGCACTTCCAAGGACACCACAAAAAATTAAGGGACTATTTTGAGACACCATGTCTCCCACACAACTACCGGAGGAAACCTTGTCCTCATAACACCACGGTGAAAACCCTGTTTCACTATATACTTGGGGAAAATTTTCCCTTTGCCCACCTAACCTCTCTTCACTCACACTCCCCATTTCTCAACACTTTCTCTGCTCACCACCTTACTCTCTAACACCACGTTTTTAATTATACCACTGTTATCACTCGTTAACTCATCATTATAATTATCGCTACTCACCTTGTCTACCGCCACCTGTTTTGCATATAAACTACCACCACTACTGTTAATACATATATCTCCGTTATTTTAGTTTGTGTTGCTCTTACCTGTATTCATTCCCCACACTCCCATTCTCTCAATATTTCGTTCTAATTTGCTAACGTTACTGGTAAATATCCCATTGGTTCTTTCACAACGCTTATTAATTTCATTAATATCGTTTTTTAATTAATTATTTTGCATTTTTAATTCATTGAAATTACTTTCACATTTGATTTTTTGTTAGTGTATTTCATTACTCAATTTATCAAACTTATTATTCTGTTCATTAAATTTATCATTAAAATTACTATTAATTTCAGTAAGTCTACTTTCATTTTTCACATCTTGAGCTTTCATAAAATTAAATATGTCATCTAATGACAACTTTTGTACTCTACTGACTGTAGGTGTTGATTCAGCATTTATTTCGTTCATATTCATTGATTCGGTCTCGCTTACTTCAACATTTACTGAGCTCCCTGTTTCAATGTCAGTTAAGCTGACGTTTTCATCATTACTTTTATTAGTATCCATTTTTCATATTATTTAGTTTTTTACTTGTTCATAATACATATATCAATCATATTATAACATACTCTTATTTCTCTGTACTTAATTTTAATTCATATGCAACTCCCACTAACGTCTTTTACATCTGCGGGTAAGCATAACCTATACGAAATATACTTCGTACAGACAGTCCCTAGTTCGGGGGCCATTGAGATATTTCAAATTATTCAACAGTTTATGAAAGAAATATAAGTGTATTTTTAACATTATTCTCAATTCTCATAATTCTTACCTGTTCGGGGTCCAGGATCCTTTTACACGAACTCACCGTCTGTAAGAGAGGTTACTGGGTTTGTTACTCAATAAACACGCTGTTATACTACATTAATCAGCTCTGTTTATTATTCGCTTGCAACATTTATTATAATCTCATTTTAAAGTTACTTAGTGTCATTTTTTATTTCTCAAAACTATTAATGTTCAACTTAAATATCTTATCTTCTAAAAATTACAAAACAAATCTTTACGCTACTTGAACACTGGTAAACATTGTACTAACTACTTTCAAACCTTAACAAATATTAACTAAGTTATGTTGAGACAACCCAGCTTGCTCACTCACTCATTCATTCCTCGTACTTTTTATATTGTTTCTCTTAAAGAAAAGGAAACTAGAGCTCTTTTTTAAATAAATTTCCCCATTGAGTTGAATTAAAAATGTGGTTTCTACTTCTCTGGCTGTGTCCAACACGTGCGGTTATTAGTCTGTTTCTGTTCGTAAACTGGTTCGTCCGAAAAAGTTTTCTGCTGGTTAATTTGATTCACTGATTAAAAAATATTTGATTCACTATTTATCACATTCTAGTTGACTCACATTTTTAGTAATTTTATCAAAATTAGGCCCTCGAGCCTTTGTGTTCACCCGGCCGCGGTTACGGCTGAACGGCGAGTGCCTTGTTAATGAAAAGGAAAGAACTGCCTTCAAGCTGCGATCTTTTCGTCGTCGTACACAACGTATGGACTTTCTATGAGCCCCAGGAGCTAATGATGTTAAACGGTGACGATATAAGAGGCTTAGGTTGGTGGAACCTCTACTTGATTTCCTCCGTCTCCAGAGCACATGGCCCGACAATCTATCTGCTTCGCCATTTTCGTAGCGTCGGTTTGTCCTGTTATGCGTAGAGGCTGCGCCCTGACGAGTGTATGCGCGTATCATACGTGACAAACATTGAGTTTACAAACAAGTAGTGCATTCTCCAACTACACTCCACCCAAAAAGTTACGTTACGGTTCATTGTTTGAATACGACCTTTTTACATGGGACTTACAATGATGATACAGAATAAATTTAAATAAATTTAATGAAAAATAAAAACCCCCTTTTTTGACACATTACAACACCCCCCCCCAATGAGAGGTTTTCTGCGGAAACAGAAAACTCTCATTACTAAACCCTAAGAGGATCGGTGAGGATATGGCGCCAACAACCCCTTTTAATTCTTAACACATCATGGGTAAACTACCCCCCTAGCTAAGCGACTATGGCTGCCCCCGAACGAGATTACTGGACTTCTCTGTGCGAGATCCCAACACCATAAAATTGGACAGATACTCACCAGAGTACCACCTAACCTCAACTCATTCCATCAAAAAATCAAAGACTGGCCTTATACCATACCAGATCCTCAACTGATATGTTCCCCCTTACATGCATACTGGGTTGCCTTTAGCAAGTACTGGATGCGTACACATACTCAAAACTAAATCAAACAAATCAGATTAAATCATTTAAATTCTGTTCAAAAAAATTAATCTAAGTCCAATATCAAAGATTCGTATTCCCATTAATTTCATCATCTCCTTCCATTTACTCTCAAAATTTCAAAATATCTAAAATGAATTTACAACTCTTCTTAATTAGCTACCAACAATCATAATAAATGAAATAAATTGAATACCTTATTAAATCATAAATTCCCTTATCGTTAAATTTGCTTACAACACATATAATATGAAAAATATAAATCAGTTAATCCATTAACATATAGTCAACAATATATCCTGAACATCAAAACACAATCTGTACTTCAAGCAGAATTTTTTTTTTATAAGACTGTAATAAAATGTAATAATGTTTTATTAACCCTATATTCTGACAATAAAAGAAAATTATAAAATAAAATATAACTTGAACTTACATGGATTATTAAACGAACATATGAATTGGTTATATTGACCATTATACAGTTCATACCAGTCATCAGCTGATCTCTCTGGGTCAGGTGAATGACCTTACCCTAGATACACTACACCAATCTAGGCAATGAAAAATACTCAACATATGTTTATAATTTTTACACTCTAACATAGTAAAAATAGTAGCATTATAAAACATAGTACACTCATAATTAACATTGTTGTTGTTACCTTAAAATAAACAATTCGCATTTAAGTTTGATCAGAAATTACACACCTTGCAGCTTTAATTTTATTTTCAACTTCTATTAAATCTTTTACTTGTTTCATTTATTATTACATTTTAACTATGATTTTCTATATAGCATTTTCAACATTTATTGGTTTGGGTGATTCTCCGTTATTCATCATAATTCGATTTACCAAATGGGTATTTAAATATAATCTTACCCCCTTTTTACCTCTACCCACCATTAACAGATTTGTATAGTATGACACCCATCTCTCCACAATATTTACCAATAATTCTCTAACTCCACTTAAATCATTCTCCACTTATAACAAAATACCCGATACCCTCTTTGTACTTAGGATGTGTGTTCCCTCCCTACGCTCATTCCCTTATTGGTTCCTGGCCCTTTCCCAGGTAACTCCGCCAAACCCAATTTAAAACTAATCCCTCCCGCCATAACGCCTGTCGTTAAGGACTCCTTACCACACCACCCTCTTTACAAAATATCACCATCATCTATTTACTCTCCAATTACATTACTCCCATTACTCTACATGTATACACTATCGCTACTGTGTCCCTACTATTACCCTGTTTCTGTGTTACTTATATTCCAAAACCTTATTTTGTCTAACACCCATTTAAACTTACCTTTGACCAACTTAAATGCCTTATTGATATAATTATTATCATCCAAACATTTTATAACATTTTACATTTCCTCATTTACTATTTATTATCATATTCCAATCATATAAAATCACTTAAATTCATTATCAAAATTTATTACTACATTTAAATCAGTTAATTCATCTGCAATTTCTTTAATTCAATCAATTATTTAAACACAACATTACTTCAATTACCTTCTTCCAAAACAATTGCAATTCATTTATTACAAACTCTCATTATTTATTTAGTCTGCTCAAAGCTTATTATTATTACATCAATTTCTACTACATACACATTGTTTACATAAAGCACACTTTACAACATAGACACAATTAATTTCACTATAAATTTATTTACAATTTTTTGTCATTATTTTTCCGTTTACCACACCTCATTTCCTAATTTAGCCAGGTCATTACCATAAACTAAAATATTTAAAATGTCCATTCACTTATTTTTTATTTAACCCCCATCATATAATAGTCTGGTGTATCTATAACACAAATCATTCTTATCTACATACATTACATTATAATTATTATTGTAATGACTACTTACGTTAATTATATTGACATAGTAATTAACTACATTTTTGTCTCCCATTAATTCATAAAGCCCATCCACATTGGTAATTTCAGTCCTGTCTCCATCAGTATTTTTGGTTAACATAAAGTATGGTATTTTATCATCATATTCCTCCACTACATCCCTCGCAACCTCAGGTAAGGGTCTATCATTTACAATAGTATCATCAAAATAATCATCTATCTCTATTTCACAAGGTAAGTCAATTTTCTCTCCTCTCTCAATATCTAAACTCTGCACTAACATTTCATAACCTCTATTAATCTCAAAAATCTCTATCTCTCTCTTTCTCTCTCTCTCATCACAATACCTCTCAAAACCCCACTCACCTATTTCGTACCACGCAAAGGGCACAACAAACGTATTATACGTCTTGGCACTTCCAAGGACACCACAAAAAATTAAGGGACTATTTTGAGACACCATGTCTCCCACACAACTACTGGAGGAAACCTTGTCCTCATAACACCACGGTGAAAAACCCTGTTTCACTATATACTTGGGGAAAATTTTCCCTTTGCCCACCTAACCTCTCTTCACACACACTCCCCATTTTCTCAACACTTTCTCTGCTCACTACCTTACTCTCTAACACCACGTTTTTAATTATACCACTGTTATCACTCGTTAACTCATCATTATAAATATCGCTACTCACCTTGTCTACCGCCACCCGTTTTGCATCTAAACTACCACCACTACTGTTAATACATATATCTCCGTTATTTTCGTTTGTGTTGCTCTTACCTGTATTCATTCCCCACACTCCCATTCTCTCAATATTTCGTTCTAATTTGCTAACGTTACTGGTAAATATCCCATTGGTTCTTTCACAACAATTATTAATTTCATTAATATCGTTCCTTAATTCATTATTTTGCCTTTTTAATTCATTGAAATTACTTTCACATTTGATTTTTTGTTAGTGTATTTCATTACTCAATTTATCAAACTTATTATTCTGTTCATTAAATTTATCATTAAAATTACTATTAATTTCAGTAAGTCTACTTTCATTTTTCACATCTTGAGCTTTCATAAAATTAAATATGTCATCTAATGACAACTTTTGTACTCTACTGACTGTAGGTGTTGATTCAGCATTTATTTCGTTCATATTCATTGATTCGGTCTCGCTTACTTCAACATTTACTGAGCTCCCTGTTTCAATGTCAGTTAAGCTGACGTTTTCATCATTACTTTTATTAGTATCCATTTTTCATATTATTTAGTTTTTTACTTGTTCATAATACATATATCAATCATATTATAACATACTCTTATTTCTCTGTACTTAATTTTAATTCATATGCAACTCCCACTAACGTCTTTTACATCTGCGGGTAAGCATAACCTATACGAAATATACTTCGTACAGACAGTCCCTAGTTCGGGGGCCATTGAGATATTTCAAATTATTCAACAGTTTATGAAAGAAATATAAGTGTATTTTTAACATTATTCTCAATTCTCATAATTCTTACCTGTTCGGGGTCCAGGATCCTTTTACACGAACTCACCGTCTGTAAGAGAGGTTACTGGGTTTGTTACTCAATAAACACGCTGTTATACTACATTAATCAGCTCTGTTTATTATTCGCTTGCAACATTTATTATAATCTCATTTTAAAGTTACTTAGTGTCATTTTTTATTTCTCAAAACTATTAATGTTCAACTTAAATATCTTATCTTCTAAAAATTACAAAACAAATCTTTACGCTACTTGAACACTGGTAAACATTGTACTAACTACTTTCAAACCTTAACAAATATTAACTAAGTTATGTTGAGACAACCCAGCTTGCTCACTCACTCATTCATTCCTCGTACTTTTTATATTGTTTCTCTTAAAGAAAAGAAAACTAGAGCTCTTTTTTAAATAAATTTCCCCATTGAGTTGAATTAAAAATGTGGTTTCTACTTCTCTGGCTGTGTCCAACACGTGCGGTTATTAGTCTGTTTCTGTTCGTAAACTGGTTCGTCCGAAAAAGTTTTCTGCTGGTTAATTTGATTCACTGATTAAAAAATATTTGATTCACTATTTATCACATTCTAGTTGACTCACATTTTTAGTAATTTTATCAAAATTAGGCCCTCGAGCCTATGTGTTCACCCGGCCGTGGTTACGGCTGAGCGGCGAGTGCCTTGTTAATGAAAAGGAAAGAACTGCCTTCAAGCTGCGATCTTTTCGTCGTCGTACACAACGTATGGACTTTCTATGAGCCCCAGGAGCTAATGATGTTAAACGGTGACGATATAAGAGGCTTAGGTTGGTGGAACCTCTACTTGATTTCCTCCGTCTCCAGAGCACATGGCCCGACAATCTATCTGCTTCGCCATTTTCGTAGCGTCGGTTGTCCTGTTATGCGTAGAAGCTGCGCCCTGACGAGTGTATGCGCGTATCATACGTGACAAACATTGAGTTTACAAACAAGTAGTGCATTCTCCAACTACACTCCACCCAAAAAGTTACGTTACGGTTCATTGTTTGAATACGACATTTTTACATGGGACTTACAATGATGATACAGAATAAATTTAAATAAATTTAATGAAAAATAAAAACCCCCTTTTTTGACACATTACAACACCCCCCCCCAATGAGAGGTTTTCTGCGGAAACAGAAAACTCTCATTACTAAACCCTAAGAGGATCGGTGAGGATATGGCGCCAACAACCCCCTTTTAATTCTTAACACATCATGGGTAAACTACCCCCCTAGCTAAGCGACTATGGCTGCCCCCGAACGAGATTACTGGACTTCTCTGTGCGAGATCCCAACACCATAAAATTGGACAGATACTCACCAGAGTACCACCTAACCTCAACTCATTCCATCAAAAAATCAAAGACTGGCCTTATACCATACCAGATCCTCAACTGATATGTTCCCCCTTACATGCATACTGGGTTGCCTTTAGCAAGTACTGGATGCGTACACATACTCAAAACTAAATCAAACAAATCAGATTAAATCATTTAAATTCTGTTCAAAAAAATTAATGTAAGTCCAATATCAAAGATTCATATTCCCATTAATTTCATCATCTCCTTCCATTTACTCTCAAAATTTCAAAATATCTAAAATGAATTTACAACTCTTCTTAATTAGCTACCAACAATCATAATAAATGAAATAAATTGAATACCTTATTAAATCATAAATTCCCTTATCGTTAAATTTGCTTACAACACATATAATATGAAAAATATAAATCAGTTAATCCATTAACATATAGTATCCATAAAACATAGTACACTCATAATTAACATTGTTGTTGTTACCTTAAAATAAACAATTCGCATTTAAGTTTGATCAGAAATTACACACCTTGCAGCTTTAATTTTATTTTCAACTTCTATTAAATCTTTTACTTGTTTCATTTATTATTACATTTTAACTATGATTTTCTATATAGCATTTTCAACATTTATTGGTTTGGGTGATTCTCCGTTATTCATCATAATTCGATTTACCAAATGGGTATTTAAATATAATCTTACCCCCTTTTTACCTCTACCCACCATTAACAGATTTGTATAGTATGACACCCATCTCTCCACAATATTTACCAATAATTCTCTAACTCCACTTAAATCATTCTCCACTTATAACAAAATACCCGATACCCTCTTTGTACTTAGGATGTGTGTTCCCTCCCTACGCTCATTCCCTTATTGGTTCCTGGCCCTTTCCCAGGTAACTCCGCCAAACCCAATTTAAAACTAATCCCTCCCGCCATAACGCCTGTCGTTAAGGACTCCTTACCACACCACCCTCTTTACAAAATATCACCATCATCTATTTACTCTCCAATTACATTACTCCCATTACTCTACATGTATACACTATCGCTACTGTGTCCCTACTATTACCCTGTTTCTGTGTTACTTATATTCCAAAACCTTATTTTGTCTAACACCCATTTAAACTTACCTTTGACCAACTTAAATGCCTTATTGATATAATTATTATCATCCAAACATTTTATAACATTTTACATTTCCTCATTTACTATTTATTATCATATTCCAATCATATAAAATCACTTAAATTCATTATCAAAATTTATTACTACATTTAAATCAGTTAATTCATCTGCAATTTCTTTAATTCAATCAATTATTTAAACACAACATTACTTCAATTACCTTCTTCCAAAACAATTGCAATTCATTTATTACAAACTCTCATTATTTATTTAGTCTGCTCAAAGCTTATTATTATTACATCAATTTCTACTACATACACATTGTTTACATAAAGCACACTTTACAACATAGACACAATTAATTTCACTATAAATTTATTTACAATTTTTTGTCATTATTTTTCCGTTTACCACACCTCATTTCCTAATTTAGCCAGGTCATTACCATAAACTAAAATATTTAAAATGTCCATTCACTTATTTTTTATTTAACCCCCATCATATAATAGTCTGGTGTATCTATAACACAAATCATTCTTATCTACATACATTACATTATAATTATTATTGTAATGACTACTTACGTTAATTATATTGACATAGTAATTAACTACATTTTTGTCTCCCATTAATTCATAAAGCCCATCCACATTGGTAATTTCAGTCCAGTCTCCATCAGTATTTTTGGTTAACATAAAGTATGGTATTTTATCATCATATTCCTCCACTACATCCCTCGCAACCTCAGGTAAGGGTCTATCATTTACAATAGTATCATCAAAATAATCATCTATCTCTATTTCACAAGGTAAGTCAATTTTCTCTCCTCTCTCAATATCTAAACTCTGCACTAACATTTCATAACCTCTATTAATCTCAAAAATCTCTATCTCTCTCTTTCTCTCTCTCTCATCACAATACCTCTCAAAACCCCACTCACCTATTTCGTACCACGCAAAGGGCACAACAAACGTATTATACGTCTTGGCACTTCCAAGGACACCACAAAAAATTAAGGGACTATTTTGAGACACCATGTCTCCCACACAACTACTGGAGGAAACCTTGTCCTCATAACACCACGGTGAAAAACCCTGTTTCACTATATACTTGGGGAAAATTTTCCCTTTGCCCACCTAACCTCTCTTCACACACACTCCCCATTTTCTCAACACTTTCTCTGCTCACTACCTTACTCTCTAACACCACGTTTTTAATTATACCACTGTTATCACTCGTTAACTCATCATTATAAATATCGCTACTCACCTTGTCTACCGCCACCCGTTTTGCATCTAAACTACCACCACTACTGTTAATACATATATCTCCGTTATTTTCGTTTGTGTTGCTCTTACCTGTATTCATTCCCCACACTCCCATTCTCTCAATATTTCGTTCTAATTTGCTAACGTTACTGGTAAATATCCCATTGGTTCTTTCACAACAATTATTAATTTCATTAATATCGTTCCTTAATTCATTATTTTGCCTTTTTAATTCATTGAAATTACTTTCACATTTGATTTTTTGTTAGTGTATTTCATTACTCAATTTATCAAACTTATTATTCTGTTCATTAAATTTATCATTAAAATTACTATTAATTTCAGTAAGTCTACTTTCATTTTTCACATCTTGAGCTTTCATAAAATTAAATATGTCATCTAATGACAACTTTTGTACTCTACTGACTGTAGGTGTTGATTCAGCATTTATTTCGTTCATATTCATTGATTCGGTCTCGCTTACTTCAACATTTACTGAGCTCCCTGTTTCAATGTCAGTTAAGCTGACGTTTTCATCATTACTTTTATTAGTATCCATTTTTCATATTATTTAGTTTTTTACTTGTTCATAATACATATATCAATCATATTATAACATACTCTTATTTCTCTGTACTTAATTTTAATTCATATGCAACTCCCACTAACGTCTTTTACATCTGCGGGTAAGCATAACCTATACGAAATATACTTCGTACAGACAGTCCCTAGTTCGGGGGCCATTGAGATATTTCAAATTATTCAACAGTTTATGAAAGAAATATAAGTGTATTTTTAACATTATTCTCAATTCTCATAATTCTTACCTGTTCGGGGTCCAGGATCCTTTTACACGAACTCACCGTCTGTAAGAGAGGTTACTGGGTTTGTTACTCAATAAACACGCTGTTATACTACATTAATCAGCTCTGTTTATTATTCGCTTGCAACATTTATTATAATCTCATTTTAAAGTTACTTAGTGTCATTTTTTATTTCTCAAAACTATTAATGTTCAACTTAAATATCTTATCTTCTAAAAATTACAAAACAAATCTTTACGCTACTTGAACACTGGTAAACATTGTACTAACTACTTTCAAACCTTAACAAATATTAACTAAGTTATGTTGAGACAACCCAGCTTGCTCACTCACTCATTCATTCCTCGTACTTTTTATATTGTTTCTCTTAAAGAAAAGAAAACTAGAGCTCTTTTTTAAATAAATTTCCCCATTGAGTTGAATTAAAAATGTGGTTTCTACTTCTCTGGCTGTGTCCAACACGTGCGGTTATTAGTCTGTTTCTGTTCGTAAACTGGTTCGTCCGAAAAAGTTTTCTGCTGGTTAATTTGATTCACTGATTAAAAAATATTTGATTCACTATTTATCACATTCTAGTTGACTCACATTTTTAGTAATTTTATCAAAATTAGGCCCTCGAGCCTATGTGTTCACCCGGCCGTGGTTACGGCTGAGCGGCGAGTGCCTTGTTAATGAAAAGGAAAGAACTGCCTTCAAGCTGCGATCTTTTCGTCGTCGTACACAACGTATGGACTTTCTATGAGCCCCAGGAGCTAATGATGTTAAACGGTGACGATATAAGAGGCTTAGGTTGGTGGAACCTCTACTTGATTTCCTCCGTCTCCAGAGCACATGGCCCGACAATCTATCTGCTTCGCCATTTTCGTAGCGTCGGTTGTCCTGTTATGCGTAGAAGCTGCGCCCTGACGAGTGTATGCGCGTATCATACGTGACAAACATTGAGTTTACAAACAAGTAGTGCATTCTCCAACTACACTCCACCCAAAAAGTTACGTTACGGTTCATTGTTTGAATACGACATTTTTACATGGGACTTACAATGATGATACAGAATAAATTTAAATAAATTTAATGAAAAATAAAAACCCCCTTTTTTGACACATTACAACACCCCCCCCCAATGAGAGGTTTTCTGCGGAAACAGAAAACTCTCATTACTAAACCCTAAGAGGATCGGTGAGGATATGGCGCCAACAACCCCCTTTTAATTCTTAACACATCATGGGTAAACTACCCCCCTAGCTAAGCGACTATGGCTGCCCCCGAACGAGATTACTGGACTTCTCTGTGCGAGATCCCAACACCATAAAATTGGACAGATACTCACCAGAGTACCACCTAACCTCAACTCATTCCATCAAAAAATCAAAGACTGGCCTTATACCATACCAGATCCTCAACTGATATGTTCCCCCTTACATGCATACTGGGTTGCCTTTAGCAAGTACTGGATGCGTACACATACTCAAAACTAAATCAAACAAATCAGATTAAATCATTTAAATTCTGTTCAAAAAAATTAATGTAAGTCCAATATCAAAGATTCATATTCCCATTAATTTCATCATCTCCTTCCATTTACTCTCAAAATTTCAAAATATCTAAAATGAATTTACAACTCTTCTTAATTAGCTACCAACAATCATAATAAATGAAATAAATTGAATACCTTATTAAATCATAAATTCCCTTATCGTTAAATTTGCTTACAACACATATAATATGAAAAATATAAATCAGTTAATCCATTAACATATAGTCAACAATATATCCTGAACATCAAAACACAATCTGTACTTCAAGCAGAATTTTTTTTTTTATAAGACTGTAATAAAATGTAATAATGTTTTATTAACCCTATATTCTGACAATAAAAGAAAATTATAAAATATAATATAACTTGAACTTACATGGATTATTAAACGAACATATGAATTGGTTATATTGACCATTATACAGTTCATACCAGTCATCAGCTGATCTCTCTGGGTCAGGTGAATGACCTTACCCTAGATACACTACACCAATCTAGGCAATGAAAAATACTCAACATATGTTTATAATTTTTACACTCTAACATAGTAAAAATAGTAGCATTATAAAACATAGTACACTCATAATTAACATTGTTGTTGTTACCTTAAAATAAACAATTCGCATTTAAGTTTGATCAGAAATTACACACCTTGCAGCTTTAATTTTATTTTCAACTTCTATTAAATCTTTTACTTGTTTCATTTATTATTACATTTTAACTATGATTTTCTATATAGCATTTTCAACATTTATTGGTTTGGGTGATTCTCCGTTATTCATCATAATTCGATTTACCAAATGGGTATTTAAATATAATCTTACCCCCTTCTTACCTCTACCCACCATTAACAGATTTGTATAGTATGACACCCATCTCTCCACAATATTTACCAATAATTCTCTAACTCCACTTAAATCATTCTCCACTTATAACAAAATACCCGATACCCTCTTTGTACTTAGGATGTGTGTTCCCTCCCTACGCTCATTCCCTTATTGGTTCCTGGCCCTTTCCCAGGTAACTCCGCCAAACCCAATTTAAAACTAATCCCTCCCGCCATAACGCCTGTCGTTAAGGACTCCTTACCACACCACCCTCTTTACAAAATATCACCATCATCTATTTACTCTCCAATTACATTACTCCCATTACTCTACATGTATACACTATCGCTACTGTGTCCCTACTATTACCCTGTTTCTGTGTTACTTATATTCCAAAACCTTATTTTGTCTAACACCCATTTAAACTTACCTTTGACCAACTTAAATGCCTTATTGATATAATTATTATCACCCAAACATTTTATAACCTTTTACATTTCCTCATTTACTATTTATTATCATATTCCAATCATATAAAATCACTTAAATTCATTATCAAAATTTATTACTACATTTAAATCAATTAATTCATCTGCAATTTCTTTAATTCAATCAATTATTTAAACACAACATTACTTCAATTACCTTCTTCCAAAACAATTGCAATTCATTTATTACAAACTCTCATTATTTATTTAGTCTGCTCAAAGCTTATTATTATTACATCAATTTCTACTACATACACATTGTTTACATAAAGCACACTTTACAACATAGACACAATTAATTTCACTATAAATTTATTTACAATTTTTTGTCATTATTTTTCCGTTTACCACACCTCATTTCCTAATTTAGCCAGGTCATTACCATAAACTAAAATATTTAAAATGTCCATTCACTTATTTTTTATTTAACCCCCATCATATAATAGTCTGGTGTATCTATAACACAAATCATTCTTATCTACATACATTACATTATAATTATTATTGTAATGACTACTTTCGTTAATTATATTGACATAGTAATTAACTACATTTTTGTCTCCCATTAATTCATAAAGCCCATCCACATTGGTAATTTCAGTCCTGTCCCCATCAGTATTTTTGATTAACATAAAGTAAGTTATTTTATCATCATATTCCTCCACTACATCCCTCGCAACCTCAGGTAAGAGTCTATCATTTACAATAGTATCATCAAAATAATCATCTATCTCTATTTCACAAGGTAAGTCAATTTTCTCTCCTCTCTCAATATCTAAACTCTGCACTAACATTTCATAACCTCTATTAATCTCAAAAATCTCTATCTCTCTCTTTCTCTCTCTCTCATCACAATACCTCTCAAAACCCCACTCACCTATTTCGTACCACGCAAAGGGCACAACAAACGTATTATACGTCTTGGCACTTCCAAGGACACCACAAAAAATTAAGGGACTATTTTGAGACACCATGTCTCCCACACAACTACTGGAGGAAACCTTGTCCTCATAACACCACGGTGAAAAACCCTGTTTCACTATATACTTGGGGAAAATTTTCCCTTTGCCCACCTAACCTCTCTTCACACACACTCCCCATTTTCTCAACACTTTCTCTGCTCACTACCTTACTCTCTAACACCACGTTTTTAATTATACCACTGTTATCACTCGTTAACTCATCATTATAAATATCGCTACTCACCTTGTCTACCGCCACCCGTTTTGCATCTAAACTACCACCACTACTGTTAATACATATATCTCCGTTATTTTCGTTTGTGTTGCTCTTACCTGTATTCATTCCCCACACTCCCATTCTCTCAATATTTCGTTCTAATTTGCTAACGTTACTGGTAAATATCCCATTGGTTCTTTCACAACAATTATTAATTTCATTAATATCGTTCCTTAATTCATTATTTTGCCTTTTTAATTCATTGAAATTACTTTCACATTTGATTTTTTGTTAGTGTATTTCATTACTCAATTTATCAAACTTATTATTCTGTTCATTAAATTTATCATTAAAATTACTATTAATTTCAGTAAGTCTACTTTCATTTTTCACATCTTGAGCTTTCATAAAATTAAATATGTCATCTAATGACAACTTTTGTACTCTACTGACTGTAGGTGTTGATTCAGCATTTATTTCGTTCATATTCATTGATTCGGTCTCGCTTACTTCAACATTTACTGAGCTCCCTGTTTCAATGTCAGTTAAGCTGACGTTTTCATCATTACTTTTATTAGTATCCATTTTTCATATTATTTAGTTTTTTACTTGTTCATAATACATATATCAATCATATTATAACATACTCTTATTTCTCTGTACTTAATTTTAATTCATATGCAACTCCCACTAACGTCTTTTACATCTGCGGGTAAGCATAACCTATACGAAATATACTTCGTACAGACAGTCCCTAGTTCGGGGGCCATTGAGATATTTCAAATTATTCAACAGTTTATGAAAGAAATATAAGTGTATTTTTAACATTATTCTCAATTCTCATAATTCTTACCTGTTCGGGGTCCAGGATCCTTTTACACGAACTCACCGTCTGTAAGAGAGGTTACTGGGTTTGTTACTCAATAAACACGCTGTTATACTACATTAATCAGCTCTGTTTATTATTCGCTTGCAACATTTATTATAATCTCATTTTAAAGTTACTTAGTGTCATTTTTTATTTCTCAAAACTATTAATGTTCAACTTAAATATCTTATCTTCTAAAAATTACAAAACAAATCTTTACGCTACTTGAACACTGGTAAACATTGTACTAACTACTTTCAAACCTTAACAAATATTAACTAAGTTATGTTGAGACAACCCAGCTTGCTCACTCACTCATTCATTCCTCGTACTTTTTATATTGTTTCTCTTAAAGAAAAGAAAACTAGAGCTCTTTTTTAAATAAATTTCCCCATTGAGTTGAATTAAAAATGTGGTTTCTACTTCTCTGGCTGTGTCCAACACGTGCGGTTATTAGTCTGTTTCTGTTCGTAAACTGGTTCGTCCGAAAAAGTTTTCTGCTGGTTAATTTGATTCACTGATTAAAAAATATTTGATTCACTATTTATCACATTCTAGTTGACTCACATTTTTAGTAATTTTATCAAAATTAGGCCCTCGAGCCTATGTGTTCACCCGGCCGTGGTTACGGCTGAGCGGCGAGTGCCTTGTTAATGAAAAGGAAAGAACTGCCTTCAAGCTGCGATCTTTTCGTCGTCGTACACAACGTATGGACTTTCTATGAGCCCCAGGAGCTAATGATGTTAAACGGTGACGATATAAGAGGCTTAGGTTGGTGGAACCTCTACTTGATTTCCTCCGTCTCCAGAGCACATGGCCCGACAATCTATCTGCTTCGCCATTTTCGTAGCGTCGGTTGTCCTGTTATGCGTAGAAGCTGCGCCCTGACGAGTGTATGCGCGTATCATACGTGACAAACATTGAGTTTACAAACAAGTAGTGCATTCTCCAACTACACTCCACCCAAAAAGTTACGTTACGGTTCATTGTTTGAATACGACATTTTTACATGGGACTTACAATGATGATACAGAATAAATTTAAATAAATTTAATGAAAAATAAAAACCCCCTTTTTTGACACATTACAACCCCCCCCCCAATGAGAGGTTTTCTGCGGAAACAGAAAACTCTCATTACTAAACCCTAAGAGGATCGGTGAGGATATGGCGCCAACAACCCCCTTTTAATTCTTAACACATCATGGGTAAACTACCCCCCTAGCTAAGCGACTATGGCTGCCCCCGAACGAGATTACTGGACTTCTCTGTGCGAGATCCCAACACCATAAAATTGGACAGATACTCACCAGAGTACCACCTAACCTCAACTCATTCCATCAAAAAATCAAAGACTGGCCTTATACCATACCAGATCCTCAACTGATATGTTCCCCCTTACATGCATACTGGGTTGCCTTTAGCAAGTACTGGATGCGTACACATACTCAAAACTAAATCAAACAAATCAGATTAAATCATTTAAATTCTGTTCAAAAAAATTAATGTAAGTCCAATATCAAAGATTCATATTCCCATTAATTTCATCATCTCCTTCCATTTACTCTCAAAATTTCAAAATATCTAAAATGAATTTACAACTCTTCTTAATTAGCTACCAACAATCATAATAAATGAAATAAATTGAATACCTTATTAAATCATAAATTCCCTTATCGTTAAATTTGCTTACAACACATATAATATGAAAAATATAAATCAGTTAATCCATTAACATATAGTCAACAATATATCCTGAACATCAAAACACAATCTGTACTTCAAGCAGAATTTTTTTTTTTATAAGACTGTAATAAAATGTAATAATGTTTTATTAACCCTATATTCTGACAATAAAAGAAAATTATAAAATATAATATAACTTGAACTTACATGGATTATTAAACGAACATATGAATTGGTTATATTGACCATTATACAGTTCATACCAGTCATCAGCTGATCTCTCTGGGTCAGGTGAATGACCTTACCCTAGATACACTACACCAATCTAGGCAATGAAAAATACTCAACATATGTTTATAATTTTTACACTCTAACATAGTAAAAATAGTAGCATTATAAAACATAGTACACTCATAATTAACATTGTTGTTGTTACCTTAAAATAAACAATTCGCATTTAAGTTTGATCAGATATTACACACCTTGCAGCTTTAATTTTATTTTCAACTTCTATTAAATCTTTTACTTGTTTCATTTATTATTACATTTTAACTATGATTTTCTATATAGCATTTTCAACATTTATTGGTTTGGGTGATTCTCCGTTATTCATCATAATTCGATTTACCAAATGGGTATTTAAATATAATCTTACCCCCTTCTTACCTCTACCCACCATTAACAGATTTGTATAGTATGACACCCATCTCTCCACAATATTTACCAATAATTCTCTAACTCCACTTAAATCATTCTCCACTTATAACAAAATACCCGATACCCTCTTTGTACTTAGGATGTGTGTTCCCTCCCTACGCTCATTCCCTTATTGGTTCCTGGCCCTTTCCCAGGTAACTCCGCCAAACCCAATTTAAAACTAATCCCTCCCGCCATAACGCCTGTCGTTAAGGACTCCTTACCACACCACCCTCTTTACAAAATATCACCATCATCTATTTACTCTCCAATTACATTACTCCCATTACTCTACATGTATACACTATCGCTACTGTGTCCCTACTATTACCCTGTTTCTGTGTTACTTATATTCCAAAACCTTATTTTGTCTAACACCCATTTAAACTTACCTTTGACCAACTTAAATGCCTTATTGATATAATTATTATCACCCAAACATTTTATAACATTTTACATTTCCTCATTTACTATTTATTATCATATTCCAATCATATAAAATCACTTAAATTCATTATCAAAATTTATTACTACATTTAAATCAATTAATTCATCTGCAATTTCTTTAATTCAATCAATTATTTAAACACAACATTACTTCAATTACCTTCTTCCAAAACAATTGCAATTCATTTATTACAAACTCTCATTATTTATTTAGTCTGCTCAAAGCTTATTATTATTACATCAATTTCTACTACATACACATTGTTTACATAAAGCACACTTTACAACATAGACACAATTAATTTCACTATAAATTTATTTACAATTTTTTGTCATTATTTTTCCGTTTACCACACCTCATTTCCTAATTTAGCCAGGTCATTACCATAAACTAAAATATTTAAAATGTCCATTCACTTATTTTTTATTTAACCCCCATCATATAATAGTCTGGTGTATCTATAACACAAATCATTCTTATCTACATACATTACATTATAATTATTATTGTAATGACTACTTTCGTTAATTATATTGACATAGTAATTAACTACATTTTTGTCTCCCATTAATTCATAAAGCCCATCCACATTGGTAATTTCAGTCCTGTCCCCATCAGTATTTTTGATTAACATAAAGTAAGTTATTTTATCATCATATTCCTCCACTACATCCCTCGCAACCTCAGGTAAGAGTCTATCATTTACAATAGTATCATCAAAATAATCATCTATCTCTATTTCACAAGGTAAGTCAATTTTCTCTCCTCTCTCAATATCTAAACTCTGCACTAACATTTCATAACCTCTATTAATCTCAAAAATCTCTATCTCTCTCTTTCTCTCTCTCTCATCACAATACCTCTCAAAACCCCACTCACCTATTTCGTACCACGCAAAGGGCACAACAAACGTATTATACGTCTTGGCACTTCCAAGGACACCACAAAAAATTAAGGGACTATTTTGAGACACCATGTCTCCCACACAACTACTGGAGGAAACCTTGTCCTCATAACACCACGGTGAAAAACCCTGTTTCACTATATACTTGGGGAAAATTTTCCCTTTGCCCACCTAACCTCTCTTCACACACACTCCCCATTTTCTCAATACTTTCTCTGCTCACTACCTTACTCTCTAACACCACGTTTTTAATTATACCACTGTTATCACTCGTTAACTCATCATTATAAATATCGCTACTCACCTTGTCTACCGCCACCCGTTTTGCATCTAAACTACCACCACTACTGTTAATACATATATCTCCGTTATTTTCGTTTGTGTTGCTCTTACCTGTATTCATTCCCCACACTCCCATTCTCTCAATATTTCGTTCTAATTTGCTAACGTTACTGGTAAATATCCCATTGGTTCTTTCACAACAATTATTAATTTCATTAATATCGTTCCTTAATTCATTATTTTGCCTTTTTAATTCATTGAAATTACTTTCACATTTGATTTTTTGTTAGTGTATTTCATTACTCAATTTATCAAACTTATTATTCTGTTCATTAAATTTATCATTAAAATTACTATTAATTTCAGTAAGTCTACTTTCATTTTTCACATCTTGAGCTTTCATAAAATTAAATATGTCATCTAATGACAACTTTTGTACTCTACTGACTGTAGGTGTTGATTCAGCATTTATTTCGTTCATATTCATTGATTCGGTCTCGCTTACTTCAACATTTACTGAGCTCCCTGTTTCAATGTCAGTTAAGCTGACGTTTTCATCATTACTTTTATTAGTATCCATTTTTCATATTATTTAGTTTTTTACTTGTTCATAATACATATATCAATCATATTATAACATACTCTTATTTCTCTGTACTTAATTTTAATTCATATGCAACTCCCACTAACGTCTTTTACATCTGCGGGTAAGCATAACCTATACGAAATATACTTCGTACAGACAGTCCCTAGTTCGGGGGCCATTGAGATATTTCAAATTATTCAACAGTTTATGAAAGAAATATAAGTGTATTTTTAACATTATTCTCAATTCTCATAATTCTTACCTGTTCGGGGTCCAGGATCCTTTTACACGAACTCACCGTCTGTAAGAGAGGTTACTGGGTTTGTTACTCAATAAACACGCTGTTATACTACATTAATCAGCTCTGTTTATTATTCGCTTGCAACATTTATTATAATCTCATTTTAAAGTTACTTAGTGTCATTTTTTATTTCTCAAAACTATTAATGTTCAACTTAAATATCTTATCTTCGAAAAATTACAAAACAAATCTTTACGCTACTTGAACACTGGTAAACATTGTACTAACTACTTTCAAACCTTAACAAATATTAACTAAGTTATGTTGAGACAACCCAGCTTGCTCACTCACTCATTCATTCCTCGTACTTTTTATATTGTTTCTCTTAAAGAAAAGAAAACTAGAGCTCTTTTTTAAATAAATTTTCCCATTGAGTTGAATTAAAAATGTGGTTTCTACTTCTCTGGCTGTGTCCAACACGTGCGGTTATTAGTCTGTTTCTGTTCGTAAACTGGTTCGTCCGAAAAAGTTTTCTGCTGGTTAATTTGATTCACTGATTAAAAAATATTTGATTCACTATTTATCACATTCTAGTTGACTCACATTTTTAGTAATTTTATCAAAATTAGGCCCTCGAGCCTTTGTGTTCACCCGGCCGTGGTTACGGCTGAACGGCGAGTGCCTTGTTAATGAAAAGGAAAGAACTGCCTTCAAGCTGCGATCTTTTCGTCGTCGTACACAACGTATGGACTTTCTATGAGCCCCAGGAGCTAATGATGTTAAACGGTGACGATATAAGAGGCTTAGGTTGGTGGAACCTCTACTTGATTTCCTCCGTCTCCAGAGCACATGGCCCGACAATCTATCTGCTTCGCCATTTTCGTAGCGTCGGTTTGTCCTGTTATGCGTAGAAGCTGCGCCCTGACGAGTGTATGCGCGTATCATACGTGACAAACATTGAGTTTACAAACAAGTAGTGCATTCTCCAACTACACTCCACCCAAAAAGTTACGTTACGGTTCATTGTTTGAATACGACCTTTTTACATGGGACTTACAATGATGATACAGAATAAATTTAAATAAATTTAATGAAAAATAAAAACCCCCTTTTTTGACACATTACAACACCCCCCCCAATGAGAGGTTTTCTGCGGAAACAGAAAACTCTCATTACTAAACCCTAAGAGGATCGGTGAGGATATGGCGCCAACAACCCCCTTTTAATTCCTAACACATCATGGGTAAACTACCCCCCTAGCTAAGCGACTATGGCTGCCCCCGAACGAGATTACTGGACTTCTCTGTGCGAGATCCCAACACCATAAAATTGGACAGATACTCACCAGAGTACCACCTAACCTCAACTCATTCCATCAAAAAATCAAAGACTGGCCTTATACCATACCAGATCCTCAACTGATATGTTCCCCCTTACATGCATACTGGGTTGCCTTTAGCAAGTACTGGATGCGTACACATACTCAAAACTAAATCAAACAAATCAGATTAAATCATTTAAATTCTGTTCAAAAAAATTAATCTAAGTCCAATATCAAAGATTCATATTCCCATTAATTTCATCATCTCCTTCCATTTACTCTCAAAATTTCAAAATATCTAAAATGAATTTACAACTCTTCTTAATTAGCTACCAACAATCATAATAAATGAAATAAATTGAATACCTTATTAAATCATAAATTCCCTTATCGTTAAATTTGCTTACAACACATATAATATGAAAAATATAAATCAGTTAATCCATTAACATATAGTCAACAATATATCCTGAACATCAAAACACAATCTGTACTTCAAGCAGAATTTTTTTTTTTATAAGACTGTAATAAAATGTAATAATGTTTTATTAACCCTATATTCTGACAATAAAAGAAAATTATAAAATAAAATATAACTTGAACTTACATGGATTATTAAACGAACATATGAATTGGTTATATTGACCATTATACAGTTCATACCAGTCATCAGCTGATCTCTCTGGGTCAGGTGAATGACCTTACCCTAGATACACTACACCAATCTAGGCAATGAAAAATACTCAACATATGTTTATAATTTTTACACTCTAACATAGTAAAAATAGTAACATTATAAAACATAGTACACTCATAATTAACATTGTTGTTGTTACCTTAAAATAAACAATTCGCATTTAAGTTTGATCAGAAATTACACACCTTGCAGCTTTAATTTTATTTTCAACTTCTATTAAATCTTTTACTTGTTTCATTTATTATTACATTTTAACTATGATTTTCTATATAGCATTTTCAACATTTATTGGTTTGGGTGATTCTCCGTTATTCATCATAATTCGATTTACCAAATGGGTATTTAAATATAATCTTACCCCCTTCTTACCTCTACCCACCATTAACAGATTTGTATAGTATGACACCCATCTCTCCACAATATTTACCAATAATTCTCTAACTCCACTTAAATCATTCTCCACTTATAACAAAATACCCGATACCCTCTTTGTACTTAGGATGTGTGTTCCCTCCCTACGCTCATTCCCTTATTGGTTCCTGGCCCTTTCCCAGGTAACTCCGCCAAACCCAATTTAAAACTAATCCCTCCCGCCATAACGCCTGTCGTTAAGGACTCCTTACCACACCACCCTCTTTACAAAATATCACCATCATCTATTTACTCTCCAATTACATTACTCCCATTACTCTACATGTATACACTATCGCTACTGTGTCCCTACTATTACCCTGTTTCTGTGTTACTTATATTCCAAAACCTTATTTTGTCTAACACCCTTTTAAACTTACCTTTGACCAACTTAAATGCCTTATTGATATAATTATTATCACCCAAACATTTTATAACATTTTACATTTCCTCATTTACTATTTATTATCATATTCCAATCATATAAAATCACTTAAATTCATTATCAAAATTTATTACTACATTTAAATCAATTAATTCATCTGCAATTTCTTTAATTCAATCAATTATTTAAACACAACATTACTTCAATTACCTTCTTCCAAAACAATTGCAATTCATTTATTACAAACTCTCATTATTTATTTAGTCTGCTCAAAGCTTATTATTATTACATCAATTTCTACTACATACACATTGTTTACATAAAGCACACTTTACAACATAGACACAATTAATTTCACTATAAATTTATTTACAATTTTTTGTCATTATTTTTCCGTTTACCACACCTCATTTCCTAATTTAGCCAGGTCATTACCATAAACTAAAATATTTAAAATGTCCATTCACTTATTTTTTATTTAACCCCCATCATATAATAGTCTGGTGTATCTATAACACAAATCATTCTTATCTACATACATTACATTATAATTATTATTGTAATGACTACTTACGTTAATTATATTGACATAGTAATTAACTACATTTTTGTCTCCCATTAATTCATAAAGCCCATCCACATTGGTAATTTCAGTCCTGTCTCCATCAGTATTTTTGGTTAACATAAAGTATGGTATTTTATCATCATATTCCTCCACTACATCCCTCGCAACCTCAGGTAAGGGTCTATCATTTACAATAGTATCATCAAAATAATCATCTATCTCTATTTCACAAGGTAAGTCAATTTTCTCTCCTCTCTCAATATCTAAACTCTGCACTAACATTTCATAACCTCTATTAATCTCAAAAATCTCTATCTCTCTCTTTCTCTCTCTCTCATCACAATACCTCTCAAAACCCCACTCACCTATTTCGTACCACGCAAAGGGCACAACAAACGTATTATACGTCTTGGCACTTCCAAGGACACCACAAAAAATTAAGGGACTATTTTGAGACACCATGTCTCCCACACAACTACTGGAGGAAACCTTGTCCTCATAACACCACGGTGAAAAACCCTGTTTCACTATATACTTGGGGAAAATTTTCCCTTTGCCCACCTAACCTCTCTTCACACACACTCCCCATTTTCTCAACACTTTCTCTGCTCACTACCTTACTCTCTAACACCACGTTTTTAATTATACCACTGTTATCACTCGTTAACTCATCATTATAAATATCGCTACACACCTTGTCTACCGCCACCCGTTTTGCATCTAAACTACCACCACTACTGTTAATACATATATCTCCGTTATTTTCGTTTGTGTTGCTCTTACCTGTATTCATTCCCCACACTCCCATTCTCTCAATATTTCGTTCTAATTTGCTAACGTTACTGGTAAATATCCCATTGGTTCTTTCACAACAATTATTAATTTCATTAATATCGTTCCTTAATTCATTATTTTGCCTTTTTAATTCATTGAAATTACTTTCACATTTGATTTTTTGTTAGTGTATTTCATTACTCAATTTATCAAACTTATTATTCTGTTCATTAAATTTATCATTAAAATTACTATTAATTTCAGTAAGTCTACTTTCATTTTTCACATCTTGAGCTTTCATAAAATTAAATATGTCATCTAATGACAACTTTTGTACTCTACTGACTGTAGGTGTTGATTCAGCATTTATTTCGTTCATATTCATTGATTCGGTCTCGCTTACTTCAACATTTACTGAGCTCCCTGTTTCAATGTCAGTTAAGCTGACGTTTTCATCATTACTTTTATTAGTATCCATTTTTCATATTATTTAGTTTTTTACTTGTTCATAATACATATATCAATCATATTATAACATACTCTTATTTCTCTGTACTTAATTTTAATTCATATGCAACTCCCACTAACGTCTTTTACATCTGCGGGTAAGCATAACCTATACGAAATATACTTCGTACAGACAGTCCCTAGTTCGGGGGCCATTGAGATATTTCAAATTATTCAACAGTTTATGAAAGAAATATAAGTGTATTTTTAACATTATTCTCAATTCTCATAATTCTTACCTGTTCGGGGTCCAGGATCCTTTTACACGAACTCACCGTCTGTAAGAGAGGTTACTGGGTTTGTTACTCAATAAACACGCTGTTATACTACATTAATCAGCTCTGTTTATTATTCGCTTGCAACATTTATTATAATCTCATTTTAAAGTTACTTAGTGTCATTTTTTATTTCTCAAAACTATTAATGTTCAACTTAAATATCTTATCTTCTAAAAATTACAAAACAAATCTTTACGCTACTTGAACACTGGTAAACATTGTACTAACTACTTTCAAACCTTAACAAATATTAACTAAGTTATGTTGAGACAACCCAGCTTGCTCACTCACTCATTCATTCCTCGTACTTTTTATATTGTTTCTCTTAAAGAAAAGAAAACTAGAGCTCTTTTTTAAATAAATTTCCCCATTGAGTTGAATTAAAAATGTGGTTTCTACTTCTCTGGCTATGTCCAACACGTGCGGTTATTAGTCTGTTTCTGTTCGTAAACTGGTTCGTCCGAAAAAGTTTTCTGCTGGTTAATTTGATTCACTGATTAAAAAATATTTGATTCACTATTTATCACATTCTAGTTGACTCACATTTTTAGTAATTTTATCAAAATTAGGCCCTCGAGCCTTTGTGTTCACCCGGCCGTGGTTACGGCTGAACGGCGAGTGCCTTGTTAATGAAAAGGAAAGAACTGCCTTCAAGCTGCGATCTTTTCGTCGTCGTACACAACGTATGGACTTTCTATGAGCCCCAGGAGCTAATGATGTTAAACGGTGACGATATAAGAGGCTTAGGTTGGTGGAACCTCTACTTGATTTCCTCCGTCTCCAGAGCACATGGCCCGACAATCTATCTGCTTCGCCATTTTCGTAGCGTCGGTTTGTCCTGTTATGCGTAGAAGCTGCGCCCTGACGAGTGTATGCGCGTATCATACGTGACAAACATTGAGTTTACAAACAAGTAGTGCATTCTCCAACTACACTCCACCCAAAAAGTTACGTTACGGTTCATTGTTTGAATACGACCTTTTTACATGGGACTTACAATGATGATACAGAATAAATTTAAATAAATTTAATGAAAAATAAAAACCCCCTTTTTTGACACATTACAACACCCCCCCCAATGAGAGGTTTTCTGCGGAAACAGAAAACTCTCATTACTAAACCCTAAGAGGATCGGTGAGGATATGGCGCCAACAACCCCCTTTTAATTCTTAACACATCATGGGTAAACTACCCCCCTAGCTAAGCGACTATGGCTGCCCCCGAACGAGATTACTGGACTTCTCTGTGCGAGATCCCAACACCATAAAATTGGACAGATACTCACCAGAGTACCACCTAACCTCAACTCATTCCATCAAAAAATCAAAGACTGGCCTTATACCATACCAGATCCTCAACTGATATGTTCCGCCTTACATGCATACTGGGTTGCCTTTAGCAAGTACTGGATGCGTACACATACTCAAAACTAAATCAAACAAATCAGATTAAATCATTTAAATTCTGTTCAAAAAAATTAATGTAAGTCCAATATCAAAGATTCATATTCCCATTAATTTCATCATCTCCTTCCATTTACTCTCAAAATTTCAAAATATCTAAAATGAATTTACAACTCTTCTTAATTAGCTACCAACAATCATAATAAATGAAATAAATTGAATACCTTATTAAATCATAAATTCCCTTATCGTTAAATTTGCTTACAACACATATAATATGAAAAATATAAATCAGTTAATCCATTAACATATAGTCAACAATATATCCTGAACATCAAAACACAATCTGTACTTCAAGCAGAATTTTTTTTTTTATAAGACTGTAATAAAATGTAATAATGTTTTATTAACCCTATATTCTGACAATAAAAGAAAATTATAAAATAAAATATAACTTGAACTTACATGGATTATTAAACGAACATATGAATTGGTTATATTGACCATTATACAGTTCATACCAGTCATCAGCTGATCTCTCTGGGTCAGGTGAATGACCTTACCCTAGATACACTACACCAATCTAGGCAATGAAAAATACTCAACATATGTTTATAATTTTTACACTCTAACATAGTAAAAATAGTAGCATTATAAAACATAGTACACTCATAATTAACATTGTTGTTGTTACCTTAAAATAAACAATTCGCATTTAAGTTTGATCAGAAATTACACACCTTGCAGCTTTAATTTTATTTTCAACTTCTATTAAATCTTTTACTTGTTTCATTTATTATTACATTTTAACTATGATTTTCTATATAGCATTTTCAACATTTATTGGTTTGGGTGATTCTCCGTTATTCATCATAATTCGATTTACCAAATGGGTATTTAAATATAATCTTACCCCCTTCTTACCTCTACCCACCATTAACAGATTTGTATAGTATGACACCCATCTCTCCACAATATTTACCAATAATTCTCTAACTCCACTTAAATCATTCTCCACTTATAACAAAATACCCGATACCCTCTTTGTACTTAGGATGTGTGTTCCCTCCCTACGCTCATTCCCTTATTGGTTCCTGGCCCTTTCCCAGGTAACTCCGCCAAACCCAATTTAAAACTAATCCCTCCCGCCATAACGCCTGTCGTTAAGGACTCCTTACCACACCACCCTCTTTACAAAATATCACCATCATCTATTTACTCTCCAATTACATTACTCCCATTACTCTACATGTATACACTATCGCTACTGTGTCCCTACTATTACCCTGTTTCTGTGTTACTTATATTCCAAAACCTTATTTTGTCTAACACCCATTTAAACTTACCTTTGACCAACTTAAATGCCTTATTGATATAATTATTATCACCCAAACATTTTATAACATTTTACATTTCCTCATTTACTATTTATTATCATATTCCAATCATATAAAATCACTTAAATTCATTATCAAAATTTATTACTACATTTAAATCAATTAATTCATCTGCAATTTCTTTAATTCCATCAATTATTTAAACACAACATTACTTCAATTACCTTCTTCCAAAACAATTGCAATTCATTTATTACAAACTCTCATTATTTATTTAGTCTGCTCAAAGCTTATTATTATTACATCAATTTCTACTACATACACATTGTTTACATAAAGCACACTTTACAGCATAGACACAATTAATTTCACTATAAATTTATTTACAATTTTTTGTCATTATTTTTCCGTTTACCACACCTCATTTCCTAATTTAGCCAGGTCATTACCATAAACTAAAATATTTAAAATGTCCATTCACTTATTTTTTATTTAACCCCCATCATATAATAGTCTGGTGTATCTATAACACAAATCATTCTTATCTACATACATTACATTATAATTATTATTGTAATGACTACTTACGTTAATTATATTGACATAGTAATTAACTACATTTTTGTCTCCCATTAATTCATAAAGCCCATCCACATTGGTAATTTCAGTCCTGTCTCCATCAGTATTTTTGGTTAACATAAAGTATGTTATTTTATCATCATATTCCTCCACTACATCCCTCGCAACCTCAGGTAAGAGTCTATCATTTACAATAGTATCATCAAAATAATCATCTATCTCTATTTCACAAGGTAAGTCAATTTTCTCTCCTCTCTCAATATCTAAACTCTGCACTAACATTTCATAACCTCTATTAATCTCAAAAATCTCTATCTCTCTCTTTCTCTCTCTCTCATCACAATACCTCTCAAAACCCCACTCACCTATTTCGTACCACGCAAAGGGCACAACAAACGTATTATACGTCTTGGCACTTCCAAGGACACCACAAAAAATTAAGGGACTATTTTGAGACACCATGTCTCCCACACAACTACTGGAGGAAACCTTGTCCTCATAACACCACGGTGAAAAACCCTGTTTCACTATATACTTGGGGAAAATTTTCCCTTTGCCCACCTAACCTCTCTTCACACACACTCCCCATTTTCTCAACACTTTCTCTGCTCACTACCTTACTCTCTAACACCACGTTTTTAATTATACCACTGTTATCACTCGTTAACTCATCATTATAAATATCGCTACTCACCTTGTCTACCGCCACCCGTTTTGCATCTAAACTACCACCACTACTGTTAATACATATATCTCCGTTATTTTCGTTTGTGTTGCTCTTACCTGTATTCATTCCCCACACTCCCATTCTCTCAATATTTCGTTCTAATTTGCTAACGTTACTGGTAAATATCCCATTGGTTCTTTCACAACAATTATTAATTTCATTAATATCGTTCCTTAATTCATTATTTTGCCTTTTTAATTCATTGAAATTACTTTCACATTTGATTTTTTGTTAGTGTATTTCATTACTCAATTTATCAAACTTATTATTCTGTTCATTAAATTTATCATTAAAATTACTATTAATTTCAGTAAGTCTACTTTCATTTTTCACATCTTGAGCTTTCATAAAATTAAATATGTCATCTAATGACAACTTTTGTACTCTACTGACTGTAGGTGTTGATTCAGCATTTATTTCGTTCATATTCATTGATTCGGTCTCGCTTACTTCAACATTTACTGAGCTCCCTGTTTCAATGTCAGTTAAGCTGACGTTTTCATCATTACTTTTATTAGTATCC
Organism: Magicicada septendecula; assembly: GCA_034769895.1. NCBI lineage: Eukaryota > Metazoa > Arthropoda > Insecta > Hemiptera > Cicadidae > Magicicada > Magicicada septendecula. Next base: position 455,247,428 of record CM068367.1, read on the forward strand.
ATTTTTCATATTATTTAGTTTTTTACTTGTTCATAATACATATATCAATCATATTATAACATACTCTTATTTCTCTGTACTTAATTTTAATTCATATGCAACTCCCACTAACGTCTTTTACATCTGCGGGTAAGCATAACCTATACGAAATATACTTCGTACAGACAGTTCCTAGTTCGGGGGCCATTGAGATATTTCAAATTATTCAACAGTTTATGAAAGAAATATAAGTGTATTTTTAACATTATTCTCAATTCTCATAATTCTTACCTGTTCGGGGTCCAGGATCCTTTTACACGAACTCACCGTCTGTAAGAGAGGTTACTGGGTTTGTTACTCAATAAACACGCTGTTATACTACATTAATCAGCTCTGTTTATTATTCGCTTGCAACATTTATTATAATCTCATTTTAAAGTTACTTAGTGTCATTTTTTATTTCTCAAAACTATTAATGTTCAACTTAAATATCTTATCTTCTAAAAATTACAAAACAAATCTTTACGCTACTTGAACACTGGTAAACATTGTACTAACTACTTTCAAACCTTAACAAATATTAACTAAGTTATGTTGAGACAACCCAGCTTGCTCACTCACTCATTCATTCCTCGTACTTTTTATATTGTTTCTCTTAAAGAAAAGAAAACTAGAGCTCTTTTTTAAATAAATTTCCCCATTGAGTTGATATAAAAATGTGGTTTCTACTTCTCTGGCTGTGTCCAACACGTGCGGTTATTAGTCTGTTTCTGTTCGTAAACTGGTTCGTCCGAAAAAGTTTTCTGCTGGTTAATTTGATTCACTGATTAAAAAATATTTGATTCACTATTTATCACATTCTAGTTGACTCACATTTTTAGTAATTTTATCAAAATTAGGCCCTCGAGCCTTTGTGTTCACCCGGCCGTGGTTACGGCTAAACGGCGAGTGCCTTGTTAATGAAAAGGAAAGAACTGCCTTCAAGCTGCGATCTTTTCGTCGTCGTACACAACGTATGGACTTTCTATGAGCCCCAGGAGCTAATGATGTTAAACGGTGACGATATAAGAGGCTTAGGTTGGTGGAACCTCTACTTGATTTCCTCCGTCTCCAGAGCACATGGCCCGACAATCTATCTGCTTCGCCATTTTCGTAGCGTCGGTTTGTCCTGTTATGCGTAGAAGCTGCGCCCTGACGAGTGTATGCGCGTATCATACGTGACAAACATTGAGTTTACAAACAAGTAGTGCATTCTCCAACTACACTCCACCCAAAAAGTTACGTTACGGTTCATTGTTTGAATACGACCTTTTTACATGGGACTTACAATGATGATACAGAATAAATTTAAATAAATTTAATGAAAAATAAAAACCCCCTTTTTTGACACATTACAACACCCCCCCCCCCCAATGAGAGGTTTTCTGCGGAAACAGAAAACTCTCATTACTAAACCCTAAGAGGATCGGTGAGGATATGGCGCCAACAACCCCCTTTTAATTCTTAACACATCATGGGTAAACTACCCCCCTAGCTTAGCGACTATGGCTGCCCCCGAACGAGATTACTGGACTTCTCTGTGCGAGATCCCAACACCATAAAATTGGACAGATACTCACCAGAGTACCACCTAACCTCAACTCATTCCATCAAAAAATCAAAGACTGGCCTTATACCATACCAGATCCTCAACTGATATGTTCCCCCTTACATGCATACTGGGTTGCCTTTAGCAAGTACTGGATGCGTACACATACTCAAAACTAAATCAAACAAATCAGATTAAATCATTTAAATTCTGTTCAAAAAATTAATCTAAGTCCAATATCAAAGATTCATATTCCCATTAATTTCATCATCTCCTTCCATTTACTCTCAAAATTTCAAAATATCTAAAATGAATTTACAACTCTTCTTAATTAGCTACCAACAATCATAATAAATGAAATAAATTGAATACCTTATTAAATCATAAATTCCCTTATCGTTAAATTTGCTTACAACACATATAATATGAAAAATATAAATCAGTTAATCCATTAACATATAGTCAACAATATATCCTGAACATCAAAACACAATCTGTACTTCAAGCAGAATTTTTTTTTTTATAAGACTGTAATAAAATGTAATAATGTTTTATTAACCCTATATTCTGACAATAAAAGAAAATTATAAAATAAAATATAACTTGAACTTACATGGATTATTAAACGAACATATGAATTGGTTATATTGACCATTATACAGTTCATACCAGTCATCAGCTGATCTCTCTGGGTCAGGTGAATGACCTTACCCTAGATACACTACACCAATCTAGGCAATGAAAAATACTCAACATATGTTTATAATTTTTACACTCTAACATAGTAAAAATAGTAACATTATAAAACATAGTACACTCATAATTAACATTGTTGTTGTTACCTTAAAATAAACAATTCGCATTTAAGTTTGATCAGAAATTACACACCTTGCAGCTTTAATTTTATTTTCAACTTCTATTAAATCTTTTACTTGTTTCATTTATTATTACATTTTAACTATGATTTTCTATATAGCATTTTCAACATTTATTGGTTTGGGTGATTCTCCGTTATTCATCATAATTCGATTTACCAAATGGGTATTTAAATATAATCTTACCCCCTTCTTACCTCTACCCACCATTAACAGATTTGTATAGTATGACACCCATCTCTCCACAATATTTACCAATAATTCTCTAACTCCACTTAAATCATTCTCCACTTATAACAAAATACCCGATACCCTCTTTGTACTTAGGATGTGTGTTCCCTCCCTACGCTCATTCCCTTATTGGTTCCTGGCCCTTTCCCAGGTAACTCCGCCAAACCCAATTTAAAACTAATCCCTCCCGCCATAACGCCTGTCGTTAAGGACTCCTTACCACACCACCCTCTTTACAAAATATCACCATCATCTATTTACTCTCCAATTACATTACTCCCATTACTCTACATGTATACACTATCGCTACTGTGTCCCTACTATTACCCTGTTTCTGTGTTACTTATATTCCAAAACCTTATTTTGTCTAACACCCATTTAAACTTACCTTTGACCAACTTAAATGCCTTATTGATATAATTATTATCACCCAAACATTTTATAACATTTTACATTTCCTCATTTACTATTTATTATCATATTCCAATCATATAAAATCACTTAAATTCATTATCAAAATTTATTACTACATTTAAATCAATTAATTCATCTGCAATTTCTTTAATTCAATCAATTATTTAAACACAACATTACTTCAATTACCTTCTTCCAAAACAATTGCAATTCATTTATTACAAACTCTCATTATTTATTTAGTCTGCTCAAAGCTTATTATTATTACATCAATTTCTACTACATACACATTGTTTACATAAAGCACACTTTACAACATAGACACAATTAATTTCACTATAAATTTATTTACAATTTTTTGTCATTATTTTTCCGTTTACCACACCTCATTTCCTAATTTAGCCAGGTCATTACCATAAACTAAAATATTTAAAATGTCCATTCACTTATTTTTTATTTAACCCCCATCATATAATAGTCTGGTGTATCTATAACACAAATCATTCTTATCTACATACATTACATTATAATTATTATTGTAATGACTACTTACGTTAATTATATTGACATAGTAATTAACTACATTTTTGTCTCCCATTAATTCATAAAGCCCATCCACATTGGTAATTTCAGTCCTGTCTCCATCAGTATTTTTGGTTAACATAAAGTATGGTATTTTATCATCATATTCCTCCACTACATCCCTCGCAACCTCAGGTAAGGGTCTATCATTTACAATAGTATCATCAAAATAATCATCTATCTCTATTTCACAAGGTAAGTCAATTTTCTCTCCTCTCTCAATATCTAAACTCTGCACTAACATTTCATAACCTCTATTAATCTCAAAAATCTCTATCTCTCTCTTTCTCTCTCTCTCATCACAATACCTCTCAAAACCCCACTCACCTATTTCGTACCACGCAAAGGGCACAACAAACGTATTATACGTCTTGGCACTTCCAAGGACACCACAAAAAATTAAGGGACTATTTTGAGACACCATGTCTCCCACACAACTACTGGAGGAAACCTTGTCCTCATAACACCACGGTGAAAAACCCTGTTTCACTATATACTTGGGGAAAATTTTCCCTTTGCCCACCTAACCTCTCTTCACACACACTCCCCATTTTCTCAACACTTTCTCTGCTCACTACCTTACTCTCTAACACCACGTTTTTAATTATACCACTGTTATCACTCGTTAACTCATCATTATAAATATCGCTACTCACCTTGTCTACCGCCACCCGTTTTGCATCTAAACTACCACCACTACTGTTAATACATATATCTCCGTTATTTTCGTTTGTGTTGCTCTTACCTGTATTCATTCCCCACACTCCCATTCTCTCAATATTTCGTTCTAATTTGCTAACGTTACTGGTAAATATCCCATTGGTTCTTTCACAACAATTATTAATTTCATTAATATCGTTCCTTAATTCATTATTTTGCCTTTTTAATTCATTGAAATTACTTTCACATTTGATTTTTTGTTAGTGTATTTCATTACTCAATTTATCAAACTTATTATTCTGTTCATTAAATTTATCATTAAAATTACTATTAATTTCAGTAAGTCTACTTTCATTTTTCACATCTTGAGCTTTCATAAAATTAAATATGTCATCTAATGACAACTTTTGTACTCTACTGACTGTAGGTGTTGATTCAGCATTTATTTCGTTCATATTCATTGATTCGGTCTCGCTTACTTCAACATTTACTGAGCTCCCTGTTTCAATGTCAGTTAAGCTGACGTTTTCATCATTACTTTTATTAGTATCCATTTTTCATATTATTTAGTTTTTTACTTGTTCATAATACATATATCAATCATATTATAACATACTCTTATTTCTCTGTACTTAATTTTAATTCATATGCAACTCCCACTAACGTCTTTTACATCTGCGGGTAAGCATAACCTATACGAAATATACTTCGTACAGACAGTCCCTAGTTCGGGGGCCATTGAGATATTTCAAATTATTCAACAGTTTATGAAAGAAATATAAGTGTATTTTTAACATTATTCTCAATTCTCATAATTCTTACCTGTTCGGGGTCCAGGATCCTTTTACACGAACTCACCGTCTGTAAGAGAGGTTACTGGGTTTGTTACTCAATAAACACGCTGTTATACTACATTAATCAGCTCTGTTTATTATTCGCTTGCAACATTTATTATAATCTCATTTGAAAGTTACTTAGTGTCATTTTTTATTTCTCAAAACTATTAATGTTCAACTTAAATATCTTATCTTCTAAAAATTACAAAACAAATCTTAACGCTACTTGAACACTGGTAAACATTGTACTAACTACTTTCAAACCTTAACAAATATTAACTAAGTTATGTTGAGACAACCCAGCTTGCTCACTCACTCATTCATTCCTCGTACTTTTTATATTGTTTCTCTTAAAGAAAAGAAAACTAGAGCTCTTTTTTAAATAAATTTCCCCATTGAGTTGAATTAAAAATGTGGTTTCTACTTCTCTGGCTGTGTCCAACACGTGCGGTTATTAGTCTGTTTCTGTTCGTAAACTGGTTCGTCCGAAAAAGTTTTCTGCTGGTTAATTTGATTCACTGATTAAAAAATATTTGATTCACTATTTATCACATTCTAGTTGACTCACATTTTTAGTAATTTTATCAAAATTAGGCCCTCGAGCCTTTGTGTTCACCCGGCCGTGGTTACGGCTGAACGGCGAGTGCCTTGTTAATGAAAAGGAAAGAACTGCCTTCAAGCTGCGATCTTTTCGTCGTCGTACACAACGTATGGACTTCCTATGAGCCCCAGGAGCTAATGATGTTAAACGGTGACGATATAAGAGGCTTAGGTTGGTGGAACCTCTACTTGATTTCCTCCGTCTCCAGAGCACATGGCCCGACAATCTATCTGCTTCGCCATTTTCGTAGCGTCGGTTTGTCCTGTTATGCGTAGAAGCTGCGCCCTGACGAGTGTATGCGCGTATCATACGTGACAAACATTGAGTTTACAAACAAGTAGTGCATTCTCCAACTACACTCCACCCAAAAAGTTACGTTACGGTTCATTGTTTGAATACGACCTTTTTAGATGGGACTTACAATGATGATACAGAATAAATTTAAATAAATTTAATGAAAAATAAAAACCCCCTTTTTTGACACATTACAACACCCCCCCCCCAATGAGAGGTTTTCTGCGGAAACAGAAAACTCTCATTACTAAACCCTAAGAGGATCGGTGAGGATATGGCGCCAACAACCCCCTTTTAATTCTTAACACATCATGGGTAAACTACCCCCCTAGCTAAGCGACTATGGCTGCCCCCGAACGAGATTACTGGACTTCTCTGTGCGAGATCCCAACACCATAAAATTGGACAGATACTCACCAGAGTACCACCTAACCTCAACTCATTCCATCAAAAAATCAAAGACTGGCCTTATACCATACCAGATCCTCAACTGATATGTTCCCCCTTACATACATACTGGGTTGCCTTTAGCAAGTACTGGGTGCGTACACATACTGAAAACTAAATCAAACAAATCAGATTAAATCATTTAAATTCTGTTCAAAAAAATTAATGTAAGTCCAATATCAAAGATTCATATTCCCATTAATTTCATCATCTCCTTCCATTTACTCTCAAAATTTCAAAATATCTAAAATGAATTTACAACTCTTCTTAATTAGCTACCAACAATCATAATAAATGAAATAAATTGAATACCTTATTAAATCATAAATTCCCTTATCGTTAAATTTGCTTACAACACATATAATATGAAAAATATAAATCAGTTACTCCATTAACATATAATCAACAATATATCCTGAACATCAAAACACAATCTGTACTTCAAGCAGAATTTTTTTTTTATAAGACTGTAATAAAATGTAATAACGTTTTACTAACCCTATATTCTGACAATAAAAGAAAATTATAAAATAAAATATAACTTGAACTTACATGGATTATTAAACGAACATATGAATTGGTTATATTGACCATTATACAGTTCATACCAGTCATCAGCTGATCTCTCTGGGTCAGGTGAATGACCTTACCCTAGATACACTACACCAATCTATGCAATGAAAAATACACAACATATGTTTATAATTTTTACACTCTAACATAGTAAAAATAGTAACATTATAAAACATAGTACACTCATAATTAACATTGTTGTTGTTACCTTAAAATAAACAATTCGCATTTAAGTTTGATCAGAAATTACACACCTTGCAGCTTTAATTTTATTTTCAACTTCTATTAAATCTTTTACTTGTTTCATTTATTATTACATTTTAACTATGATTTTCTATTTAGCATTTTCAACATTTATTGGTTTGGGTGATTCTCCGTTATTCATCATAATTCGATTTACCAAATAGGTATTTAAATATATTCTTACCCCCCTTCTTACCTCTACCCACCATTAACAGATTTGTATAATATGACACCCATTTCTCCACAATATTTCCCAATAATTCTCTAACTCCACTTAAATCATTCTCCACTTATAACAAAATACCCGATCCCACTTTGTACTTAGGATGTGTGTTCTCTCCCTACGCTCATTCCCTTATTGGTTCCTGGCCCTTTCCCAGGTAACTCCGCCAAACCCAATTTAAAACTATTCCCTCCCGCCATAACGCCTGTCGTTAAGGACTCCTTACCACACCACCCTCATTACAAAATATCACCATCATCTATTTACTCTCCAATTACATTACTCCCATTACTCTACATGTATACACTATCGCTACTGTGTCCCTACTATTACCCTGTTTCTGTGTTACTTATATTCCAAAACCTTATTCTGTCTAACACCCATTTAAACTTACCTTTGACCAACTTAAATGCCTTATTGATATAATTATTATCACCCAAACATTTTATAACATTTTACATTTCCTCATTTACTACTTATTATCATATTCCAATCATATAAAATCACTTAAATTCATTATCAAAATTTATTACCACCTTTAAATCAATTAATTCATCTGCAATTTCTTTAATTCAATCAATTATTTAAACACAACATTACTTCAATTACCTTCTCCCAAAACAATTGCAATTCATTTATTACAAACTCTCATTATTTATTTAGTCTGCTCAAAGCTTATTATTATTATTATTATTATTACATCAATTTCTACTACATACACATTGTTTACATAAAGCACATTTACAACATAGACACAATTAATTTCACTATAAATTTATTTACAATTTTTTGTCATTATTTTTCCGTTTACCACACCTCATTTCCTAATTTAGCCAGGTCATTACCATAAACTAAAATATTTAAAATGTCCATTCACTTATTTTTTATTTAACCCCCATCATATAATAGTCTTGTGTATCTATAACACAAACCATTCTTATCTACATACATTACATTATAATTATTATTGTAATGACTACTTTCGTTAATTATATTGACATAGTAATTAACTACATTTTTGTCTCCCATTAATTCATAAAGCCCATCCACATTGGTAATTTCAGTCCTGTCTCCATCAGTATTTTTGGTTAACATAAAGTAAGTTATATTATCATCATATTCCTCCACTACATCCCTCGCAACCTCAGGTAAGAGTCTATCATTTCCAATAGTATCATCAAAATAATCATCTATCTCTATTTCACAAGGTAAGTCAATTTTCTCTCCTCTCTCAATATCTAAACTCTGCACTAACATTTCATAACCTATATTAATCTCAAAAATCTCTATCTCTCTATTTCTCTCTCTCTCATCACAATACCTCTCAAAACCCCACTGACCTATTTCGTACCACGCAAAGGGCACAACAAACGTATTATACGTCTTGGCACTTCCAAGGACACCACAAAAAATTAAGGGACTATTTTGAGACACCATGTCTCCCACACAACTACTGGAGGAAACCTTGTCCTCATAACACCACGGTGAAAACCCTGTTTCACTATATACTTGGGGAAAATTTTCCCTTTGCCCACCTAACCTCTCTTCACACACACTCCCCATTTTCTCAACACTTTCTCTGCTCACCACCTTACTCTGTAACACCACGTTTTTAATTATACCACTGTTATCACTCGTTAACTCATCATTATAATTATCGCTACTCACCTTGTCTACCGCCACCTGTTTTGCATCTAAACTACCACCACTACTGTTAATACATATATCTCCGTTATTTTCGTTTGTGTTGCTCTTACCTGTATTCATTCCCCACACTCCCATTCTCTCAATATTTCGTTCTAATTTGCTAACGTTACTGGTAAATATCCCATTGGTTCTTTCACAACTCTTATTAATTTCATTAATATCGTTTCTTAATTCATTATTTTGCCTTTTTAATTCATTGAAATTACTTTCACATTTGATTTTTTGTTAGTGTATTTCATTACTCAATTTATCAAACTTATTATTCTGTTCATTAAATTTATCATTAAAATTACTATTAATTTCAGTAAGTCTACTTTAATTTTTCACATCTTGAGCTTTCATAAAATTAAATATGTCATCTAATGACAACTTTTGTACTGTACTGACTGTAGGTGTTGATTCCACATTTATTTCGTTCATATTCATTGATTCGGTCTCGCTTACTTCAACATTTACTGAGCTCCCTGTTTCAATGTCAGTTAAGCTGACGTTTTCATCATTACATTTATTAGTATCCATTTTTCATATTATTTAGTTTTTTCCTTGTTCATAATACATATATCAATCATATTATACCATACTCTTATTTCTCTGTACTTAATTTTAATTCATATGCAACTCCCACTAACGTCTTTTACATCTGCGAGTAGGCATACCCTATACGAAATATACTTCGTACAGACAGTTCCTAGTTCGGGGGCCATTGAGATATTTCAACTTATTCAACAGTTTATGAAAGAAATATAAGTATATTTTTAACATTATTCTCAATTCTCATAATTCTTACCTGTTCGGGGTACAGGATCCTTTTACACAAACTCACCGTCTGTAAGGAGGTTACTGGGTTTGTTACTCAATAAACACGCTGTTATACTATATTAATCAGCTCTGTTTATTATTCGCTTGCAACTTTTATTATAATCTCGTTTTAAAGTTACTTAGTGTCCTTTTTTGTTTCTCAAAACTATTAATGTTCAACTTAAATATCTTATCTTCGAAAAATTACAAAACAAATCTTTACGCTACTTGAACACTGGTAAACATTGTACTAACTACTTTCAAACCTTAACAAATATTAACTAAGTTATGTTGAGACAACCCAGCTTGCTCACTCACTCATTCATTCCTCATACTTTTTATATTGTTTCCCTTAAAGAAAAGAAAACTAGAGCTCTTTATTAAATAAATTTCCCCATTGAGTTGAATTAAAAATGTGGTTTCTACTTCTCTGGCTGTGTCCAACACGTGCGGTTATTAGTCTGTTTCTGTTCGTAAACTGGTTCGTCTGAAAAAGTTTTCTGCTGGTTAATTTGATTCACTGATTAAAAAATATTTGATTCACTATTTATCACATTCTAGTTAACTCACATTTTTAGTAATTTTATCAAAATTAGGCCCTCGAGCCTATGTGTTCACCCAGCCATGGTTACGGCTGAGCGGCGAGTGCCTTGTTAATGAAAAGGAAAGCACTGCCTTCAAGCTCCGACCTTTTCGTCGTCGTACACAACGTATGGACTTTCTATGAGCCGCAGGAGCTAATGATGTTAAACGGTGACGATATAAGAGGCTTAGGTGGGTGGAACTTCTACTTGATTTCCTACGTCTCCAGAGCACATGGCCCGACAATCTATCTGCTTCGCCATTTTCGTAGCGTCGGTTTGTCCTGTTATGCGTAGAAGCTGCGCCCTGACGAGTGTATGCGCGTATCATACGTGACAAACATTGAGTTTACAAACAAGTAGTGCATTCTCCAACTACAATCCACCCAAAAAGATACGTTACGGTTCATTGTTTGAATACGACCTTTTTACATGGGACTTACAATGATGATACAGAATAAATTTAAATAAATTTAATGAAAAATAAAAACCCCTTTTTTGACACATTACAATACCCCCCCCCAATGAGAGGTTTTCTGCGGAAACAGAAAACTCTCATTGCTAAACCCTAAGAGCGTCGGTGAGGATATGGCGCCAACAAACCCCTTTTAATACTTAACACATCATGGGTAAACTACCCCCTAGCTAAGCGACTATGGCTGCCCCCCAACGAGATTACTGGACTTCTCTGTGCGAGATCCCAACACCATAAAATCGGACAGATACTCACCAGAGTATCACCTAACCTCAACTCATTCCATCAAAAAATCAAAGACTGGCCTTATACCATACCAGATCCTCAACTGATATGTTCCCCCTTACATGCATACTGGGTTGCCTTTAGCAAGTACTGGGTGCGTACACATACTCAAACTAAATCAAACAAATCAGATTAAATCATTTAAATTCTGTTCAAAAAAATTAATCTAAGTCCAATATCAAAGATTCATATTCCCATTAATTTCATCATCTCCTTCCATTTACTCTCAAAATTTCAAAATATCTAAAATGAATTTACAACTCTTCTTAATTAGCTACCAACAATCATAATAAATGAAATAAATTGAATACCTTATTAAATCATAAATTCCCTTATCGTTAAATTTGCTTACAACACATATAATATGAAAAATATAAATCAGTTACTCCATTAACATATAGTCAACAATATATCCTGAACATCAAAACACAAACTGTACTTCAAGCAGAATTTTTTTTTTTTATAAGACTGTAATAAAATGTAATAATGTTTTATTAACCCTATATTCTGACAATAAAAGAAAATTATAAAATAAAATATAACTTGAACTTACATGGATTATTAAACGAACATATGAATTGGTTATATTGACCATTATACAGTTCATACCAGTCATCAGCTGATCTCTCTGGGTCAGGTGAATGACCTTACCCTAGATACACTACACCAATCTATGCAATGAAAAATACACAACATATGTTTATAATTTTTACACTCTAACATAGTAAAAATAGTAACATTATAAAACATAGTACACTCATAATTAACATTGTTGTTGTTACCTTAAAATAAACAATTCGCATTTAAGTTTGATCAGAAATTACACACCTTGCAGCTTTAATTTTATTTTCAACTTCTATTAAATCTTTTACTTGTTTCATTTATTATTACATTTTAACTATGATTTTCTATTTAGCATTTTCAACATTTATTGGTTTGGGTGATTCTCCGTTATTCATCATAATTCGATTTACCAAATAGGTATTTAAATATATTCTTACCCCCCTTCTTACCTCTACCCACCATTAACAGATTTGTATAATATGACACCCATTTCTCCACAATATTTACCAATAATTCTCTAACTCCACTTAAATCATTCTCCACTTATAACAAAATACCCGATCCCACTTTGTACTTAGGATGTGTGTTCTCTCCCTACGCTCATTCCCTTATTGGTTCCTGGCCCTTTCCCAGGTAACTCCGCCAAACCCAATTTAAAACTATTCCCTCCCGCCATAACGCCTGTCGTTAAGGACTCCTTACCACACCACCCTCATTACAAAATATCACCATCATCTATTTACTCTCCAATTACATTACTCCCATTACTCTACATGTATACACTATCGCTACTGTGTCCCTACTATTACCCTGTTTCTGTGTTACTTATATTCCAAAACCTTATTCTGTCTAACACCCATTTAAACTTACCTTTGACCAACTTAAATGCCTTATTGATATAATTATTATCACCCAAACATTTTATAACATTTTACATTTCCTCATTTACTACTTATTATCATATTCCAATCATATAAAATCACTTAAATTCATTATCAAAATTTATTACCACCTTTAAATCAATTAATTCATCTGCAATTTCTTTAATTCAATCAATTATTTAAACACAACATTACTTCAATTACCTTCTCCCAAAACAATTGCAATTCATTTATTACAAACTCTCATTATTTATTTAGTCTGCTCAAAGCTTATTATTATTATTATTATTATTACATCAATTTCTACTACATACACATTGTTTACATAAAGCACATTTACAACATAGACACAATTAATTTCACTATAAATTTATTTACAATTTTTTGTCATTATTTTTCCGTTTACCACACCTCATTTCCTAATTTAGCCAGGTCATTACCATAAACTAAAATATTTAAAATGTCCATTCACTTATTTTTTATTTAACCCCCATCATATAATAGTCTTGTGTATCTATAACACAAACCATTCTTATCTACATACATTACATTATAATTATTATTGTAATGACTACTTTCGTTAATTATATTGACATAGTAATTAACTACATTTTTGTCTCCCATTAATTCATAAAGCCCATCCACATTGGTAATTTCAGTCCTGTCTCCATCAGTATTTTTGGTTAACATAAAGTAAGTTATATTATCATCATATTCCTCCACTACATCCCTCGCAACCTCAGGTAAGAGTCTATCATTTCCAATAGTATCATCAAAATAATCATCTATCTCTATTTCACAAGGTAAGTCAATTTTCTCTCCTCTCTCAATATCTAAACTCTGCACTAACATTTCATAACCTATATTAATCTCAAAAATCTCTATCTCTCTATTTCTCTCTCTCTCATCACAATACCTCTCAAAACCCCACTGACCTATTTCGTACCACGCAAAGGGCACAACAAACGTATTATACGTCTTGGCACTTCCAAGGGCACCACAAAAAATTAAGGGACTATTTTGAGACACCATGTCTCCCACACAACTACTGGAGGAAACCTTGTCCTCATAACACCACGGTGAAAACCCTGTTTCACTATATACTTGGGGAAAATTTTCCCTTTGCCCACCTAACCTCTCTTCACACACACTCCCCATTTTCTCAACACTTTCTCTGCTCACCACCTTACTCTGTAACACCACGTTTTTAATTATACCACTGTTATCACTCGTTAACTCATCATTATAATTATCGCTACTCACCTTGTCTACCGCCACCTGTTTTGCATCTAAACTACCACCACTACTGTTAATACATATATCTCCGTTATTTTCGTTTGTGTTGCTCTTACCTGTATTCATTCCCCACACTCCCATTCTCTCAATATTTCGTTCTAATTTGCTAACGTTACTGGTAAATATCCCATTGGTTCTTTCACAACTCTTATTAATTTCATTAATATCGTTTCTTAATTCATTATTTTGCCTTTTTAATTCATTGAAATTACTTTCACATTTGATTTTTTGTTAGTGTATTTCATTACTCAATTTATCAAACTTATTATTCTGTTCATTAAATTTATCATTAAAATTACTATTAATTTCAGTAAGTCTACTTTAATTTTTCACATCTTGAGCTTTCATAAAATTAAATATGTCATCTAATGACAACTTTTGTACTCTACTGACTGTAGGTGTTGATTCAGCATTTATTTCGTTCATATTCATTGATTCGGTCTCGCTTACTTCAACATTTACTGAGCTCCCTGTTTCAATGTCAGTTAAGCTGACGTTTTCATCATTACATTTATTAGTATCCATTTTTCATATTATTTAGTTTTTTCCTTGTTCATAATACATATATCAATCATATTATACCATACTCTTATTTCTCTGTACTTAATTTTAATTCATATGCAACTCCCACTAACGTCTTTTACATCTGCGAGTAGGCATACCCTATACGAAATATACTTCGTACAGACAGTTCCTAGTTCGGGGGCCATTGAGATATTTCAACTTATTCAACAGTTTATGAAAGAAATATAAGTATATTTTTAACATTATTCTCAATTCTCATAATTCTTACCTGTTCGGGGTACAGGATCCTTTTACACAAACTCACCGTCTGTAAGGAGGTTACTGGGTTTGTTACTCAATAAACACGCTGTTATACTATATTAATCAGCTCTGTTTATTATTCGCTTGCAACTTTTATTATAATCTCGTTTTAAAGTTACTTAGTGTCCTTTTTTGTTTCTCAAAACTATTAATGTTCAACTTAAATATCTTATCTTCGAAAAATTACAAAACAAATCTTTACGCTACTTGAACACTGGTAAACATTGTACTAACTACTTTCAAACCTTAACAAATATTAACTAAGTTATGTTGAGACAACCCAGCTTGCTCACTCACTCATTCATTCCTCATACTTTTTATTAAATCATTTAAATTCTGTTCAAAAAAATTAATCTAAGTCCAATATCAAAGATTCATATTCCCATTAATTTCATCATCTCCTTCCATTTACTCTCAAAATTTCAAAATATCTAAAATGAATTTACAACTCTTCTTAATTAGCTACCAACAATCATAATAAATGAAATAAATTGAATACCTTATTAAATCATAAATTCCCTTATCGTTAAATTTGCTTACAACACATATAATATGAAAAATATAAATCAGTTACTCCATTAACATATAGTCAACAATATATCCTGAACATCAAAACACAATCTGTACTTCAAGCAGAATTTTTTTTTTTTATAAGACTGTAATAAAATGTAATAATGTTTTATTAACCCTATATTCTGACAATAAAAGAAAATTATAAAATAAAATATAACTTGAACTTACATGGATTATTAAACGAACATATGAATTGGTTATATTGACCATTATACAGTTCATACCAGTCATCAGCTGATCTCTCTGGGTCAGGTGAATGACCTTACCCTAGATACACAACACCAATCTGTGCAATGAAAAATACACAACATATGTTTATAATTTTTACACTCTAACATAGTAAAAATAGTAACATTATAAAACATAGTACACTCATAATTAACATTGTTGTTGTTACCTTAAAATAAACAATTCGCATTTAAGTTTGATCAGAAATTACACACCTTGCAGCTTTAATTTTATTTTCAACTTCTATTAAATCTTTTACTTGTTTCATTTATTATTACATTTTAACTATGATTTTCTATTTAGCATTTTCAACATTTATTGGTTTGGGTGATTCTCCGTTATTCATCATAATTCGATTTACCAAATAGGTATTTAAATATAATCTTACCCCCCTTATTACCTCTACCCACCATTAACAGATTTGTATAATATGACACCCATCTCTCCACAATATTTACCAATAATTCTCTAACTCCACTTAAATCATTCTCCACTTATAACAAAATACCCGATACCCACTTTGTACTTAGGATGTGTGTTCTCTCCCTACGCTCATTCCCTTATTGGTTCCTGGCCCTTTCCCAGGTAACTCCGCCAAACCCAATTTAAAACTATTCCCTCCCGCCATAACGCCTGTCGTTAAGGACTCCTTACCACACCACCCTCATTACAAAATATCACCATCATCTATTTACTCTCCAATTACATTACTCCCATTACTCTACATGTATACACTATCGCTACTGTGTCCCTACTATTACCCTGTTTCTGTGTTACTTATATTCCAAAACCTTATTCTGTCTAACACCCATTTAAACTTACCTTTGACCAACTTAAATGCCTTATTGATATAATTATTATCACCCAAACATTTTATAACATTTTACATTTCCTCATTTACTATTTATTATCATATTCCAATCATATAAAATCACTTAAATTCATTATCAAAATTTATTACCACATTTAAATCAATTAATTCATCTGCAATTTCTTTAATGCAATCAATTATTTAAACACATTACTTCAATTACCTTCTTCCAAAACAATTGCAATTCATTTATTACAAACTCTCATTATTTATTTAGTCTGCTCAAAGCTTATTATTATTATTATTATTATTATTATTATTACATCAATTTCTACTACATTCACATTGTTTACATAAAGCACACTTTACAACATAGACACAATTAATTTCACTATAAATTTATTTACAATTTTTTGTCATTATTTTTCCGTTTACCACACCTCATTTCCTAATTTAGCCAGGTCATTACCATAAACTAAAATATTTAAAATGTCCATTCACTTATTTTTTATTTAACCCCCATCATATAATAGTCTTGTGTATCTATAACACAAATCATTCTTATCTACATACATTACATTATAATTATTATTGTAATGACTACTTTCGTTAATTATATTGACATAGTAATTAACTACATTTTTGTCTCCCATTAATTCATAAAGCCCATCCACATTGGTAATTTCAGTCCTGTCTCCATCAGTATTTTTGGTTAACATAAAGTAAGTTATTTTATCATCATATTCCTCCACTACATCCCTCGCAACCTCAGGTAAGAGTCTATCATTTACAATAGTATCATCAAAATAATCATCTATCTCTATTTCACAAGGTAAGTCAATTTTCTCTCCTCTCTCAATATCTAAACTCTGCACTAACATTTCATAACCTCTATTAATCTCAAAAATCTCTATCTCTCTATTTCTCTCTCTCTCATCACAATACCTCTCAAAACCCCACTGACCTATTTCGTACCACGCAAAGGGCACAACAAACGTATTATACGTCTTGGCACTTCCAAGGACACCACAAAAAATTAAGGGACTATTTTGAGACACCATGTCTCCCACACAACTACTGAAGGAAACCTTGTCCTCATAACACCACGGTGAAAACCCTGTTTCACTATATACTTGGGGAAAATTTTCCCTTTGCCCACCTAACCTCTCTTCACACACACTCCCCATTTTCTCAACACTTTCTCTGCTCACCACCTTACTCTGTAACACCATGTTTTTAATTATACCACTGTTATCACTCGTTAACTCATCATTATAATTATCGCTACTCACCTTGTCTACCGCCACCTGTTTTGCATCTAAACTACCACAACTACTGTTAATACATATATCTCCGTTATTTTCGTTTGTGTTGCTCTTACCTGTATTCATTCCCCACACTCCCATTCTCTCAATATTTCGTTCTAATTTGCTAACGTTACTGGTAAATATCCCTTTGGTTCTTTCACAACACTTATTAATTTCATTAATATCGTTTCTTAATTCATTATTTTGCCTTTTTAATTCATTGAAATTACTTTCACATTTGATTTTTTGTTAGTGTATTTCATTACTCAATTTATCAAACTTATTATTCTGTTCATTAAATTTATCATTAAAATTACTATTAATTTCAGTAAGTCTACTTTCATTTTTCACATCTTGAGCTTTCATAAAATTAAATATGTCATCTAATGACAACTTTTGTACTGTACTGACTGTAGGTGTTGATTCAGCATTTATTTCGTTCATATTCATTGATTCGGTCTCGCTTACTTCAACATTTACTGAGCTCCCTGTTTCAATGTCAGTTAAGCTGACGTTTCCATCATTACTTTTATTAGTATCCATTTTTCATATTATTTAGTTTTTTACTTGTTCATAATACATATATCAATCATATTATAACATACTCTTATTTCTCTGTACTTAATTTTAATTCATATGCAACTCCCACTAACGTCTTTTACATCTGCGAGTAGGCATACCCTATACGAAATATACTTCGTACAGACAGTCCCTAGTTCGGGGGCCATTGAGATATTTCAACTTATTCAACAGTTTATGAAAGAAATATATGTGTATTTTTAACATTATTCTCAATTCTCATAATTCTTACCTGTTCGGGGTACAGGATCCTTTTACACAAACTCACCGTCTGTAAGGAGGTTACTGGGTTTGTTACTCAATAAACACGCTGTTATACTACATTAATCAGCTCTGTTTATTATTCGCTTGCAACTTTTATTATAATCTCGTTTTAAAGTTACTTAGTGTCCTTTTTTATTTCTCAAAACTATTAATGTTCAACTTAAATATCTTATTTTCGAAAAATTACAAAACAAATCTTTACGCTACTTGAACACTGGTAAACATTGTACTAACTACTTTCAAACCTTAACAAATATTAACTAAGTTATGTTGAGACAACCCAGCTTGCTCACTCACTCATTCATTCCTCATACTTTTTATATTGTTTCCCTTAAAGAAAAGAAAACTAGAGCTCTTTATTAAATAAATTTCCCCATTGAGTTGAATTAAAAATGTGGTTTCTACTTCTCTGGCTGTGTCCAACACGTGCGGTTATTAGTCTGTTTCTGTTCGTAAACTGGTTCGTCTGAAAAAGTTTTCTGCTGGTTAATTTGATTCACTGATTAAAAAATATTTGATTCACTATTTATCACATTCTAGTTAACTCTCATTTTTAGTAATTTTATCAAAATTAGGCCCTCGAGCCTATGTGTTCACCCAGCCATGGTTACGGCTGAGCGGCGAGTGCCTTGTTAATGAAAATGAAAGCACAGCCTTCAAGCTGCGACCTTTTCGTCGTCGTACACAACGTATGGACTTTCTATGAGCCGCAGGAGCTAATGATGTTAAACGGTGACGATATAAGAGGCTTAGGTGGGTGGAACTTCTACTTGATTTCCTACGTCTCCAGAGCACATGGCCCGACAATCTATCTGCTTCGCCATTTTCGTAGCGTCGGTTTGTCCTGTTATGCGTAGAAGCTGCACCCTGACGAGTGTATGCGCGTATCATACGTGACAAACATTGAGTTTACAAACAAGTAGTGCATTCTCCAACTACACTCCACCCAAAAAGTTACGTTACGGTTCATTGTTTGAATACGACCATTTTACATGGGACTTACAATGATGATACAGAATAAATTTAAATAAATTTAATGAAAAATAAAAACCCCCTTTTTTGACACATTACAATACCCTCCCCCCAATGAGAGGTTTTCTGCGGAAACAGAAAACTCTCATTGCTAAACCCTAAGAGGGTCGGTGAGGATATGGCGCCAACAACCCCCTTTTAATTCTTAACACATCATGGTTAAACTACCCCCCTAGCTAAGCGACTATGGCTGCCCCCGAACGAGATTACTGGACTTCTCTGTGCGAGATCCCAACACCATAAAATCGGACAGATACTCACCAGAGTACCACCTAACCTCAACTCATTCCATCAAAAAATCAAAGACTGGCCTTATACCATACCAGATCCTCAACTGATATGTTCCCCCTTACATGCATACTGGGTTGCCTTTAGCAAGTACTGGGTGCGTACACATACTCAAAACTAAATCAAACAAATCAGATTAAATCATTTAAATTCTGTTCAAAAAAATTAATCTAAGTCCAATATCAAAGATTCATATTCCCATTAATTTCATCATCTCCTTCCATTTACTCTCAAAATTTCAAAATATCTAAAATGAATTTACAACTCTTCTTAATTAGCTACCAACAATCATAATAAATGAAATAAATTGAATACCTTATTAAATCATAAATTCCCTTATCGTTAAATTTGCTTACAACACATATAATATGAAAAATATAAATCAGTTAATCCATTAACATATAGTCAGCAATATATCCTGAACATCAAAACACAATCTGTACTTCAAGCAGAATTTTTTTTTTATAAGACTGTAATAAAATGTAATAATGTTTTATTAACCCTATATTCTGACAATAAAAGAAAATTATAAAATAAAATATAACTTGAACTTACATGGATTATTAAACGAACATATGAATTGGTTATATTGACCATTATACAGTTCATACCAGTCATCAGCTGATCTCTCTGGGTCAGGTGAATGACCTTACCCTAGATACACTACACCAATCTAGGCAATGAAAAATACTCAACATATGTTTATAATTTTTACACTCTAACATAGTAAAAATAGTAGCATTATAAAACATAGTACACTCATAATTAACATTGTTGTTGTTACCTTAAAAAACAATTCGCATTTAAGTTTGATGAGAAATTACACACCTTGCAGCTTTAATTTTATTTTCAACTTCTATTAAATCTTTTACTTGTTTCATTTATTATTACATTTTAACTATGATTTTCTATTTAGCATTTTCAACATTTATTGGTTTGGGTGATTCTCCATTATTCATCATAATTCGATTTACCAATGGGTATTTAAATATAATCTTACCCCCTTCTTACCTCTACCCACCATTAACAGATTTGTATAGTATGACACCCATCTCTCCACAATATTTACCAGTAATTCTCTAACTCCAGTTAAATCATTCTCCACTTATAACAAAATACCCGATACCCTCTTTGTACTTAGGATGTGTGTTCCCTCCCTACGCTCATTCCCTTATTGGTTCCTGGCCCTTTCCCAGGTAACTCCGCCAAACCCAATTTAAAACTATTCCCTCCCGCCATAACGCCTGTCGTTAAGGACTCCTTACCACACCACCCTCATTACAAAATATCACCATCATCTATTTACTCTCCAATTACATTACTCCCATTACTCTACATGTATACACTATCGCTACTGTGTCCCTACTATTACCCTGTTTCTGTGTTACTTATATTCCAAAACCTTATTCTGTCTAACACCCATTTAAACTTACCTTTGACCAACGTAAATGCCTTATTGATATAATTATTATCACCCAAACATTTATAACATTTTACGTTTCCTAATTTACTATTTATTATCATATTCCAATCATATAAAATCACTTAAATTCATTATCAAAATTTATTACCACATTTAAATCAATTAATTCATCTGCAATTTCTTTAATTCAATCAATTATTTAAACACAACATTACTTCAATTACCTTCTCCCAAAACAATTGCAATTCATTTATTACAAACTCTCATTATTTATTTAGTCTGCTCAAAGCTTATTATTATTATTATTATTATTATTACATCAATTTCTACTACATACACATTGTTTACATAAAGCACACTTTACAACATAGACACATTTAATTTCACTATAAATTTATTTACAATTTTTTTTCATTATTTTTCCGTTTACAACACCTCATTTCCTAATTTAGCCAGGTCATTACCATAAACTTAAATATTTAAAATGTCCATTCACTTATTTTTTATTTAACCCCCATCATATAATAGTCTTGTGTATCTATAACACAAATCATTCTTATCTACATACATTACATTATAATTATTATTGTAATGACTACTTTCGTTAATTATATTGACATAGTAATTAACTACATTTTTGTCTCCCATTAATTCATAAAGCCCATCCACATTGGTAATTTCAGGCCAGTCTCCATCAGTATTTTTGGTTAACATAAGGTAAGTTATTTTATCATCATATTCCTCCACTACATCCCTCGCAACCTCAGGTAAGAGTCTATCATTTACAATAGTATCATCAAAATAATCATCTATCTCTATTTCACAAGGTAAGTCAATTTTCTCTCCTCTCTCAATGTCTAAACTCTGCACTAACATTTCATAACCTCTATTAATCTCAAAAATCTCTATCTCTCTTTCACTCTCTCTCTCATCACAATACCTCTCATAACCCCACTGACCTATTTCGTACCACTCAAAGGGCACAACAAACGTATTATACGTCTTGGCACTTCCAAGGACACCACAAAAAATTAAGGGACTATTTTGAGACACCATGTCTCCCACACAACTACCGGAGGAAACCTTGTCCTCATAACACCACGGTGAAAACCCTGTTTCACTATATACTTGGGGAAAATTTTCCCTTTGCCCACCTAACCTCTCTTCACTCATACTCCCCATTTCTCAACACTTTCTCTGCTCACCACCTTACTCTGTAACACCACGTTTTTAATTATACCACTGTTATCACTCGTTAACTCATCATTATAATTATCGCTACTCACCTTGTCTACCGCCACCTGTTTTGCATCTAAACTACCACCACTACTGTTAATACATATATCTCCGTTATTTTCGTTTGTGTTGCTCTTACCTGTATTCATTCCCCACATTCCCATTCTCTCAATATTTCGTTCTAATTTGCTAACGTTACTGGTAAATATCCCATTGGTTCTTTCACAACTCTTATTAATTTCATTAATATCGTTTCTCAATTCATTATTTTGCCTTTTTAATTCATTGAAATTACTTTCACATTTGATTATTTGTTAGTGTATTTCATTACTCAATTTATCAAACTTATTATTCTGTTCATTAAATTTATCATTAAAATTACTATTAATTTCAGTAAGTCTACTTTCATTTTTCACATCTTGAGCTTTCATAAAATTAAATATGTCATCTAATGACAACTTTTGTACTCTACTGACTGTAGGTGTTGATTCAGCATTTATTTCGTTCATATTCATTGATTCGGTCTCGCTTACTTCAACATTTACTGAGCTCCCTGTTTCAATGTCAGTTAAGCTGACGTTTTCATCATTACATTTATTAGTATCCATTTTTCATATTATTTAGTTTTTTACTTGTTCATAATACATATATCAATCATATTATACCATACTCTTATTTCTCTGTACTTAATTTTAATTCATATGCAACTCCCACTAACGTCTTTTACATCTGCGAGTAGGCATACCCTATACGAAATATACTTCGTACAGACAGTTCCTAGTTCGGGGGCCATTGAGATATTTCAACTTATTCAACAGTTTATGAAAGAAATATAAGTGTATTTTTAACATTATTCTCAATTCTCATAATTCTTACCTGTTCGGGGTACAGGATCCTTTTACACAAACTCACCGTCTGTAAGGAGGTTACTGGGTTTGTTACTCAATAAACACGCTGTTATACTACATTAATCAGCTCTGTTTATTATTCGCTTGCAACATTTATTATAATCTCGTTTTAAAGTTACTTAGTGTCCTTTTTTATTTCTCAAAACTATTAATGTTCAACTTAAATACCTTATCTTCGAAAAATTACAAAACAAATCTTTACGCTACGTGAACACTGGTAAACATTGTACTAACTACTTTCAAACCTTAACAAATATTAACTAAGTTATGTTGAGACAACCCAGCTTGCTCACTCACTCATTCATTCCTCATACTTTTTATATTGTTTCCCTTAAAGAAAAGAAAACTAGAGCTCTTTATTAAATAAATTTCCCCATTGAGTTGAATTAAAAATGTGGTTTCTACTTCTCTGGCTGTGTCCAACACGTGCGGTTATTAGTCTGTTTCTGTTCGTAAACTGGTTCGTCCGAAAAAGTTTTCTGCTGGTTAATTTGATTCACTGATTAAAAAATATTTGATTCACTATTTATCACATTCTAGTTAACTCACATTTTTAGTAATTTTATCAAAATTAGGCCCTCGAGCCTATGTGCTCACCCAGCCATGGTTACGGCTGAGCGGCGAGTGCCTTGTTAATGAAAAGGAAAGCACTGCCTTCAAGCTGCGACCTTTTCGTCGTCGTACACAACGTATGGACTTTCTATGAGCCGCAGGAGCTAATGATGTTAAACGGTGACGATATAAGAGGCTTAGGTGGGTGGAACTTCTACTTGATTTCCTACGTCTCCAGAGCACATGGCCCGACAATCTATCTGCTTCGCCATTTTCGTAGCGTCGGTTTGTCCTGTTATGCGTAGAAGCTGCACCCTGACGAGTGTATGCGCGTATCATACGTGACAAACATTGAGTTTACAAACAAGTAGTGCATTCTCCAACTACACTCCACCCAAAAAGTTACGTTACGGTTCATTGTTTGAATACGACCTTTTTACATGGGACTTACAATGATGATACAGAATAAATTTAAATAAATTTAATGAAAAATAAAAACCCCCTTTTTTGACACATTACAATACCCCCCCCATGAGAGGTTTTCTGCGGAAACAGAAAACTCTCATTGCTAAACCCTAAGAGGGTCGGTGAGGATATGGCGCCAACAAACCCCTTTTAATTCTTAACACATCATGGGTATACTACCCCCCTAGCTAAGCGACTATGGCTGCCCCCGAACGAGATTACTGGACTTCTCTGTGCGAGATCCCAACACCATAAAATCGGACAGATACTCACCAGAGTACCACCTAACCTCAACTCATTCCATCAAAAAATCAAAGACTGGCCTTATACCATACCAGATCCTCAACTGATATGTTCCCCCTTACATGCATACTGGGTTGCCTTTAGCAAGTACTGGGTGCGTACACATACTCAAAACTAAATCAAACAAATCAGATTAAATCATTTAAATTCTGTTCAAAAAAATTAATCTAAGTCCAATATCAAAGATTCATATTCCCATTAATTTCATCATCTCCTTCCATTTACTCTCAAAATTTCAAAATATCTAAAATGAATTTACAACTCTTCTTAATTAGCTACCAACAATCATAATAAATGAAATAAATTGAATACCTTATTAAATCATAAATTCCCTTATCGTTAAATTTGCTTACAACACATATAATATGAAAAATATAAATCAGTTAATCCATTAACATATAGTCAGCAATATATCCTGAACATCAAAACACAATCTGTACTTCAAGCAGAATTTTTTTTTTTATAAGACTGTAATAAAATATAATAATGTTTTATTAACCCTATATTCTGACAATAAAAGAAAATTATAAAATAAAATATAACTTGAACTTACATGGATTATTAAACGAACATATGAATTGGTTATATTGACCATTATACAGTTCATACCAGTCATCAGCTGATCTCTCTGGGTCAGGTGAATGACCTTACCCTAGATACACTACACCACTCTAGGCAATGAAAAATACACAACATATGTTTATAATTTTTACACTGTAACATAGTAAAAATAGTAACATTATAAAACATAGTACACTCATAATTAACATTGTTGTTGTTACCTTAAAATAAACAATTCGCATTTAAGTTTGATCAGAAATTACACACCTTGCAGCTTTAATTTTATTTTCAACTTCTATTAAATCTTTTACTTGTTTCATTTATTATTACATATTAACTATGATTTTCTATTTAGCATTTTCAACATTTATTGGTTTGGGTGATTCTCCGTTATTCATCATAATTCGATTTACCAAATGGGTATTTAAATATAATCTTACCCCCTTCTTACCTCTACCCACCATTAACAGATTTGTATAGTATGACACCCCTCTCTCCACAATATTTACCAATAATTCTCTAACTCCACTTAAATCATTCTCCACTTATAACAAAACACCCGATACCCTCTTTGTACTTAGGATGTGTGTTCTCTCCCTACGCTCATTCCCTTATTGGTTCCTGGCCCTTTCCCAGGTAACTCCGCCAAAGCCAATTTAAAACTATTCCCTCCCGCCATAACGACTGTCGTTAAGGACTCCTTACCACACCACCCTCTTAACAAAATATCACCATCATCTATTTACTCTCCAATTACATGGGTAAACTACCCCCCTAGCTAAGCGACTATGGCTGCCCCCCAACGAGATTACTGGACTTCTCTGTGCGAGATCCCAACACCATAAAATCGGACAGATACTCACCAGAGTACCACCTAACCTCAACTCATTCCATCAAAATATCAAAAACTGGCCTTATACCATACCAGATCCTCAACTGATATGTTCCCCCTTACATGCATACTGGGTTGCCTTTAGCAAGTACTGGGTGCGTACACATACTCAAAACTAAATCAAACAAATCAGATTAAATCATTTAAATTCTGTTCAAAAAATTAATCTAAGTCCAATATCAAAGATTCATATTCCCATTAATTTCATCATCTCCTTCCATTTACTCTCAAAATTTCAAAATATCTAAAATGAGTTTACAACTCTTCTTAATTAGCTACCAACAATCATAATAAATGAAATAAATTGAATACCTTATTAAATCATAAATTCCCTTATCGTTAAATTTGCTTACAACACATATAATATGAAAAATTTAAATCAGTTAATCAATTAACATATAGTCAACAATATATCCTGAACATCAAAACACAATCTGTACTTCAAGCAGAATTTTTTTTTATAAGACTGTAATAAAATGTAATAATGTTTTATTAACCCTATATTCTGACAATAAAAGAAAATTATAAAATATAATATAACTTGAACTTACATGGATTATTAAACGAACATATGAATTGGTTATATTGACCATTATACAGTTCATACCAGTCATCAGCTGATCCCTCTGGATCAGGTGAATGACCTTACCCTAGATACACTACACCAATCTATGCAATGAAAAATACAAAACATATGTTTATAATTTTTACACTCTAACATAGTAAAAATAGTAACATTATAAAACATAGTACACTCATAATTAACATTGTTGTTGTTACCTTAAAATAAACAATTCGCATTTAAGTTTGATCAGAAATTACACAACTTGCAGCCTTAATTTTATTTTCAACTTCTATTAAATCTTTTACTTGTTTCATTTATTATTACATTTTAACTATGATTTTCTATTTAGCATTTTCAACATTTATTGGTTTGGGTGATTCTCCGTTATTCATCATAATTCGATTTACCAAATGGGTATTTAAATATAATCTTACCCCCCTTCTTACCTCTACCCACCATTAACAGATTTGTATAGTATGACACCCATCTCTCCACAATATTTACCAATAATTCTCTAACTCCACTTAAATCATTCTCCACTTATAACAAAATACCCGATACCCTCTTTGTACTTAGGATGTGTGTTCCCTCCCTACGCTCATTCCCTTATTGGTTCCTGGCCCTTTCCCAGGTAACTCCGCCAAAGCCAATTTAAAACTATTCCCTCCCGCCATAACGACTGTCGTTAAGGACTCCTTACCACACCACCCTCTTTACAAAATATCACCATCATCTATTTACTCTCCAATTACATTACTCCCATTACTCTACATGTATACACTATCGCTACTGTGTCCCTACTATTACCCTGTTTCTGTGTTACTTATATTCCAAAACCTTATTCTGTCTAACACCCATTTAAACTTACCTTTGACCAACTTAAATGCCTTATTGATATAATTATTATCACCCTAACATTTTACAAAATTTTACATTTCCTCATTTACTATTTATTATCATATTTCAATCATATAAAATCACTTAAATTCATTATCAAAATTTATTACCACATTTAAATAAATTAAATCATCTGCAATTTCTATAATTCAATCAATTATTTAAACACAACATTACTTCAATTACCTTTCTTCCAAAACAATTGCAATTCATTTATTACAAACTCTCATTATGTATTTAGTCTGCTCAAAGTTTATTATTAATATTATTATTATTATTAATATTATTACATCAATTTCTACTACATACACATTGTTTACATAAAGCACACTTTACAACATAGACACAATTAATTTCACTATAAATTTATTTAAAATTTTTTGTCATTATTTCTCCGTTTACCACACCTCATTTCCTAATTTAGCCAGGTCATTACCAAAAACTAAAATATTTAAAATGTCCATTCACTTATTTTTTATTTAACCACATCATCATATAATAGTCTGGTGTATCTATAACACAAATCATTCTTATCTACATACATTACATTATAATTATTATTGTAATGACTACTTTCGTTAATTATATTGACATAGTAATTAACTACATTTTTGTCTCCCATTAATTCATAAAGCCCATCCACATTGGTAATTTCAGGCCAGTCTCCATCAGTATTTTTGGTTAACATAAGGTAAGTTATTTTATCATCATATTCCTCCACTACATCCCTCGCAACCTCAGGTAAGAGTCTATCATTTACAATAGTATCATCAAAATAATCATCTATCTCTATTTCACAAGGTAAGTCAATTTTCTCTCCTCTCTCAATGTCTAAACTCTGCACTAACATTTCATAACCTCTATTAATCTCAAAAATCTCTATCTCTCTTTCACTCTCTCTCTCATCACAATACCTCTCATAACCCCACTGACCTATTTCGTACCACTCAAAGGGCACAACAAACGTATTATACGTCTTGGCACTTCCAAGGACACCACAAAAAATTAAGGGACTATTTTGAGACACCATGTCTCCCACACAACTACCGGAGGAAACCTTGTCCTCATAACACCACGGTGAAAACCCTGTTTCACTATATACTTGGGGAAAATTTTCCCTTTGCCCACCTAACCTCTCTTCACTCATACTCCCCATTTCTCAACACTTTCTCTGCTCACCACCTTACTCTCTAACACCACGTTTTTAATTATACCACTGTTATCACTCGTTAACTCATCATTATAATTATCGCTACTCACCTTGTCTACCGCCACCTGTTTTGCATCTAAACTACCACCACTACTGTTAATACATATATCTCCGTTATTTTCGTTTGTGTTGCTCTTACCTGTATTCATTCCCCACACTCCCATTCTCTCAATATTTCGTTCTAATTTGCTAACGTTACTGGCAAATATCCCATTGGTTCTTTCACAACGATTATTAATTTCATTAATATCATTTTATAATTAATTATTTTGCCTTTTATTCTTAGAAATTACTTTCACATTTGATTTTTTGTTAGTGTATTTCATTACTCAATTTATCAAACTTATTATTCTGTTCATTAAATTTATCATTAAAATTACTATTAATTTCAGTAAGTCTACTTTCATTTTTCACATCTTGAGCTTTCATAAAATTAAATATGTCATCTAATGACAACTTTTGTACTCTACTGACTGTAGGTGTTGATTCAGCATTTATTTCGTTCATATTCATTGATTCGGTCTCGCTTACTTCAACATTTACTGAGCTCCCTGTTTCAATGTCAGTTAAGCTGACGTTTTCATCATTACATTTATTAGTATCCATTTTTCATATTATTTAGTTTTTTACTTGTTCATAATACATATATCAATCATATTATACCATACTCTTATTTCTCTGTACTTAATTTTAATTCATATGCAACTCCCACTAACGTCTTTTACATCTGCGAGTAGGCATAAACTATACGAAATATACTTCGTACAGACAGTTCCTAGTTCGGGGGCCATTGAGATATTTCAACTTATTCAACAGTTTATGAAAGAAATATAAGTGTATTTTTAACATTATTCTCAATTCTCATAATTCTTACCTGTTCGGGGTACAGGATCCTTTTACACAAACTCACCGTCTGTAAGGAGGTTACTGGGTTTGTTACTCAATAAACACGCTGTTATACTACATTAATCAGCTCTGTTTATTATTCGCTTGCAACATTTATTATAATCTCGTTTTAAAGTTACTTAGTGTCCTTTTTTATTTCTCAAAACTATTAATGTTCAACTTAAATATCTTATCTTCGAAAAATTACAAAACCAATCTTTACGCTACGTGAACACTGGTAAACATTGTACTAACTACTTTCAAACCTTAACAAATATTAACTAAGTTATGTTGAGACAACCCAGCTTGCTCACTCACTCATTCATTCCTCATACTTTTTATATTGTTTCCCTTAAAGAAAAGAAAACTAGAGCTCTTTATTAAATAAATTTCCCCATTGAGTTGAATTAAAAATGTGGTTTCTACTTCTCTGGCTGTGTCCAACACGTGCGGTTATTAGTCTGTTTCTGTTCGTAAACTGGTTCGTCCGAAAAAGTTTTCTGCTGGTTAATTTGATTCACTGATTAAAAAATATTTGATTCACTATTTATCACATTCTAGTTGACTCACATTTTTAGTAATTTTATCAAAATTAGGCCCACGAGCCTATGTGTTCACCCGGCCGTGGTTACGGCTGAGCGGCGAGTGCCTTGTTAATGAAAAGGAAAGCACTGCCTTCAAGCTGCGACTTTTTCGTCGTCGTACACAACGTATGGACTTTCTATGAGCCGCAGGAGCTAATGATGTTAAACGGTGACGATATAAGAGGCTTAGGTGGGTGGAACCTCTACTTGATTTCTTCCGTCTCCAGAGCACATGGCCCGACAATCTCTCTGCTTCGCCATTTTCGTAGCGTCGGTTTGTCCTTTTATGCGTAGAAGCTGCGCCCTGACGAGTGTATGCGCGTATCATACGTGACAAACATTGAGTTTACAAACAAGTAGTGCATTCTCCAACTACACTCCACCCAAAAAGTTACGTTACCGTTCATTGTTTGAATACGACCTTTTTACATGGGACTTACAATGATGATACAGAATAAATTTAATGAAAAATAAAAACCCCCTTTTTTGACACATTACAATACCCCCCCCCCCAATGAGAGGTTTTCTGCCGAAACAGAAAAACTCTCATTGCTAAACCCTAAGAGGATCGGTGAGGATATGGCGCCAACAACCCCCTTTTAATTCTTAACACATCATGGGTAAACTACCCCCCTAGCTAAGCGACTATGGCTGCCCCCCAACGAGATTACTGGACTTCTCTGTGCGAGATCCCAACACCATAAAATCGGACAGATACTCACCAGAGTACCACCTAACCTCAACTCATTCCATCAAAAAATCAAAGACTGGCCTTATACCATACCAGATCCTCAACTGATATGTTCCCCCTTACATGCATACTGGGTTGCCTTTAGCAAGTACTGGGTGCGTACACATACTCAAAACGAAATCAAACAAATCAGATTAAATCATTTAATTCTGTTCAAAAAAATTAATCTAAGTCCAATATCAAAGATTCATATTCCCATTAATTTCATCATCTCTTTCCATTTACTCTCAAAATTTCAAAATATCTAAAATGAATTTACAACTTTTCTTAATTAGCTACCAACAATCATAATAAATGAAATAAATTGAATACCTTATTAAATCATAAATTCCCTTATCGTTAAATTTGCTTACAACACATATAATATGAAAATTTAAATCAGTTAATCAATTAACATATAGTCAACAATATATCCTGAACATCAAAACACAATCTGTACTTCAAGCAGATTTTTTTTTTATAAGACTGTAATAAAATGTAATAATGTTTTATTAACCCTATATTCTGACAATAAAAGAAAATTATAAAATAAAATATAAATTGAACTTAAATGGATTATTAAACGAACATATGAATTGGTTATAATGACCATTATACAGTTCATACCAGTCATCAGCTGATCCCTCTGGATCAGGTGAATGACCTTACCCTAGATACACTACACCAATCTATGCAATGAAAAATACACAGCATATGTTTATAATTTTTACACTCTAACATAGTAAAAATAGTAACATTATAAAACATAGTACACTCATAATTAACATTGTTGTTGTTACCTTAAAATAAACAATTCGCATTTAAGTTTGATCAGAAATTACACACCTTGCAGCTTTAATTTTATTTTCAACTTCTATTAAATCTTTTACTTGTTTCATTTATTATTACATTTTAACTATGATTTTCTATTTAGCATTTTCATCATTTATTGGTTTCGGTGATTCTCCGTTATTCATCATAATTCGATTTACCAAATGGGTATTTAAATATAATCTTACCCCCTTCTTACCTCTACCCACCATTAACAGATTTGTATAGTATGACACCCATCTCTCCACAATATTTACCAATAATTCTCTAACTCCACTTAAATCATTCTCCACTTATAACAAAATACCCGATACCCTCTTTGTACTTAGGATGTGTGTTCCCTCCCTACGCTCATTCCCTTATTGGTTCCTGGCCCTTTCCCAGGTAACTCCGCCAAAGCCAATTTAAAACTATTCCCTCCCGCCATAACGACTGTCGTTAAGGACTCCTTACCACACCACCCTCTTTACAAAATATCACCATCATCTATTTACTCTCCAATTACATTACTCCCATTACTCTACATGTATACACTATCGCTACTGTGTCCCTTCTATTACCCTGTTTCTGTGTTACTTATATTCCAAAACCTTATTCTGTCTAACACCCATTTAAACTTACCTTTGACCAACTTAAATGCCTTATTGATATAATTATTATCACCCTAACATTTTATAACATTTTACATTTCCTCATTTACTATTTATTATCATATTCCAATCATATAAAATCACTTAAATTCATTATCAAAATTTATTACCACATTTGAATCAATTAATTCATCTGCAATTTCTTTAATTCAATCAATTATTTAAACACAACATTACTTCAATTACCTTCTTCCAAAACAATTGCAATTCATTTATTACAAACTCTCGTTATTTATTTAGTCTGCTCAAAGCTTATTATTATTATTATTATTATTATTACATCAATTTCTACTACATACACATTGTTTACATAAAGCACAATTTACAACATAGACACAATTAATTTCACTATAAATTTATTTACAATTTTTTGTCATTATTTTTCCTTCTACCACACCTCATTTCCTAATTTAGCCAGGTCATTACCATAAACTAAAATATTTAAAATGTCCATTCACTTATTTTTTATTTAACCCCATCATCATATAATAGTCTGGTGTATCTATAACACAAATCATTTTTATCTACATACATTACATTATAATTATTATTGTAATGACTACTTTCGTTAATTATATTGACATAGTAATTAACTACATTTTTGTCTCCCATTAATTCATATAAAGCCCATCCACATTGGTAATTTCAGGCCAGTCTCCATCAGTATTTTTGGTTAACATAGGGTAAGTTATTTTATCATCATATTCCTCCACTACATCCCTCGCAACCTCAGGTAAGAGTCTATCATTTACAATAGTATCATCAAAATAATCATCTATCTCTATTTCACAAGGTAAGTCAATTTTCTCTCCTCTCTCAATGTCTAAACTCTGCACTAACATTTCATAACCTCTATTAATCTCAAAAATCTCTATCTCTCTTTCACTCTCTCTCTCATCACAATACCTCTCATAACCCCACTGACCTATTTCGTACCACGCAAAGGGCACAACAAACGTATTATACGTCTTGGCACTTCCAAGGACACCACAAAAAATTAAGGGACTATTTTGAGACACCATGTCTCCCACACAACTACCGGAGGAAACCTTGTCCTCATAACACCACGGTGAAAACCCTGTTTCACTATATACTTGGGGAAAATTTTCCCTTTGCCCACCTAACCTCTCTTCACTCACACTCCCCATTTCTCAACACTTTCTCTGCTCACCACCTTACTCTCTAACACCACGTTTTTAATTATACCACTGTTATCACTCGTTAACTCATCATTATAATTATCGCTACTCACCTTGTCTACCGCCACCTGTTTTGCATATAAACTACCACCACTACTGTTAATACATATATCTCCGTTATTTTAGTTTGTGTTGCTCTTACCTGTATTCATTCCCCACACTCCCATTCTCTCAATATTTCGTTCTAATTTGCTAACGTTACTGGTAAATATCCCATTGGTTCTTTCACAACGCTTATTAATTTCATTAATATCGTTTTTTAATTAAATATTTTGCCTTTTTAATTCATTGAAATTACTTTCACATTTGATTTTTTGTTAGTGTAATTCATTACTCAATTTATCAAACTTATTATTCTGTTCAATTTAAATTTATCATAAAAATTACTATTAATTTCAGTAAGTCTACTTTCATTTTTCACATCTTGAGCTTTCATAAAATTAAATATGTCATCTAATGACAACTTTTGTACTCTACTGACCGTAGGTGTTGATTCAGCATTTATTTCGTTCATATTCATTGATTCGGTATCGCTTACTTCAACATTTACTGAGCTCCTTGTTTCAATGTCAGTTAAGCCGACGTTTTCATCATTACTTTTATTAGTATCCATTTTTCATATTATTTAGTTTTTTACTTGTTCATAATACATATATCAATCATATTATAACATACTCTTATTTCTCTGTACTTAATTTTAATTCATATGCAACTCCCACTAACGTCTCTTACATCTGCGAGTAGGCATAACCTATACGAAATATACCTCGTACAGACAGTCCCTAGTTCGGGGGCCATTGAGATATTTCAACTTATTCAACAGTTTATGAAAGAAATATAAGTGTATTTTTAACATTATTCTCAATTCTCATAATTCTTACCTGTTCGGGGTCCAGGATCCTTTTACACGAACTCACCGTCTGTAAGAGAGGATACTGGGTTTGTTACTCAATAAACATGCTGTTATACTACATTAATCAGCTCTGTTTATTATTCGCTTGCAACATTTATTATAATCTCATTTTAAAGTTACTTAGTGTCCTTCTTTATTTCTCAAAACTATTAATGTTCAACTTAAATATCTTATCTTCGAAAAATTAAAAAACAAATCTTTACGCTACTTGAACACTGGTAAACATTGTACTAACTACTTTCAAACCTTAACAAATATTAACTAAGTTATGTTGAGACAACCCAGCTTGCTCACTCACTCATTCATTCCTCATACTTTTTATATTGTTTCCCTTAAAGAAAAGAAAACTAGAGCTCTTTATTAAATAAATTTCCCATTGAGTTGAATTAAAAATGTGGTTTCTACTTCTCTGGCTGTGTCCAACACGTGCGGTTATTAGTCTGTTTCTGTTCGTAAACTGGTTCGTCCGAAAAAGTTTTCTGCTGGTTAATTCGATTCACTAATTAAAAAATATTTGATTCACTATTTATCACATTCTAGTTGACTCACATTTTTAGTAATTTTATCAAAATTAGGCCCACGAGCTTATTTGTTCACCCGGCCGTGGTTACGGCTGAGCGGCGACTGCCTTGTTAATGAAAAGGAAAGCACTGCCTTCAAGCTGCGATCTTTTCGTCGTCGTACACAACGTATGGACTTTCTGTGAGCCCCAGGAGCTAATGATGTTAAACGGTGACGATATAAGAGGCTTAGGTGGGTGGAACCTCTACTTGATTTCCTCCGTCCCCAGAGCACATGGCCCGACAATCTATCTGCTTCGCCATTTTCGTAGCGTCGGTTTGTCCTGTTATGCGTAGAAGCTGCGCCCTGACGAGTGTATGCGCGTATCATACGTGACAAACATTGAGTTTACAAACAAGTAGTGCATTCTCCAACTACACTCCACCCAAAAAGTTACGTTACCGTTCATTGTTTGAATACGACCTTTTTACATGGGACTTACAATGATGATACAGAATAAATTTAATGAAAAATAAAAACCCCCTTTTTTGACACATTACAATACCCGCCCAATGAGAGGTTTTCTGCCGAAACAGAAAAACTCTCATTGCTAAACCCTAAGAGGATCGGTGAGGATATGGCGCCAACAACCCCCTTTTAATTCTTAACACATCATGGGTAAACTACCCCCCTAGCTAAGCGACTATGGCTGCCCCCCAACGAGATTACTGGACTTCTCTGTGCGAGATCCCAACACCATAAAATCGGACAGATACTCACCAGAGTACCACCTAACCTCAACTCATTCCATCAAAAAATCAAAGACTGGCCTTATACCATACCAGATCCTCAACTGATATGTTCCCCCTTACATGCATACTGGGTTGCCTTTAGCAAGTACTGGATGCGTACACATACTCAAAACGAAATCAAACAAATCAGATTAAATCATTTAAATTCTGTTCAAAAAAATTAATCTAAGTCCAATATCAAAGATTCATATTCCCATTAATTTCATCATCTCCTTCCATTTACTCTCAAAATTTCAAAATATCTAAAATGAATTTACAACTCTTCTTAATTAGCTACCAACAATCATAATAAATGAAATAAATTGAATACCTTATTAAATCATAAATTCCCTTATCGTTAAATTTGCTTACAACACATATAATATGAAAAATTTAAATCAGTTAATCAATTAACATATAGTCAACAATATATCCTGAACATCAAAACACAATCTGTACTTCAAGCAGAATTTTTTTTTATAAGACTGTAATAAAATGTAATAATGTTTTATTAACCCTATATTCTGACAATAAAAGAAAATTATAAAATATAATATAACTTGAACTTACATGGATTATTAAACGAACATATGAATTGGTTATATTGACCATTATACAGTTCATACCAGTCATCAGCTGATCTCTCTGGGTCAGGTGAATGACCTTACCCTAGATACACTACACCAATCTATGCAATGAAAAATACACAACATATGTTTATAATTTTTACACTCTAACATAGTAAAAATAGTAACATTATAAAACATAGTACACTCATAATTAACATTGTTGTTGTTACCTTAAAATAAACAATTCGCATTTAAGTTTGATCAGAAATTACACACCTTGCAGCTTTAATTTTATTTTCAACTTCTATTAAATCTTTTACTTGTTTCATTTATTATTACATTTTAACTATGATTTTCTATTTAGCATTTTCATCATTTATTGGTTTCGGTGATTCTCCGTTATTCATCATAATTCGGTTTACCAAATGGGTATTTAAATATAATCTTACCCCCTTCTTACCTCTACCCACCATTAACAGATTTGTATAGTATGACACCCATCTCTCCACAATATTTACCAATAATTCTCTAACTCCACTTAAATCATTCTCCACTTATAACAAAATACCCGATACCCTCTTTGTACTTAGGATGTGTGTTCCCTCCCTACGCTCATTCCCTTATTGGTTCCTGGCCCTTTCCCAGGTAACTCCGCCAAAGCCAATTTACAACTATTCCCTCCCGCCATAACGCCTGTCGTTAAGGACTCCTTACCACACCACCCTCTTTACAAAATATCACCATCATCTATTTACTCTCCAATTACATTACTCCCATTACTCTACATGTATACACTATCGCTACTGTGTCCCTACTATTACCCTGTTTCTGTGTTACTTATATTCCAAAACCTTATTCTGTCTAACACCCATTTAAACTTACCTTTGACCAACTTAAATGCCTTATTGATATAATTATTATCACCCTAACATTTTATAACATTTTACATTTCCTCATTTACTATTTATTATCATATTCCAATCATATAAAATCACTTAAATTCATTATCAAAATTTATTACCACATTTGAATCAATTAATTCATCTGCAATTTCTTTAATTCAATCAATTATTTAAACACAACATTACTTCAATTACCTTCTTCCAAAACAATTGCAATTCATTTATTACAAACTCTCGTTATTTATTTAGTTTGCTCAAAGCTTATTATTATTATTATTATTATTACATCAATTTCTACTACATACACATTGTTTACATAAAGCACAATTTACAACATAGACACAATTAATTTCACTATAAATTTATTTACAATTTTTTGTCATTATTTTTCCGTTTACCACACCTCATTTCCTAATTTAGCCAGGTCATTACCATAAACTAAAATATTTAAAATGTCCATTCACTTATTTTTTATTTAACCCCATCATCATATAATAGTCTGGTGTATCTATAACACAAATCATTCTTATCTACATACATTACATAATAATTATTATTGTAATGACTACTTTCGTTAATTATATTGACATAGTAATTAACTACATTTTTGTCTCCCATTAATTCATATAAAGCCCATCCACATTGGTAATTTCAGGCCAGTCTCCATCAGTATTTTTGGTTAACATAAGGTAAGTTATTTTATCATCATATTCCTCCACTACATCCCTCGCAACCTCAGGTAAGAGTCTATCATTTACAATAGTATCATCAAAATAATCATCTATCTCTATTTCACAAGGTAAGTCAATTTTCTCTCCTCTCTCAATGTCTAAACTCTGCACTAACATTTCATAACCTCTATTAATCTCAAAAATCTCTATCTCTCTTTCACTCTCTCTCTCATCACAATACCTCTCATAACCCCACTGACCTATTTCGTACCACGCAAAGGGCACAACAAACGTATTATACGTCTTGGCACTTCCAAGGACACCACAAAAAATGAACGGACTATTTTGAGACACCATGTCTCCCACACAACTACCGGAGGAAACCTTGTCCTCATAACACCACGGTGAAAACCCTGTTTCACTATATACTTGGGGAAAATTTTCCCTTTGCCCGCCTAACCTCTCTTCACACACACTCCCCATTTTCTCAACACATTCTCTGCTCACCACCTTACTCTCTAACACCACGTTTTTAATTATACCACAGTTATCACTTGTTAACTCATCATTATAATCATCGGTACTCACCTTGTCTACCGCCACCTGTTTTGCATCTAAACTACCACCACTACTGTTAATACATATATCTCCGTTATTTTAGTTTGTGTTGCTCTTACCTGTATTCATTCCCCACACTCCCATTCTCTCAATATTTCGTTCTAATTTGCTAACGTTACTGGTAAATACCCCATTGGTTCTTTCACAACGCTTATTAATTTCATTAATATCGTTTTTTAATTAATTATTTTGCCTTTTTAATTCATTGAAATTACTTTCACATTTGATTTTTTGTTAGTGTATTTCATTACTCAATTTATCAAACTTATTATTCTGTTCAATTTAAATTTATCATTAAAATTACTATTAATTTCAGTAAGTCTACTTTCATTTTTCACATCTTGAGCTTTCATAAAATTAAATATGTCATCTAATGACAACTTTTGTACTCTACTGACTGTAGGTGTTGATTCAGCATTTATTTCGTTCATATTCATTGATTCGGTCTCGCTTACTTCAACATTTACTGAGCTCCTTGTTTCAATGTCAGTTAAGCCGACGTTTTCATCATTACATTTATTAGTATCCATTTTTCATATTATTTAGTTTTTTACTTGTTCATAATACATATATCAATCATATTATAACATACTCTTATTTCTCTGTACTTAGTTTTAATTCATATGCAACTCCCACTAACGTCTCTTACATCTGCGAGTAGGCATAACCTATACGAAATATACCTCGTACAGACAGTCCCTAGTTCGGGGGCCATTGAGATATTTCAACTTATTCAACAGTTTATGAAAGAAATATAAGTGTATTTTTAACATTATTCTCAATTCTCATAATTCTTACCTGTTCGGGGTCCAGGATCCTTTTACACGAACTCACCGTCTGTAAGAGAGGATACTGGGTTTGTTACTCAATAAACACGCTGTTATACTACATTAATCAGCTCTGTTTATTATTCGCTTGCAACATTTATTATAATCTCATTTTAAAGTTACTTAGTGTCCTTTTTTATTTCTCAAAACTATTAATGTTCAACTTAAATATCTTATCATCGAAAAATTAAAAAACAAATCTTTACGCTACTTGAACACTGGTAAACATTGTACTAACTACTTTCAAACCTTAACAAATATTAACTAAGTTATGTTGAGACAACCCAGCTTGCTCACTCACTCATTCATTCCTCATACTTTTTATATTGTTTCCCTTAAAGAAAAGAAAACTAGAGCTCTTTATTAAATAAATTTCCCATTGAGTTGAATTAAAAATGTGGTTTCTACTTCTCTGGCTGTGTCCAACACGTGCGGTTATTAGTCTGTTTCTGTTCGTAAACTGGTTCGTCCGAAAAAGTTTTCTGCTGGTTAATTCGATTCACTAATTAAAAAATATTTGATTCACTATTTATCACATTCTAGTTGACTCACATTTTTAGTAATTTTATCAAAATTAGGCCCACGAGCTTATTTGTTCACCCGGCCGTGGTTACGGCTGAGCGGCGACTGCCTTGTTAATGAAAAGGAAAGCACTGCCTTCAAGCTGCGATCTTTT
The DNA here is from genome assembly GCA_034769895.1 of Magicicada septendecula. Lineage (NCBI taxonomy): Eukaryota > Metazoa > Arthropoda > Insecta > Hemiptera > Cicadidae > Magicicada > Magicicada septendecula. The sequence goes on from CM068367.1 coordinate 455,287,827, forward strand.
CGTCGTCGTACACAACGTATGGACTTTCTGTGAGCCCCAGGAGCTAATGATGTTAAACGGTGACGATATAAGAGGCTTAGGTGGGTGGAACCTCTACTTGATTTCCTCCGTCCCCAGAGCACATGGCCCGACAATCTATCTGCTTCGCCATTTTCGTAGCGTCGGTTTGTCCTGATATGCGTAGAAGCTGCGCCCTGACGAGTGTATGCGCGTATCATACGTGACAAACATTGAGTTTACAAACAAGTAGTGCATTCTCCAACTACACTCCACCCAAAAAGTTACGTTACCGTTCATTGTTTGAATACGACCTTTTTACATGGGACTTACAATGATGATACAGAATAAATTTAATGGAAAATAAAAACCCCCTTTTTTGACACATTACAATACCCGCCCAATGAGAGGTTTTCTGCCGAAACAGAAAAACTCTCATTGCTAAACCCTAAGAGGATCGGTGAGGATATGGCGCCAACAACCCCCTTTTAATTCTTAACACATCATGGGTAAACTACCCCCCTAGCTAAGCGACTATGGCTGCCCCCCAACGAGATTACTGGACTTCTCTGTGCGAGATCCCAACACCATAAAATCGGACAGATACTCACCAGAGTACCACCTAACCTCAACTCATTCCATCAAAAAATCAAAGACTGGCCTTATACCATACCAGATCCTCAACTGATATGTTCCCCCTTACATGCATACTGGGTTGCCTTTAGCAAGTACTGGATGCGTACACATACTCAAAACGAAATCAAACAAATCAGATTAAATCATTTAAATTCTGTTCAAAAAAATTAATCTAAGTCCAATATCAAAGATTCATATTCCCATTAATTTCATCATCTCCTTCCATTTACTCTCAAAATTTCAAAATATCTAAAATGAATTTACAACTCTTCTTAATTAGCTACCAACAATCATAATAAATGAAATAAATTGAATACCTTATTAAATCATAAATTCCCTTATCGTTAAATTTGCTTACAACACATATAATATGAAAAATTTAAATCAGTTAATCAATTAACATATAGTCAACAATATATCCTGAACATCAAAACACAATCTGTACTTCAAGCATAATTTTTTTTTATAAGACTGTAATAAAATGTAATAATGTTTTATTAACCCTATATTCTGACAATAAAAGAAAATTATAAAATATAATATAACTTGAACTTACATGGATTATTAAACGAACATATGAATTGGTTATATTGACCATTATACAGTTCATACCAGTCATCAGCTGATCTCTCTGGGTCAGGTGAATGACCTTACCCTAGATACACTACACCAATCTATGCAATGAAAAATACACAACATATGTTTATAATTTTTACACTCTAACATAGTAAAAATAGTAACATTATAAAACATAGTACACTCATAATTAACATTGTTGTTGTTACCTTAAAATAAACAATTCGCATTTAAGTTTGATCAGAAATTACACACCTTGCAGCTTTAATTTTATTTTCAACTTCTATTAAATCTTTTACTTGTTTCATTTATTATTACATTTTAACTATGATTTTCTATTTAGCATTTTCATCATTTATTGGTTTCGGTGATTCTCCGTTATTCATCATAATTCGGTTTACCAAATGGGTATTTAAATATAATCTTACCCCCTTCTTACCTCTACCCACCATTAACAGATTTGTATAGTATGACACCCATCTCTCCACAATATTTACCAATAATTCTCTAACTCCACTTAAATCATTCTCCACTTATAACAAAATACCCGATACCCTCTTTGTACTTAGGATGTGTGTTCCCTCCCTACGCTCATTCCCTTATTGGTTCCTGGCCCTTTCCCAGGTAACTCCGCCAAAGCCAATTTAAAACTATTCCCTCCCGCCATAACGACTGTCGTTAAGGACTCCTTACCACACCACCCTCTTTACAAAATATCACCATCATCTATTTACTCTCCAATTACATTACTCCCATTACTCTACATGTATACACTATCGCTACTGTGTCCCTACTATTACCCTGTTTCTGTGTTACTTATATTCCAAAACCTTATTCTGTCTAACACCCATTTAAACTTACCTTTGACCAACTTAAATGCCTTATTGATATAATTATTATCACCCTAACATTTTATAACATTTTACATTTCCTCATTTACTATTTATTATCATATTCCAATCATATAAAATCACTTAAATTCATTATCAAAATTTATTACCACATTTGAATCAATTAATTCATCTGCAATTTCTTTAATTCAATCAATTATTTAAACACAACATTACTTCAATTACCTTCTTCCAAAACAATTGCAATTCATTTATTACAAACTCTCGTTATTTATTTAGTCTGCTCAAAGCTTATTATTATTATTATTATTATTACATCAATTTCTACTACATACACATTGTTTACATAAAGCACAATTTACAACATAGACACAATTAATTTCACTATAAATTTATTTACAATTTTTTGTCATTATTTTTCCGTTTACCACACCTCATTTCCTAATTTAGCCAGGTCATTACCATAAACTAAAATATTTAAAATGTCCATTCACTTATTTTTTATTTAACCCCATCATCATATAATAGTCTGGTGTATCTATAACACAAATCATTCTTATCTACATACATTACATAATAATTATTATTGTAATGACTACTTTCGTTAATTATATTGACATAGTAATTAACTACATTTTTGTCTCCCATTAATTCATATAAAGCCCATCCACATTGGTAATTTCAGGCCAGTCTCCATCAGTATTTTTGGTTAACATAAGGTAAGTTATTTTATCATCATATTCCTCCACTACATCCCTCGCAACCTCAGGTAAGAGTCTATCATTTACAATAGTATCATCAAAATAATCATCTATCTCTATTTCACAAGGTAAGTCAATTTTCTCTCCTCTCTCAATGTCTAAACTCTGCACTAACATTTCATAACCTCTATTAATCTCAAAAATCTCTATCTCTCTTTCACTCTCTCTCTCATCACAATACCTCTCATAACCCCTCTGACCTATTTCGTACCACGCAAAGGGCACAACAAACGTATTATACGTCTTGGCACTTCCAAGGACACCACAAAAAATTAAGGGACTATTTTGAGACACCATGTCTCCCACACAACTACCGGAGGAAACCTTGTCCTCATAACACCACGGTGAAAACCCTGTTTCACTATATACTTGGGGAAAATTTTCCCTTTGCCCGCCTAACCTCTCTTCACACACACTCCCCATTTTCTCAACACATTCTCTGCTCACCACCTTACTCTCTAACACCACGTTTTTAATTATACCACAGTTATCACTTGTTAACTCATCATTATAATCATCGGTACTCACCTTGTCTACCGCCACCTGTTTTGCATCTAAACTACCACCACTACTGTTAATACATATATCTCCGTTATTTTAGTTTGTGTTGCTCTTACCTGTATTCATTCCCCACACTCCCATTCTCTCAATATTTCTTTCTAATTTGCTAACGTTACTGGTAAATATCGCATTGGTTCTTTCACAACGCTTATTAATTTCATTAATATCGTTTTTTAATTAATTATTTTGCCTTTTTAATTCATTGAAATTACTTTCACATTTGATTTTTTGTTAGTGTATTTCATTACTCAATTTATCAAACTTATTATTCTGTTCAATTTAAATTTATCATTAAAATTACTATTAATTTCAGTAAGTCTACTTTCATTTTTCACATCTTGAGCTTTCATAAAATTAAATATGTCATCTAATGACAACTTTTGTACTCTACTGACCGTAGGTGTTGATTCAGCATTTATTTCGTTCATATTCATTGATTCGGTCTCGCTTACTTCAACATTTACTGAGCTCCTTGTTTCAATGTCAGTTAAGCCGACGTTTTCATCATTACATTTATTAGTATCCATTTTTCATATTATTTAGTTTTTTACTTGTTCATAATACATATATCAATCATATTATAACATACTCTTATTTCTCTGTACTTAGTTTTAATTCATATGCAACTCCCACTAACGTCTCTTACATCTGCGAGTAGGCATAACCTATACGAAATATACCTCGTACAGACAGTCCCTAGTTCGGGGGCCATTGAGATATTTCAACTTATTCAACAGTTTATGAAAGAAATATAAGTGTATTTTTAACATTATTCTCAATTCTCATAATTCTTACCTGTTCGGGGTCCAGGATCCTTTTACACGAACTCACCGTCTGTAAGAGAGGATACTGGGTTTGTTACTCAATAAACACGCTGTTATACTACATTAATCAGCTCTGTTTATTATTCGCTTGCAACATTTATTATAATCTCATTTTAAAGTTACTTAGTGTCCTTTTTTATTTCTCAAAACTATTAATGTTCAACTTAAATATCTTATCATCGAAAAATTAAAAAACAAATCTTTACGCTACTTGAACACTGGTAAACATTGTACTAACTACTTTCAAACCTTAACAAATATTAACTAAGTTATGTTGAGACAACCCAGCTTGCTCACTCACTCATTCATTCCTCATACTTTTTATATTGTTTCCCTTAAAGAAAAGAAAACTAGAGCTCTTTATTAAATAAATTTCCCATTGAGTTGAATTAAAAATGTGGTTTCTACTTCTCTGGCTGTGTCCAACACGTGCGGTTATTAGTCTGTTTCTGTTCGTAAACTGGTTCGTCCGAAAAAGTTTTCTGCTGGTTAATTCGATTCACTAATTAAAAAATATTTGATTCACTATTTATCACATTCTAGTTGACTCACATTTTTAGTAATTTTATCAAAATTAGGCCCACGAGCTTATTTGTTCACCCGGCCGTGGTTACGGCTGAGCGGCGACTGCCTTGTTAATGAAAAGGAAAGCACTGCCTTCAAGCTGCGATCTTTTCGTCGTCGTACACAACGTATGGACTTTCTGTGAGCCCCAGGAGCTAATGATGTTAAACGGTGACGATATAAGAGGCTTAGGTGGGTGGAACCTCTACTTGATTTCCTCCGTCTCCAGAGCACATGGCCCGACAATCTATCTGCTTCGCCATTTTCGTAGCGTCGGTTTGCCCTGTTATGCGTAGAAGCTGCGCCCTGACGAGTGTATGCGCGTATCATACGTGACAAACATTGAGTTTACAAACAAGTAGTGCATTCTCCAACTACACTCCACCCAAAAAGTTACGTTACCGTTCATTGTTTGAATACGACCTTTTTACATGGGACTTACAATGATGATACAGAATAAATTTAATGAAAAATAAAAACCCCCTTTTTTGACACATTACAATACCCCCCCAATGAGAGGTTTTCTGCCGAAACAGAAAAACTCTCATTGCTAAACCCTAAGAGGATCGGTGAGGATATGGCGCCAACAACCCCCTTTTAATTCTTAACACATCATGGGTAAACTACCCCCCTAGCTAAGCGACTATGGCTGCCCCAGAACGAGATTACTGGACTTCTCTGTGCGAGATCCCAACACCATAGAATCGGACAGATACTCACCAGAGTACCACCTAACCTCAACTCATTCCATCAAAAAATCAAAGACTGGCCTTATACCATACCAGATCCTCAACTGATATGTTCCCCCTTACATGCATACTGGGTTGCCTTTAGCAAGTACTGGATGCGTACACATACTCAAAACGAAATCAAACAAATCAGATTAAATCATTTAAATTCTGTTCAAAAAAATTAATCTAAGTCCAATATCAAAGATTCATATTCCCATTAATTTCATCATCTCCTTCCATTTACTCTCAAAATTTCAAAATATCTAAAATGAATTTACAACTCTTCTTAATTAGCTACCAACAATCATAATAAATGAAATAAATTGAATACCTTATTAAATCATAAATTCCCTTATCGTTAAATTTGCTTACAACACATATAATATGAAAAATTTAAATCAGTTAATCAATTAACATATAGTCAACAATATATCCTGAACATCAAAACACAATCTGTACTTCAAGCAGAATTTTTTTTTATAAGACTGTAATAAAATGTAATAATGTTTTATTAACCCTATATTCTGACAATAAAAGAAAATTATAAAATATAATATAACTTGAACTTACATGGATTATTAAACGAACATATGAATTGGTTATATTGACCATTATACAGTTCATACCAGTCATCAGCTGATCTCTCTGGGTCAGGTGAATGACCTTACCCTAGATACACTACACCAATCTATGCAATGAAAAATACACAACATATGTTTATAATTTTTACACTCTAACATAGTAAAAATAGTAACATTATAAAACATAGTACACTCATAATTAACATTGTTGTTGTTACCTTAAAATAAACAATTCGCATTTAAGTTTGATCAGAAATTACACACCTTGCAGCTTTAATTTTATTTTCAACTTCTATTAAATCTTTTACTTGTTTCATTTATTATTACATTTTAACTATGATTTTCTATTTAGCATTTTCATCATTTATTGGTTTCGGTGATTCTCCGTTATTCATCATAATTCGGTTTACCAAATGGGTATTTAAATATAATCTTACCCCCTTCTTACCTCTACCCACCATTAACAGATTTGTATAGTATGACACCCATCTCTCCACAATATTTACCAATAATTCTCTAACTCCACTTAAATCATTCTCCACTTATAACAAAATACCCGATACCCTCTTTGTACTTAGGATGTGTGTTCCCTCCCTACGCTCATTCCCTTATTGGTTCCTGGCCCTTTCCCAGGTAACTCCGCCAAAGCCAATTTAAAACTATTCCCTCCCGCCATAACGGTCGTTAAGGACTCCTTACCACACCACCCTCTTTACAAAATATCACCATCATCTATTTACTCTCCAATTACATTACTCCCATTACTCTACATGTATACACTATCGCTACTGTGTCCCTACTATTACCCTGTTTCTGTGTTACTTATATTCCAAAACCTTATTCTGTCTAACACCCATTTAAACTTACCTTTGACCAACTTAAATGCCTTATTGATATAATTATTATCACCCTAACATTTTATAACATTTTACATTTCCTCATTTACTATTTATTATCATATTCCAATCATATAAAATCACTTAAATTCATTATCAAAATTTATTACCACATTTGAATCAATTAATTCATCTGCAATTTCTTTAATTCAATCAATTATTTAAACACAACATTACTTCAATTACCTTCTTCCAAAACAATTGCAATTCATTTATTACAAACTCTCGTTATTTATTTAGTCTGCTCAAAGCTTATTATTATTATTATTATTATTATTACATCAATTTCTACTACATACACATTGTTTACATAAAGCACAATTTACAACATAGACACAATTAATTTCACTATAAATTTATTTACAATTTTTTGTCATTATTTTTCCGTTTACCACACCTCATTTCCTAATTTAGCCAGGTCATTACCATAAACTAAAATATTTAAAATGTCCATTCACTTATTTTTTATTTAACCCCATCATCATATAATAGTCTGGTGTATCTATAACACAAATCATTCTTATCTACATACATTACATAATAATTATTATTGTAATGACTACTTTCGTTAATTATATTGACATAGTAATTAACTACATTTTTGTCTCCCATTAATTCATAAAGCCCATCCACATTGGTAATTTCAGGCCAGTCTCCATCAGTATTTTTGGTTAACATAAGGTAAGTTATTTTATCATCATATTCCTCCACTACATCCCTCGCAACCTCAGGTAAGAGTCTATCATTTACAATAGTATCATCAAAATAATCATCTATCTCTATTTCACAAGGTAAGTCAATTTTCTCTCCTCTCTCAATGTCTAAACTCTGCACTAACATTTCATAACCTCTATTAATCTCAAAAATCTCTATCTCTCTTTCACTCTCTCTCTCATCACAATACCTCTCATAACCCCTCTGACCTATTTCGTACCACGCAAAGGGCACAACAAACGTATTATACGTCTTGGCACTTCCAAGGACACCACAAAAAATTAAGGGACTATTTTGAGACACCATGTCTCCCACACAACTACCGGAGGAAACCTTGTCCTCATAACACCACGGTGAAAACCCTGTTTCACTATATACTTGGGGAAAATTTTCCCTTTGCCCGCCTAACCTCTCTTCACACACACTCCCCATTTTCTCAACACATTCTCTGCTCACCACCTTACTCTCTAACACCACGTTTTTAATTATACCACAGTTATCCCTTGTTAACTCATCATTATAATCATCGGTACTCACCTTGTCTACCGCCACCTGTTTTGCATCTAAACTACCACCACTACTGTTAATACATATATCTCCGTTATTTTAGTTTGTGTTGCTCTTACCTGTATTCATTCCCCACACTCCCATTCTCTCAATATTTCTTTCTAATTTGCTAACGTTACTGGTAAATATCCCATTGGTTCTTTCACAACGCTTATTAATTTCATTAATATCGTTTTTTAATTAATTATTTTGCCTTTTTAATTCATTGAAATTACTTTCACATTTGATTTTTTGTTAGTGTATTTCATTACTCAATTTATCAAACTTATTATTCTGTTCAATTTAAATTTATCATTAAAATTACTATTAATTTCAGTAAGTCTACTTTCATTTTTCACATCTTGAGCTTTCATAAAATTAAATATGTCATCTAATGACAACTTTTGTACTCTACTGACCGTAGGTGTTGATTCAGCATTTATTTCGTTCATATTCATTGATTCGGTCTCGCTTACTTCAACATTTACTGAGCTCCTTGTTTCAATGTCAGTTAAGCCGACGTTTTCATCATTACATTTATTAGTATCCATTTTTCATATTATTTAGTTTTTTACTTGTTCATAATACATATATCAATCATATTATAACATACTCTTATTTCTCTGTACTTAGTTTTAATTCATATGCAACTCCCACTAACGTCTCTTACATCTGCGAGTAGGCATAACCTATACGAAATATACCTCGTACAGACAGTCCCTAGTTCGGGGGCCATTGAGATATTTCAACTTATTCAACAGTTTATGAAAGAAATATAAGTGTATTTTTAACATTATTCTCAATTCTCATAATTCTTACCTGTTCGGGGTCCAGGATCCTTTTACACGAACTCACCGTCTGTAAGAGAGGATACTGGGTTTGTTACTCAATAAACACGCTGTTATACTACATTAATCAGCTCTGTTTATTATTCGCTTGCAACATTTATTATAATCTCATTTTAAAGTTACTTAGTGTCCTTTTTTATTTCTCAAAACTATTAATGTTCAACTTAAATATCTTATCATCGAAAAATTAAAAAACAAATCTTTACGCTACTTGAACACTGGTAAACATTGTACTAACTACTTTCAAACCTTAACAAATATTAACTAAGTTATGTTGAGACAACCCAGCTTGCTCACTCACTCATTCATTCCTCATACTTTTTATATTGTTTCCCTTAAAGAAAAGAAAACTAGAGCTCTTTATTAAATAAATTTCCCATTGAGTTGAATTAAAAATGTGGTTTCTACTTCTCTGGCTGTGTCCAACACGTGCGGTTATTAGTCTGTTTCTGTTCGTAAACTGGTTCGTCCGAAAAAGTTTTCTGCTGGTTAATTCGATTCACTAATTAAAAAATATTTGATTCACTATTTATCACATTCTAGTTGACTCACATTTTTAGTAATTTTATCAAAATTAGGCCCACGAGCTTATTTGTTCACCCGGCCGTGGTTACGGCTGAGCGGCGACTGCCTTGTTAATGAAAAGGAAAGCACTGCCTTCAAGCTGCGATCTTTTCGTCGTCGTACACAACGTATGGACTTTCTGTGAGCCCCAGGAGCTAATGATGTTAAACGGTGACGATATAAGAGGCTTAGGTGGGTGGAACCTCTACTTGATTTCCTCCGTCCCCAGAGCACATGGCCCGACAATCTATCTGCTTCGCCATTTTCGTAGCGTCGGTTTGTCCTGATATGCGTAGAAGCTGCGCCCTGACGAGTGTATGCGCGTATCATACGTGACAAACATTGAGTTTACAAACAAGTAGTGCATTCTCCAACTACACTCCACCCAAAAAGTTACGTTACCGTTCATTGTTTGAATACGACCTTTTTACATGGGACTTACAATGATGATACAGAATAAATTTAATGAAAAATAAAAACCCCCTTTTTTGACACATTACAATACCCGCCCAATGAGAGGTTTTCTGCCGAAACAGAAAAACTCTCATTGCTAAACCCTAAGAGGATCGGTGAGGATATGGCGCCAACAACCCCCTTTTAATTCTTAACACATCATGGGTAAACTACCCCCCTAGCTAAGCGACTATGGCTGCCCCCCAACGAGATTACTGGACTTCTCTGTGCGAGATCCCAACACCATAAAATCGGACAGATACTCACCAGAGTACCACCTAACCTCAACTCATTCCATCAAAAAATCAAAGACTGGCCTTATACCATACCAGATCCTCAACTGATATGTTCCCCCTTACATGCATACTGGGTTGCCTTTAGCAAGTACTGGATGCGTACACATACTCAAAACGAAATCAAACAAATCAGATTAAATCATTTAAATTCTGTTCAAAAAAATTAATCTAAGTCCAATATCAAAGATTCATATTCCCATTAATTTCATCATCTCCTTCCATTTACTCTCAAAATTTCAAAATATCTAAAATGAATTTACAACTCTTCTTAATTAGCTACCAACAATCATAATAAATGAAATAAATTGAATACCTTATTAAATCATAAATTCCCTTATCGTTAAATTTGCTTACAACACATATAATATGAAAAATTTAAATCAGTTAATCAATTAACATATAGTCAACAATATATCCTGAACATCAAAACACAATCTGTACTTCAAGCAGAATTTTTTTTTATAAGACTGTAATAAAATGTAATAATGTTTTATTAACCCTATATTCTGACAATAAAAGAAAATTATAAAATATAATATAACTTGAACTTACATGGATTATTAAACGAACATATGAATTGGTTATATTGACCATTATACAGTTCATACCAGTCATCAGCTGATCTCTCTGGGTCAGGTGAATGACCTTACCCTAGATACACTACACCAATCTATGCAATGAAAAATACACAACATATGTTTATAATTTTTACACTCTAACATAGTAAAAATAGTAACATTATAAAACATAGTACACTCATAATTAACATTGTTGTTGTTACCTTAAAATAAACAATTCGCATTTAAGTTTGATCAGAAATTACACACCTTGCAGCTTTAATTTTATTTTCAACTTCTATTAAATCTTTTACTTGTTTCATTTATTATTACATTTTAACTATGATTTTCTATTTAGCATTTTCATCATTTATTGGTTTCGGTGATTCTCCGTTATTCATCATAATTCGGTTTACCAAATGGGTATTTAAATATAATCTTACCCCCTTCTTACCTCTACCCACCATTAACAGATTTGTATAGTATGACACCCATCTCTCCACAATATTTACCAATAATTCTCTAACTCCACTTAAATCATTCTCCACTTATAACAAAATACCCGATACCCTCTTTGTACTTAGGATGTGTGTTCCCTCCCTACGCTCATTCCCTTATTGGTTCCTGGCCCTTTCCCAGGTAACTCCGCCAAAGCCAATTTACAACTATTCCCTCCCGCCATAACGCCTGTCGTTAAGGACTCCTTACCACACCACCCTCTTTACAAAATATCACCATCATCTATTTACTCTCCAATTACATTACTCCCATTACTCTACATGTATACACTATCGCTACTGTGTCCCTACTATTACCCTGTTTCTGTGTTACTTATATTCCAAAACCTTATTCTGTCTAACACCCATTTAAACTTACCTTTGACCAACTTAAATGCCTTATTGATATAATTATTATCACCCTAACATTTTATAACATTTTACATTTCCTCATTTACTATTTATTATCATATTCCAATCATATAAAATCACTTAAATTCATTATCAAAATTTATTACCACATTTGAATCAATTAATTCATCTGCAATTTCTTTAATTCAATCAATTATTTAAACACAACATTACTTCAATTACCTTCTTCCAAAACAATTGCAATTCATTTATTACAAACTCTCGTTATTTATTTAGTTTGCTCAAAGCTTATTATTATTATTATTATTATTACATCAATTTCTACTACATACACATTGTTTACATAAAGCACAATTTACAACATAGACACAATTAATTTCACTATAAATTTATTTACAATTTTTTGTCATTATTTTTCCGTTTACCACACCTCATTTCCTAATTTAGCCAGGTCATTACCATAAACTAAAATATTTAAAATGTCCATTCACTTATTTTTTATTTAACCCCATCATCATATAATAGTCTGGTGTATCTATAACACAAATCATTCTTATCTACATACATTACATAATAATTATTATTGTAATGACTACTTTCGTTAATTATATTGACATAGTAATTAACTACATTTTTGTCTCCCATTAATTCATATAAAGCCCATCCACATTGGTAATTTCAGGCCAGTCTCCATCAGTATTTTTGGTTAACATAAGGTAAGTTATTTTATCATCATATTCCTCCACTACATCCCTCGCAACCTCAGGTAAGAGTCTATCATTTACAATAGTATCATCAAAATAATCATCTATCTCTATTTCACAAGGTAAGTCAATTTTCTCTCCTCTCTCAATGTCTAAACTCTGCACTAACATTTCATAACCTCTATTAATCTCAAAAATCTCTATCTCTCTTTCACTCTCTCTCTCATCACAATACCTCTCATAACCCCACTGACCTATTTCGTACCACGCAAAGGGCACAACAAACGTATTATACGTCTTGGCACTTCCAAGGACACCACAAAAAATGAAGGGACTATTTTGAGACACCATGTCTCCCACACAACTACCGGAGGAAACCTTGTCCTCATAACACCACGGTGAAAACCCTGTTTCACTATATACTTGGGGAAAATTTTCCCTTTGCCCGCCTAACCTCTCTTCACACACACTCCCCATTTTCTCAACACATTCTCTGCTCACCACCTTACTCTCTAACACCACGTTTTTAATTATACCACAGTTATCACTTGTTAACTCATCATTATAATCATCGGTACTCACCTTGTCTACCGCCACCTGTTTTGCATCTAAACTACCACCACTACTGTTAATACATATATCTCCGTTATTTTAGTTTGTGTTGCTCTTACCTGTATTCATTCCCCACACTCCCATTCTCTCAATATTTCGTTCTAATTTGCTAACGTTACTGGTAAATACCCCATTGGTTCTTTCACAACGCTTATTAATTTCATTAATATCGTTTTTTAATTAATTATTTTGCCTTTTTAATTCATTGAAATTACTTTCACATTTGATTTTTTGTTAGTGTATTTCATTACTCAATTTATCAAACTTATTATTCTGTTCAATTTAAATTTATCATTAAAATTACTATTAATTTCAGTAAGTCTACTTTCATTTTTCACATCTTGAGCTTTCATAAAATTAAATATGTCATCTAATGACAACTTTTGTACTCTACTGACTGTAGGTGTTGATTCAGCATTTATTTCGTTCATATTCATTGATTCGGTCTCGCTTACTTCAACATTTACTGAGCTCCTTGTTTCAATGTCAGTTAAGCCGACGTTTTCATCATTACATTTATTAGTATCCATTTTTCATATTATTTAGTTTTTTACTTGTTCATAATACATATATCAATCATATTATAACATACTCTTATTTCTCTGTACTTAGTTTTAATTCATATGCAACTCCCACTAACGTCTCTTACATCTGCGAGTAGGCATAACCTATACGAAATATACCTCGTACAGACAGTCCCTAGTTCGGGGGCCATTGAGATATTTCAACTTATTCAACAGTTTATGAAAGAAATATAAGTGTATTTTTAACATTATTCTCAATTCTCATAATTCTTACCTGTTCGGGGTCCAGGATCCTTTTACACGAACTCACCGTCTGTAAGAGAGGATACTGGGTTTGTTACTCAATAAACACGCTGTTATACTACATTAATCAGCTCTGTTTATTATTCGCTTGCAACATTTATTATAATCTCATTTTAAAGTTACTTAGTGTCCTTTTTTATTTCTCAAAACTATTAATGTTCAACTTAAATATCTTATCATCGAAAAATTAAAAAACAAATCTTTACGCTACTTGAACACTGGTAAACATTGTACTAACTACTTTCAAACCTTAACAAATATTAACTAAGTTATGTTGAGACAACCCAGCTTGCTCACTCACTCATTCATTCCTCATACTTTTTATATTGTTTCCCTTAAAGAAAAGAAAACTAGAGCTCTTTATTAAATAAATTTCCCATTGAGTTGAATTAAAAATGTGGTTTCTACTTCTCTGGCTGTGTCCAACACGTGCGGTTATTAGTCTGTTTCTGTTCGTAAACTGGTTCGTCCGAAAAAGTTTTCTGCTGGTTAATTCGATTCACTAATTAAAAAATATTTGATTCACTATTTATCACATTCTAGTTGACTCACATTTTTAGTAATTTTATCAAAATTAGGCCCACGAGCTTATTTGTTCACCCGGCCGTGGTTACGGCTGAGCGGCGACTGCCTTGTTAATGAAAAGGAAAGCACTGCCTTCAAGCTGCGATCTTTTCGTCGTCGTACACAACGTATGGACTTTCTGTGAGCCCCAGGAGCTAATGATGTTAAACGGTGACGATATAAGAGGCTTAGGTGGGTGGAACCTCTACTTGATTTCCTCCGTCCCCAGAGCACATGGCCCGACAATCTATCTGCTTCGCCATTTTCGTAGCGTCGGTTTGTCCTGATATGCGTAGAAGCTGCGCCCTGACGAGTGTATGCGCGTATCATACGTGACAAACATTGAGTTTACAAACAAGTAGTGCATTCTCCAACTACACTCCACCCAAAAAGTTACGTTACCGTTCATTGTTTGAATACGACCTTTTTACATGGGACTTACAATGATGATACAGAATAAATTTAATGGAAAATAAAAACCCCCTTTTTTGACACATTACAATACCCGCCCAATGAGAGGTTTTCTGCCGAAACAGAAAAACTCTCATTGCTAAACCCTAAGAGGATCGGTGAGGATATGGCGCCAACAACCCCCTTTTAATTCTTAACACATCATGGGTAAACTACCCCCCTAGCTAAGCGACTATGGCTGCCCCCCAACGAGATTACTGGACTTCTCTGTGCGAGATCCCAACACCATAAAATCGGACAGATACTCACCAGAGTACCACCTAACCTCAACTCATTCCATCAAAAAATCAAAGACTGGCCTTATACCATACCAGATCCTCAACTGATATGTTCCCCCTTACATGCATACTGGGTTGCCTTTAGCAAGTACTGGATGCGTACACATACTCAAAACGAAATCAAACAAATCAGATTAAATCATTTAAATTCTGTTCAAAAAAATTAATCTAAGTCCAATATCAAAGATTCATATTCCCATTAATTTCATCATCTCCTTCCATTTACTCTCAAAATTTCAAAATATCTAAAATGAATTTACAACTCTTCTTAATTAGCTACCAACAATCATAATAAATGAAATAAATTGAATACCTTATTAAATCATAAATTCCCTTATCGTTAAATTTGCTTACAACACATATAATATGAAAAATTTAAATCAGTTAATCAATTAACATATAGTCAACAATATATCCTGAACATCAAAACACAATCTGTACTTCAAGCAGAATTTTTTTTTATAAGACTGTAATAAAATGTAATAATGTTTTATTAACCCTATATTCTGACAATAAAAGAAAATTATAAAATATAATATAACTTGAACTTACATGGATTATTAAACGAACATATGAATTGGTTATATTGACCATTATACAGTTCATACCAGTCATCAGCTGATCTCTCTGGGTCAGGTGAATGACCTTACCCTAGATACACTACACCAATCTATGCAATGAAAAATACACAACATATGTTTATAATTTTTACACTCTAACATAGTAAAAATAGTAACATTATAAAACATAGTACACTCATAATTAACATTGTTGTTGTTACCTTAAAATAAACAATTCGCATTTAAGTTTGATCAGAAATTACACACCTTGCAGCTTTAATTTTATTTTCAACTTCTATTAAATCTTTTACTTGTTTCATTTATTATTACATTTTAACTATGATTTTCTATTTAGCATTTTCATCATTTATTGGTTTCGGTGATTCTCCGTTATTCATCATAATTCGGTTTACCAAATGGGTATTTAAATATAATCTTACCCCCTTCTTACCTCTACCCACCATTAACAGATTTGTATAGTATGACACCCATCTCTCCACAATATTTACCAATAATTCTCTAACTCCACTTAAATCATTCTCCACTTATAACAAAATACCCGATACCCTCTTTGTACTTAGGATGTGTGTTCCCTCCCTACGCTCATTCCCTTATTGGTTCCTGGCCCTTTCCCAGGTAACTCCGCCAAAGCCAATTTAAAACTATTCCCTCCCGCCATAACGACTGTCGTTAAGGACTCCTTACCACACCACCCTCTTTACAAAATATCACCATCATCTATTTACTCTCCAATTACATTACTCCCATTACTCTACATGTATACACTATCGCTACTGTGTCCCTACTATTACCCTGTTTCTGTGTTACTTATATTCCAAAACCTTATTCTGTCTAACACCCATTTAAACTTACCTTTGACCAACTTAAATGCCTTATTGATATAATTATTATCACCCTAACATTTTATAACATTTTACATTTCCTCATTTACTATTTATTATCATATTCCAATCATATAAAATCACTTAAATTCATTATCAAAATTTATTACCACATTTGAATCAATTAATTCATCTGCAATTTCTTTAATTCAATCAATTATTTAAACACAACATTACTTCAATTACCTTCTTCCAAAACAATTGCAATTCATTTATTACAAACTCTCGTTATTTATTTAGTCTGCTCAAAGCTTATTATTATTATTATTATTATTACATCAATTTCTACTACATACACATTGTTTACATAAAGCACAATTTACAACATAGACACAATTAATTTCACTATAAATTTATTTACAATTTTTTGTCATTATTTTTCCGTTTACCACACCTCATTTCCTAATTTAGCCAGGTCATTACCATAAACTAAAATATTTAAAATGTCCATTCACTTATTTTTTATTTAACCCCATCATCATATAATAGTCTGGTGTATCTATAACACAAATCATTCTTATCTACATACATTACATAATAATTATTATTGTAATGACTACTTTCGTTAATTATATTGACATAGTAATTAACTACATTTTTGTCTCCCATTAATTCATATAAAGCCCATCCACATTGGTAATTTCAGGCCAGTCTCCATCAGTATTTTTGGTTAACATAAGGTAAGTTATTTTATCATCATATTCCTCCACTACATCCCTCGCAACCTCAGGTAAGAGTCTATCATTTACAATAGTATCATCAAAATAATCATCTATCTCTATTTCACAAGGTAAGTCAATTTTCTCTCCTCTCTCAATGTCTAAACTCTGCACTAACATTTCATAACCTCTATTAATCTCAAAAATCTCTATCTCTCTTTCACTCTCTCTCTCATCACAATACCTCTCATAACCCCACTGACCTATTTCGTACCACGCAAAGGGCACAACAAACGTATTATACGTCTTGGCACTTCCAAGGACACCACAAAAAATTAAGGGACTATTTTGAGACACCATGTCTCCCACACAACTACCGGAGGAAACCTTGTCCTCATAACACCACGGTGAAAACCCTGTTTCACTATATACTTGGGGAAAATTTTCCCTTTGCCCGCCTAACCTCTCTTCACACACACTCCCCATTTTCTCAACACATTCTCTGCTCACCACCTTACTCTCTAACACCACGTTTTTAATTATACCACAGTTATCACTTGTTAACTCATCATTATAATCATCGGTACTCACCTTGTCTACCGCCACCTGTTTTGCATCTAAACTACCACCACTACTGTTAATACATATATCTCCGTTATTTTAGTTTGTGTTGCTCTTACCTGTATTCATTCCCCACACTCCCATTCTCTCAATATTTCGTTCTAATTTGCTAACGTTACTGGTAAATATCCCATTGGTTCTTTCACAACGCTTATTAATTTCATTAATATCGTTTTTTAATTAATTATTTTGCCTTTTTAATTCATTGAAATTACTTTCACATTTGATTTTTTGTTAGTGTATTTCATTACTCAATTTATCAAACTTATTATTCTGTTCAATTTAAATTTATCATTAAAATTACTATTAATTTCAGTAAGTCTACTTTCATTTTTCACATCTTGAGCTTTCATAAAATTAAATATGTCATCTAATGACAACTTTTGTACTCTACTGACCGTAGGTGTTGATTCAGCATTTATTTCGTTCATATTCATTGATTCGGTCTCGCTTACTTCAACATTTACTGAGCTCCTTGTTTCAATGTCAGTTAAGCCGACGTTTTCATCATTACATTTATTAGTATCCATTTTTCATATTATTTAGTTTTTTACTTGTTCATAATACATATATCAATCATATTATAACATACTCTTATTTCTCTGTACTTAGTTTTAATTCATATGCAACTCCCACTAACGTCTCTTACATCTGCGAGTAGGCATAACCTATACGAAATATACCTCGTACAGACAGTCCCTAGTTCGGGGGCCATTGAGATATTTCAACTTATTCAACAGTTTATGAAAGAAATATAAGTGTATTTTTAACATTATTCTCAATTCTCATAATTCTTACCTGTTCGGGGTCCAGGATCCTTTTACACGAACTCACCGTCTGTAAGAGAGGATACTGGGTTTGTTACTCAATAAACACGCTGTTATACTACATTAATCAGCTCTGTTTATTATTCGCTTGCAACATTTATTATAATCTCATTTTAAAGTTACTTAGTGTCCTTTTTTATTTCTCAAAACTATTAATGTTCAACTTAAATATCTTATCATCGAAAAATTAAAAAACAAATCTTTACGCTACTTGAACACTGGTAAACATTGTACTAACTACTTTCAAACCTTAACAAATATTAACTAAGTTATGTTGAGACAACCCAGCTTGCTCACTCACTCATTCATTCCTCATACTTTTTATATTGTTTCCCTTAAAGAAAAGAAAACTAGAGCTCTTTATTAAATAAATTTCCCATTGAGTTGAATTAAAAATGTGGTTTCTACTTCTCTGGCTGTGTCCAACACGTGCGGTTATTAGTCTGTTTCTGTTCGTAAACTGGTTCGTCCGAAAAAGTTTTCTGCTGGTTAATTCGATTCACTAATTAAAAAATATTTGATTCACTATTTATCACATTCTAGTTGACTCACATTTTTAGTAATTTTATCAAAATTAGGCCCACGAGCTTATTTGTTCACCCGGCCGTGGTTACGGCTGAGCGGCGACTGCCTTGTTAATGAAAAGGAAAGCACTGCCTTCAAGCTGCGATCTTTTCGTCGTCGTACACAACGTATGGACTTTCTGTGAGCCCCAGGAGCTAATGATGTTAAACGGTGACGATATAAGAGGCTTAGGTGGGTGGAACCTCTACTTGATTTCCTCCGTCTCCAGAGCACATGGCCCGACAATCTATCTGCTTCGCCATTTTCGTAGCGTCGGTTTGCCCTGTTATGCGTAGAAGCTGCGCCCTGACGAGTGTATGCGCGTATCATACGTGACAAACATTGAGTTTACAAACAAGTAGTGCATTCTCCAACTACACTCCACCCAAAAAGTTACGTTACCGTTCATTGTTTGAATACGACCTTTTTACATGGGACTTACAATGATGATACAGAATAAATTTAATGAAAAATAAAAACCCCCTTTTTTGACACATTACAATACCCCCCCAATGAGAGGTTTTCTGCCGAAACAGAAAAACTCTCATTGCTAAACCCTAAGAGGATCGGTGAGGATATGGCGCCAACAACCCCCTTTTAATTCTTAACACATCATGGGTAAACTACCCCCCTAGCTAAGCGACTATGGCTGCCCCAGAACGAGATTACTGGACTTCTCTGTGCGAGATCCCAACACCATAGAATCGGACAGATACTCACCAGAGTACCACCTAACCTCAACTCATTCCATCAAAAAATCAAAGACTGGCCTTATACCATACCAGATCCTCAACTGATATGTTCCCCCTTACATGCATACTGGGTTGCCTTTAGCAAGTACTGGATGCGTACACATACTCAAAACGAAATCAAACAAATCAGATTAAATCATTTAAATTCTGTTCAAAAAAATTAATCTAAGTCCAATATCAAAGATTCATATTCCCATTAATTTCATCATCTCCTTCCATTTACTCTCAAAATTTCAAAATATCTAAAATGAATTTACAACTCTTCTTAATTAGCTACCAACAATCATAATAAATGAAATAAATTGAATACCTTATTAAATCATAAATTCCCTTATCGTTAAATTTGCTTACAACACATATAATATGAAAAATTTAAATCAGTTAATCAATTAACTGAACAATATATCCTGAACATCAAAACACAATCTGTACTTCAAGCATAATTTTTTTTTATAAGACTGTAATAAAATGTAATAATGTTTTATTAACCCTATATTCTGACAATAAAAGAAAATTATAAAATATAATATAACTTGAACTTACATGGATTATTAAACGAACATATGAATTGGTTATATTGACCATTATACAGTTCATACCAGTCATCAGCTGATCTCTCTGGGTCAGGTGAATGACCTTACCCTAGATACACTACACCAATCTATGCAATGAAAAATACACAACATATGTTTATAATTTTTACACTCTAACATAGTAAAAATAGTAACATTATAAAACATAGTACACTCATAATTAACATTGTTGTTGTTACCTTAAAATAAACAATTCGCATTTAAGTTTGATCAGAAATTACACACCTTGCAGCTTTAATTTTATTTTCAACTTCTATTAAATCTTTTACTTGTTTCATTTATTATTACATTTTAACTATGATTTTCTATTTAGCATTTTCATCATTTATTGGTTTCGGTGATTCTCCGTTATTCATCATAATTCGGTTTACCAAATGGGTATTTAAATATAATCTTACCCCCTTCTTACCTCTACCCACCATTAACAGATTTGTATAGTATGACACCCATCTCTCCACAATATTTACCAATAATTCTCTAACTCCACTTAAATCATTCTCCACTTATAACAAAATACCCGATACCCTCTTTGTACTTAGGATGTGTGTTCCCTCCCTACGCTCATTCCCTTATTGGTTCCTGGCCCTTTCCCAGGTAACTCCGCCAAAGCCAATTTAAAACTATTCCCTCCCGCCATAACGCCTGTCGTTAAGGACTCCTTACCACACCACCCTCTTTACAAAATATCACCATCATCTATTTACTCTCCAATTACATTACTCCCATTACTCTACATGTATACACTATCGCTACTGTGTCCCTACTATTACCCTGTTTCTGTGTTACTTATATTCCAAAACCTTATTCTGTCTAACACCCATTTAAACTTACCTTTGACCAACTTAAATGCCTTATTGATATAATTATTATCACCCTAACATTTTATAACATTTTACATTTCCTCATTTACTATTTATTATCATATTCCAATCATATAAAATCACTTAAATTCATTATCAAAATTTATTACCACATTTGAATCAATTAATTCATCTGCAATTTCTTTAATTCAATCAATTATTTAAACACAACATTACTTCAATTACCTTCTTCCAAAACAATTGCAATTCATTTATTACAAACTCTCGTTATTTATTTAGTCTGCTCAAAGCTTATTATTATTATTATTATTATTATTACATCAATTTCTACTACATACACATTGTTTACATAAAGCACAATTTACAACATAGACACAATTAATTTCACTATAAATTTATTTACAATTTTTTGTCATTATTTTTCCGTTTACCACACCTCATTTCCTAATTTAGCCAGGTCATTACCATAAACTAAAATATTTAAAATGTCCATTCACTTATTTTTTATTTAACCCCATCATCATATAATAGTCTGGTGTATCTATAACACAAATCATTCTTATCTACATACATTACATAATAATTATTATTGTAATGACTACTTTCGTTAATTATATTGACATAGTAATTAACTACATTTTTGTCTCCCATTAATTCATAAAGCCCATCCACATTGGTAATTTCAGGCCAGTCTCCATCAGTATTTTTGGTTAACATAAGGTAAGTTATTTTATCATCATATTCCTCCACTACATCCCTCGCAACCTCAGGTAAGAGTCTATCATTTACAATAGTATCATCAAAATAATCATCTATCTCTATTTCACAAGGTAAGTCAATTTTCTCTCCTCTCTCAATGTCTAAACTCTGCACTAACATTTCATAACCTCTATTAATCTCAAAAATCTCTATCTCTCTTTCACTCTCTCTCTCATCACAATACCTCTCATAACCCCTCTGACCTATTTCGTACCACGCAAAGGGCACAACAAACGTATTATACGTCTTGGCACTTCCAAGGACACCACAAAAAATTAAGGGACTATTTTGAGACACCATGTCTCCCACACAACTACCGGAGGAAACCTTGTCCTCATAACACCACGGTGAAAACCCTGTTTCACTATATACTTGGGGAAAATTTTCCCTTTGCCCGCCTAACCTCTCTTCACACACACTCCCCATTTTCTCAACACATTCTCTGCTCACCACCTTACTCTCTAACACCACGTTTTTAATTATACCACAGTTATCCCTTGTTAACTCATCATTATAATCATCGGTACTCACCTTGTCTACCGCCACCTGTTTTGCATCTAAACTACCACCACTACTGTTAATACATATATCTCCGTTATTTTAGTTTGTGTTGCTCTTACCTGTATTCATTCCCCACACTCCCATTCTCTCAATATTTCTTTCTAATTTGCTAACGTTACTGGTAAATATCCCATTGGTTCTTTCACAACGCTTATTAATTTCATTAATATCGTTTTTTAATTAATTATTTTGCCTTTTTAATTCATTGAAATTACTTTCACATTTGATTTTTTGTTAGTGTATTTCATTACTCAATTTATCAAACTTATTATTCTGTTCAATTTAAATTTATCATTAAAATTACTATTAATTTCAGTAAGTCTACTTTCATTTTTCACATCTTGAGCTTTCATAAAATTAAATATGTCATCTAATGACAACTTTTGTACTCTACTGACCGTAGGTGTTGATTCAGCATTTATTTCGTTCATATTCATTGATTCGGTCTCGCTTACTTCAACATTTACTGAGCTCCTTGTTTCAGTGTCAGTTAAGCCGACGTTTTCATCATTACATTTATTAGTATCCATTTTTCATATTATTTAGTTTTTTACTTGTTCATAATACATATATCAATCATATTATAACATACTCTTATTTCTCTGTACTTAGTTTTAATTCATATGCAACTCCCACTAACGTCTCTTACATCTGCGAGTAGGCATAACCTATACGAAATATACCTCGTACAGACAGTCCCTAGTTCGGGGGCCATTGAGATATTTCAACTTATTCAACAGTTTATGAAAGAAATATAAGTGTATTTTTAACATTATTCTCAATTCTCATAATTCTTACCTGTTCGGGGTCCAGGATCCTTTTACACGAACTCACCGTCTGTAAGAGAGGATACTGGGTTTGTTACTCAATAAACACGCTGTTATACTACATTAATCAGCTCTGTTTATTATTCGCTTGCAACATTTATTATAATCTCATTTTAAAGTTACTTAGTGTCCTTTTTTATTTCTCAAAACTATTAATGTTCAACTTAAATATCTTATCATCGAAAAATTAAAAAACAAATCTTTACGCTACTTGAACACTGGTAAACATTGTACTAACTACTTTCAAACCTTAACAAATATTAACTAAGTTATGTTGAGACAACCCAGCTTGCTCACTCACTCATTCATTCCTCATACTTTTTATATTGTTTCCCTTAAAGAAAAGAAAACTAGAGCTCTTTATTAAATAAATTTCCCATTGAGTTGAATTAAAAATGTGGTTTCTACTTCTCTGGCTGTGTCCAACACGTGCGGTTATTAGTCTGTTTCTGTTCGTAAACTGGTTCGTCCGAAAAAGTTTTCTGCTGGTTAATTCGATTCACTAATTAAAAAATATTTGATTCACTATTTATCACATTCTAGTTGACTCACATTTTTAGTAATTTTATCAAAATTAGGCCCACGAGCTTATTTGTTCACCCGGCCGTGGTTACGGCTGAGCGGCGACTGCCTTGTTAATGAAAAGGAAAGCACTGCCTTCAAGCTGCGATCTTTTCGTCGTCGTACACAACGTATGGACTTTCTGTGAGCCCCAGGAGCTAATGATGTTAAACGGTGACGATATAAGAGGCTTAGGTGGGTGGAACCTCTACTTGATTTCCTCCGTCCCCAGAGCACATGGCCCGACAATCTATCTGCTTCGCCATTTTCGTAGCGTCGGTTTGTCCTGATATGCGTAGAAGCTGCGCCCTGACGAGTGTATGCGCGTATCATACGTGACAAACATTGAGTTTACAAACAAGTAGTGCATTCTCCAACTACACTCCACCCAAAAAGTTACGTTACCGTTCATTGTTTGAATACGACCTTTTTACATGGGACTTACAATGATGATACAGAATAAATTTAATGAAAAATAAAAACCCCCTTTTTTGACACATTACAATACCCGCCCAATGAGAGGTTTTCTGCCGAAACAGAAAAACTCTCATTGCTAAACCCTAAGAGGATCGGTGAGGATATGGCGCCAACAACCCCCTTTTAATTCTTAACACATCATGGGTAAACTACCCCCCTAGCTAAGCGACTATGGCTGCCCCCCAACGAGATTACTGGACTTCTCTGTGCGAGATCCCAACACCATAAAATCGGACAGATACTCACCAGAGTACCACCTAACCTCAACTCATTCCATCAAAAAATCAAAGACTGGCCTTATACCATACCAGATCCTCAACTGATATGTTCCCCCTTACATGCATACTGGGTTGCCTTTAGCAAGTACTGGATGCGTACACATACTCAAAACGAAATCAAACAAATCAGATTAAATCATTTAAATTCTGTTCAAAAAAATTAATCTAAGTCCAATATCAAAGATTCATATTCCCATTAATTTCATCATCTCCTTCCATTTACTCTCAAAATTTCAAAATATCTAAAATGAATTTACAACTCTTCTTAATTAGCTACCAACAATCATAATAAATGAAATAAATTGAATACCTTATTAAATCATAAATTCCCTTATCGTTAAATTTGCTTACAACACATATAATATGAAAAATTTAAATCAGTTAATCAATTAACTGAACAATATATCCTGAACATCAAAACACAATCTGTACTTCAAGCATAATTTTTTTTTATAAGACTGTAATAAAATGTAATAATGTTTTATTAACCCTATATTCTGACAATAAAAGAAAATTATAAAATATAATATAACTTGAACTTACATGGATTATTAAACGAACATATGAATTGGTTATATTGACCATTATACAGTTCATACCAGTCATCAGCTGATCTCTCTGGGTCAGGTGAATGACCTTACCCTAGATACACTACACCAAT
This sequence comes from Magicicada septendecula, assembly GCA_034769895.1. NCBI lineage: Eukaryota > Metazoa > Arthropoda > Insecta > Hemiptera > Cicadidae > Magicicada > Magicicada septendecula. The sequence goes on from CM068367.1 coordinate 455,313,531, forward strand.
CTATGCAATGAAAAATACACAACATATGTTTATAATTTTTACACTCTAACATAGTAAAAATAGTAACATTATAAAACATAGTACACTCATAATTAACATTGTTGTTGTTACCTTAAAATAAACAATTCGCATTTAAGTTTGATCAGAAATTACACACCTTGCAGCTTTAATTTTATTTTCAACTTCTATTAAATCTTTTACTTGTTTCATTTATTATTACATTTTAACTATGATTTTCTATTTAGCATTTTCATCATTTATTGGTTTCGGTGATTCTCCGTTATTCATCATAATTCGGTTTACCAAATGGGTATTTAAATATAATCTTACCCCCTTCTTACCTCTACCCACCATTAACAGATTTGTATAGTATGACACCCATCTCTCCACAATATTTACCAATAATTCTCTAACTCCACTTAAATCATTCTCCACTTATAACAAAATACCCGATACCCTCTTTGTACTTAGGATGTGTGTTCCCTCCCTACGCTCATTCCCTTATTGGTTCCTGGCCCTTTCCCAGGTAACTCCGCCAAAGCCAATTTAAAACTATTCCCTCCCGCCATAACGCCTGTCGTTAAGGACTCCTTACCACACCACCCTCTTTACAAAATATCACCATCATCTATTTACTCTCCAATTACATTACTCCCATTACTCTACATGTATACACTATCGCTACTGTGTCCCTACTATTACCCTGTTTCTGTGTTACTTATATTCCAAAACCTTATTCTGTCTAACACCCATTTAAACTTACCTTTGACCAACTTAAATGCCTTATTGATATAATTATTATCACCCTAACATTTTATAACATTTTACATTTCCTCATTTACTATTTATTATCATATTCCAATCATATAAAATCACTTAAATTCATTATCAAAATTTATTACCACATTTGAATCAATTAATTCATCTGCAATTTCTTTAATTCAATCAATTATTTAAACACAACATTACTTCAATTACCTTCTTCCAAAACAATTGCAATTCATTTATTACAAACTCTCGTTATTTATTTAGTCTGCTCAAAGCTTATTATTATTATTATTATTATTATTACATCAATTTCTACTACATACACATTGTTTACATAAAGCACAATTTACAACATAGACACAATTAATTTCACTATAAATTTATTTACAATTTTTTGTCATTATTTTTCCGTTTACCACACCTCATTTCCTAATTTAGCCAGGTCATTACCATAAACTAAAATATTTAAAATGTCCATTCACTTATTTTTTATTTAACCCCATCATCATATAATAGTCTGGTGTATCTATAACACAAATCATTCTTATCTACATACATTACATAATAATTATTATTGTAATGACTACTTTCGTTAATTATATTGACATAGTAATTAACTACATTTTTGTCTCCCATTAATTCATATAAAGCCCATCCACATTGGTAATTTCAGGCCAGTCTCCATCAGTATTTTTGGTTAACATAAGGTAAGTTATTTTATCATCATATTCCTCCACTACATCCCTCGCAACCTCAGGTAAGAGTCTATCATTTACAATAGTATCATCAAAATAATCATCTATCTCTATTTCACAAGGTAAGTCAATTTTCTCTCCTCTCTCAATGTCTAAACTCTGCACTAACATTTCATAACCTCTATTAATCTCAAAAATCTCTATCTCTCTTTCACTCTCTCTCTCATCACAATACCTCTCATAACCCCACTGACCTATTTCGTACCACGCAAAGGGCACAACAAACGTATTATACGTCTTTGCACTTCCAAGGACACCACAAAAAATTAAGGGACTATTTTGAGACACCATGTCTCCCACACAACTACCGGAGGAAACCTTGTCCTCATAACACCACGGTGAAAACCCTGTTTCACTATATACTTGGGGAAAATTTTCCCTTTGCCCGCCTAACCTCTCTTCACACACACTCCCCATTTTCTCAACACATTCTCTGCTCACCACCTTACTCTCTAACACCACGTTTTTAATTATACCACAGTTATCCCTTGTTAACTCATCATTATAATCATCGGTACTCACCTTGTCTACCGCCACCTGTTTTGCATCTAAACTACCACCACTACTGTTAATACATATATCTCCGTTATTTTAGTTTGTGTTGCTCTTACCTGTATTCATTCCCCACACTCCCATTCTCTCAATATTTCTTTCTAATTTGCTAACGTTACTGGTAAATATCCCATTGGTTCTTTCACAACGCTTATTAATTTCATTAATATCGTTTTTTAATTAATTATTTTGCCTTTTTAATTCATTGAAATTACTTTCACATTTGATTTTTTGTTAGTGTATTTCATTACTCAATTTATCAAACTTATTATTCTGTTCAATTTAAATTTATCATTAAAATTACTATTAATTTCAGTAAGTCTACTTTCATTTTTCACATCTTGAGCTTTCATAAAATTAAATATGTCATCTAATGACAACTTTTGTACTCTACTGACCGTAGGTGTTGATTCAGCATTTATTTCGTTCATATTCATTGATTCGGTCTCGCTTACTTCAACATTTACTGAGCTCCTTGTTTCAATGTCAGTTAAGCCGACGTTTTCATCATTACATTTATTAGTATCCATTTTTCATATTATTTAGTTTTTTACTTGTTCATAATACATATATCAATCATATTATAACATACTCTTATTTCTCTGTACTTAGTTTTAATTCATATGCAACTCCCACTAACGTCTCTTACATCTGCGAGTAGGCATAACCTATACGAAATATACCTCGTACAGACAGTCCCTAGTTCGGGGGCCATTGAGATATTTCAACTTATTCAACAGTTTATGAAAGAAATATAAGTGTATTTTTAACATTATTCTCAATTCTCATAATTCTTACCTGTTCGGGGTCCAGGATCCTTTTACACGAACTCACCGTCTGTAAGAGAGGATACTGGGTTTGTTACTCAATAAACACGCTGTTATACTACATTAATCAGCTCTGTTTATTATTCGCTTGCAACATTTATTATAATCTCATTTTAAAGTTACTTAGTGTCCTTTTTTATTTCTCAAAACTATTAATGTTCAACTTAAATATCTTATCATCGAAAAATTAAAAAACAAATCTTTACGCTACTTGAACACTGGTAAACATTGTACTAACTACTTTCAAACCTTAACAAATATTAACTAAGTTATGTTGAGACAACCCAGCTTGCTCACTCACTCATTCATTCCTCATACTTTTTATATTGTTTCCCTTAAAGAAAAGAAAACTAGAGCTCTTTATTAAATAAATTTCCCATTGAGTTGAATTAAAAATGTGGTTTCTACTTCTCTGGCTGTGTCCAACACGTGCGGTTATTAGTCTGTTTCTGTTCGTAAACTGGTTCGTCCGAAAAAGTTTTCTGCTGGTTAATTCGATTCACTAATTAAAAAATATTTGATTCACTATTTATCACATTCTAGTTGACTCACATTTTTAGTAATTTTATCAAAATTAGGCCCACGAGCTTATTTGTTCACCCGGCCGTGGTTACGGCTGAGCGGCGACTGCCTTGTTAATGAAAAGGAAAGCACTGCCTTCAAGCTGCGATCTTTTCGTCGTCGTACACAACGTATGGACTTTCTGTGAGCCCCAGGAGCTAATGATGTTAAACGGTGACGATATAAGAGGCTTAGGTGGGTGGAACCTCTACTTGATTTCCTCCGTCCCCAGAGCACATGGCCCGACAATCTATCTGCTTCGCCATTTTCGTAGCGTCGGTTTGTCCTGATATGCGTAGAAGCTGCGCCCTGACGAGTGTATGCGCGTATCATACGTGACAAACATTGAGTTTACAAACAAGTAGTGCATTCTCCAACTACACTCCACCCAAAAAGTTACGTTACCGTTCATTGTTTGAATACGACCTTTTTACATGGGACTTACAATGATGATACAGAATAAATTTAATGAAAAATAAAAACCCCCTTTTTTGACACATTACAATACCCGCCCAATGAGAGGTTTTCTGCCGAAACAGAAAAACTCTCATTGCTAAACCCTAAGAGGATCGGTGAGGATATGGCGCCAACAACCCCCTTTTAATTCTTAACACATCATGGGTAAACTACCCCCCTAGCTAAGCGACTATGGCTGCCCCCCAACAAGATTACTGGACTTCTCTGTGCGAGATCCCAACACCATAAAATCGGACAGATACTCACCAGAGTACCACCTAACCTCAACTCATTCCATCAAAAAATCAAAGACTGGCCTTATACCATACCAGATCCTCAACTGATATGTTCCCCCTTACATGCATACTGGGTTGCCTTTAGCAAGTACTGGATGCGTACACATACTCAAAACGAAATCAAACAAATCAGATTAAATCATTTAAATTCTGTTCAAAAAAATTAATCTAAGTCCAATATCAAAGATTCATATTCCCATTAATTTCATCATCTCCTTCCATTTACTCTCAAAATTTCAAAATATCTAAAATGAATTTACAACTCTTCTTAATTAGCTACCAACAATCATAATAAATGAAATAAATTGAATACCTTATTAAATCATAAATTCCCTTATCGTTAAATTTGCTTACAACACATATAATATGAAAAATTTAAATCAGTTAATCAATTAACTGAACAATATATCCTGAACATCAAAACACAATCTGTACTTCAAGCATAATTTTTTTTTATAAGACTGTAATAAAATGTAATAATGTTTTATTAACCCTATATTCTGACAATAAAAGAAAATTATAAAATATAATATAACTTGAACTTACATGGATTATTAAACGAACATATGAATTGGTTATATTGACCATTATACAGTTCATACCAGTCATCAGCTGATCTCTCTGGGTCAGGTGAATGACCTTACCCTAGATACACTACACCAATCTATGCAATGAAAAATACACAACATATGTTTATAATTTTTACACTCTAACATAGTAAAAATAGTAACATTATAAAACATAGTACACTCATAATTAACATTGTTGTTGTTACCTTAAAATAAACAATTCGCATTTAAGTTTGATCAGAAATTACACACCTTGCAGCTTTAATTTTATTTTCAACTTCTATTAAATCTTTTACTTGTTTCATTTATTATTACATTTTAACTATGATTTTCTATTTAGCATTTTCATCATTTATTGGTTTCGGTGATTCTCCGTTATTCATCATAATTCGGTTTACCAAATGGGTATTTAAATATAATCTTACCCCCTTCTTACCTCTACCCACCATTAACAGATTTGTATAGTATGACACCCATCTCTCCACAATATTTACCAATAATTCTCTAACTCCACTTAAATCATTCTCCACTTATAACAAAATACCCGATACCCTCTTTGTACTTAGGATGTGTGTTCCCTCCCTACGCTCATTCCCTTATTGGTTCCTGGCCCTTTCCCAGGTAACTCCGCCAAAGCCAATTTAAAACTATTCCCTCCCGCCATAACGACTGTCGTTAAGGACTCCTTACCACACCACCCTCTTTACAAAATATCACCATCATCTATTTACTCTCCAATTACATTACTCCCATTACTCTACATGTATACACTATCGCTACTGTGTCCCTACTATTACCCTGTTTCTGTGTTACTTATATTCCAAAACCTTATTCTGTCTAACACCCATTTAAACTTACCTTTGACCAACTTAAATGCCTTATTGATATAATTATTATCACCCTAACATTTTATAACATTTTACATTTCCTCATTTACTATTTATTATCATATTCCAATCATATAAAATCACTTAAATTCATTATCAAAATTTATTACCACATTTGAATCAATTAATTCATCTGCAATTTCTTTAATTCAATCAATTATTTAAACACAACATTACTTCAATTACCTTCTTCCAAAACAATTGCAATTCATTTATTACAAACTCTCGTTATTTATTTAGTCTGCTCAAAGCTTATTATTATTATTATTATTATTATTACATCAATTTCTACTACATACACATTGTTTACATAAAGCACAATTTACAACATAGACACAATTAATTTCACTATAAATTTATTTACAATTTTTTGTCATTATTTTTCCGTTTACCACACCTCATTTCCTAATTTAGCCAGGTCATTACCATAAACTAAAATATTTAAAATGTCCATTCACTTATTTTTTATTTAACCCCATCATCATATAATAGTCTGGTGTATCTATAACACAAATCATTCTTATCTACATACATTACATAATAATTATTATTGTAATGACTACTTTCGTTAATTATATTGACATAGTAATTAACTACATTTTTGTCTCCCATTAATTCATATAAAGCCCATCCACATTGGTAATTTCAGGCCAGTCTCCATCAGTATTTTTGGTTAACATAAGGTAAGTTATTTTATCATCATATTCCTCCACTACATCCCTCGCAACCTCAGGTAAGAGTCTATCATTTACAATAGTATCATCAAAATAATCATCTATCTCTATTTCACAAGGTAAGTCAATTTTCTCTCCTCTCTCAATGTCTAAACTCTGCACTAACATTTCATAACCTCTATTAATCTCAAAAATCTCTATCTCTCTTTCACTCTCTCTCTCATCACAATACCTCTCATAACCCCACTGACCTATTTCGTACCACGCAAAGGGCACAACAAACGTATTATACGTCTTTGCACTTCCAAGGACACCACAAAAAATTAAGGGACTATTTTGAGACACCATGTCTCCCACACAACTACCGGAGGAAACCTTGTCCTCATAACACCACGGTGAAAACCCTGTTTCACTATATACTTGGGGAAAATTTTCCCTTTGCCCGCCTAACCTCTCTTCACACACACTCCCCATTTTCTCAACACATTCTCTGCTCACCACCTTACTCTCTAACACCACGTTTTTAATTATACCACAGTTATCACTTGTTAACTCATCATTATAATCATCGGTACTCACCTTGTCTACCGCCACCTGTTTTGCATCTAAACTACCACCACTACTGTTAATACATATATCTCCGTTATTTTAGTTTGTGTTGCTCTTACCTGTATTCATTCCCCACACTCCCATTCTCTCAATATTTCGTTCTAATTTGCTAACGTTACTGGTAAATATCCCATTGGTTCTTTCACAACGCTTATTAATTTCATTAATATCGTTTTTTAATTAATTATTTTGCCTTTTTAATTCATTGAAATTACTTTCACATTTGATTTTTTGTTAGTGTATTTCATTACTCAATTTATCAAACTTATTATTCTGTTCAATTTAAATTTATCATTAAAATTACTATTAATTTCAGTAAGTCTACTTTCATTTTTCACATCTTGAGCTTTCATAAAATTAAATATGTCATCTAATGACAACTTTTGTACTCTACTGACCGTAGGTGTTGATTCAGCATTTATTTCGTTCATATTCATTGATTCGGTCTCGCTTACTTCAACATTTACTGAGCTCCTTGTTTCAATGTCAGTTAAGCCGACGTTTTCATCATTACATTTATTAGTATCCATTTTTCATATTATTTAGTTTTTTACTTGTTCATAATACATATATCAATCATATTATAACATACTCTTATTTCTCTGTACTTAGTTTTAATTCATATGCAACTCCCACTAACGTCTCTTACATCTGCGAGTAGGCATAACCTATACGAAATATACCTCGTACAGACAGTCCCTAGTTCGGGGGCCATTGAGATATTTCAACTTATTCAACAGTTTATGAAAGAAATATAAGTGTATTTTTAACATTATTCTCAATTCTCATAATTCTTACCTGTTCGGGGTCCAGGATCCTTTTACACGAACTCACCGTCTGTAAGAGAGGATACTGGGTTTGTTACTCAATAAACACGCTGTTATACTACATTAATCAGCTCTGTTTATTATTCGCTTGCAACATTTATTATAATCTCATTTTAAAGTTACTTAGTGTCCTTTTTTATTTCTCAAAACTATTAATGTTCAACTTAAATATCTTATCATCGAAAAATTAAAAAACAAATCTTTACGCTACTTGAACACTGGTAAACATTGTACTAACTACTTTCAAACCTTAACAAATATTAACTAAGTTATGTTGAGACAACCCAGCTTGCTCACTCACTCATTCATTCCTCATACTTTTTATATTGTTTCCCTTAAAGAAAAGAAAACTAGAGCTCTTTATTAAATAAATTTCCCATTGAGTTGAATTAAAAATGTGGTTTCTACTTCTCTGGCTGTGTCCAACACGTGCGGTTATTAGTCTGTTTCTGTTCGTAAACTGGTTCGTCCGAAAAAGTTTTCTGCTGGTTAATTCGATTCACTAATTAAAAAATATTTGATTCACTATTTATCACATTCTAGTTGACTCACATTTTTAGTAATTTTATCAAAATTAGGCCCACGAGCTTATTTGTTCACCCGGCCGTGGTTACGGCTGAGCGGCGACTGCCTTGTTAATGAAAAGGAAAGCACTGCCTTCAAGCTGCGATCTTTTCGTCGTCGTACACAACGTATGGACTTTCTGTGAGCCCCAGGAGCTAATGATGTTAAACGGTGACGATATAAGAGGCTTAGGTGGGTGGAACCTCTACTTGATTTCCTCCGTCTCCAGAGCACATGGCCCGACAATCTATCTGCTTCGCCATTTTCGTAGCGTCGGTTTGCCCTGTTATGCGTAGAAGCTGCGCCCTGACGAGTGTATGCGCGTATCATACGTGACAAACATTGAGTTTACAAACAAGTAGTGCATTCTCCAACTACACTCCACCCAAAAAGTTACGTTACCGTTCATTGTTTGAATACGACCTTTTTACATGGGACTTACAATGATGATACAGAATAAATTTAATGAAAAATAAAAACCCCCTTTTTTGACACATTACAATACCCCCCCAATGAGAGGTTTTCTGCCGAAACAGAAAAACTCTCATTGCTAAACCCTAAGAGGATCGGTGAGGATATGGCGCCAACAACCCCCTTTTAATTCTTAACACATCATGGGTAAACTACCCCCCTAGCTAAGCGACTATGGCTGCCCCAGAACGAGATTACTGGACTTCTCTGTGCGAGATCCCAACACCATAAAATCGGACAGATACTCACCAGAGTACCACCTAACCTCAACTCATTCCATCAAAAAATCAAAGACTGGCCTTATACCATACCAGATCCTCAACTGATATGTTCCCCCTTACATGCATACTGGGTTGCCTTTAGCAAGTACTGGATGCGTACACATACTCAAAACGAAATCAAACAAATCAGATTAAATCATTTAAATTCTGTTCAAAAAAATTAATCTAAGTCCAATATCAAAGATTCATATTCCCATTAATTTCATCATCTCCTTCCATTTACTCTCAAAATTTCAAAATATCTAAAATGAATTTACAACTCTTCTTAATTAGCTACCAACAATCATAATAAATGAAATAAATTGAATACCTTATTAAATCATAAATTCCCTTATCGTTAAATTTGCTTACAACACATATAATATGAAAAATTTAAATCAGTTAATCAATTAACATATAGTCAACAATATATCCTGAACATCAAAACACAATCTGTACTTCAAGCAGAATTTTTTTTTATAAGACTGTAATAAAATGTAATAATGTTTTATTAACCCTATATTCTGACAATAAAAGAAAATTATAAAATATAATATAACTTGAACTTACATGGATTATTAAACGAACATATGAATTGGTTATATTGACCATTATACAGTTCATACCAGTCATCAGCTGATCTCTCTGGGTCAGGTGAATGACCTTACCCTAGATACACTACACCAATCTATGCAATGAAAAATACACAACATATGTTTATAATTTTTACACTCTAACATAGTAAAAATAGTAACATTATAAAACATAGTACACTCATAATTAACATTGTTGTTGTTACCTTAAAATAAACAATTCGCATTTAAGTTTGATCAGAAATTACACACCTTGCAGCTTTAATTTTATTTTCAACTTCTATTAAATCTTTTACTTGTTTCATTTATTATTACATTTTAACTATGATTTTCTATTTAGCATTTTCATCATTTATTGGTTTCGGTGATTCTCCGTTATTCATCATAATTCGATTTACCAAATGGGTATTTAAATATAATCTTACCCCCTTCTTACCTCTACCCACCATTAACAGATTTGTATAGTATGACACCCATCTCTCCACAATATTTACCAATAATTCTCTAACTCCACTTAAATCATTCTCCACTTATAACAAAATACCCGATACCCTCTTTGTACTTAGGATGTGTGTTCCCTCCCTACGCTCATTCCCTTATTGGTTCCTGGCCCTTTCCCAGGTAACTCCGCCAAAGCCAATTTAAAACTATTCCCTCCCGCCATAACGCCTGTCGTTAAGGACTCCTTACCACACCACCCTCTTTACAAAATATCACCATCATCTATTTACTCTCCAATTACATTACTCCCATTACTCTACATGTATACACTATCGCTACTGTGTCCCTACTATTACCCTGTTTCTGTGTTACTTATATTCCAAAACCTTATTCTGTCTAACACCCATTTAAACTTACCTTTGACCAACTTAAATGCCTTATTGATATAATTATTATCACCCTAACATTTTATAACATTTTACATTTCCTCATTTACTATTTATTATCATATTCCAATCATATAAAATCACTTAAATTCATTATCAAAATTTATTACCACATTTGAATCAATTAATTCATCTGCAATTTCTTTAATTCAATCAATTATTTAAACACAACATTACTTCAATTACCTTCTTCCAAAACAATTGCAATTCATTTATTACAAACTCTCGTTATTTATTTAGTCTGCTCAAAGCTTATTATTATTATTATTATTATTATTACATCAATTTCTACTACATACACATTGTTTACATAAAGCACAATTTACAACATAGACACAATTAATTTCACTATAAATTTATTTACAATTTTTTGTCATTATTTTTCCGTTTACCACACCTCATTTCCTAATTTAGCCAGGTCATTACCATAAACTAAAATATTTAAAATGTCCATTCACTTATTTTTTATTTAACCCCATCATCATATAATAGTCTGGTGTATCTATAACACAAATCATTCTTATCTACATACATTACATAATAATTATTATTGTAATGACTACTTTCGTTAATTATATTGACATAGTAATTAACTACATTTTTGTCTCCCATTAATTCATATAAAGCCCATCCACATTGGTAATTTCAGGCCAGTCTCCATCAGTATTTTTGGTTAACATAAGGTAAGTTATTTTATCATCATATTCCTCCACTACATCCCTCGCAACCTCAGGTAAGAGTCTATCATTTACAATAGTATCATCAAAATAATCATCTATCTCTATTTCACAAGGTAAGTCAATTTTCTCTCCTCTCTCAATGTCTAAACTCTGCACTAACATTTCATAACCTCTATTAATCTCAAAAATCTCTATCTCTCTTTCACTCTCTCTCTCATCACAATACCTCTCATAACCCCTCTGACCTATTTCGTACCACGCAAAGGGCACAACAAACGTATTATACGTCTTGGCACTTCCAAGGACACCACAAAAAATTAAGGGACTATTTTGAGACACCATGTCTCCCACACAACTACCGGAGGAAACCTTGTCCTCATAACACCACGGTGAAAACCCTGTTTCACTATATACTTGGGGAAAATTTTCCCTTTGCCCGCCTAACCTCTCTTCACACACACTCCCCATTTTCTCAACACATTCTCTGCTCACCACCTTACTCTCTAACACCACGTTTTTAATTATACCACAGTTATCACTTGTTAACTCATCATTATAATCATCGGTACTCACCTTGTCTACCGCCACCTGTTTTGCATCTAAACTACCACCACTACTGTTAATACATATATCTCCGTTATTTTAGTTTGTGTTGCTCTTACCTGTATTCATTCCCCACACTCCCATTCTCTCAATATTTCGTTCTAATTTGCTAACGTTACTGGTAAATATCCCATTGGTTCTTTCACAACGCTTATTAATTTCATTAATATCGTTTTTTAATTAATTATTTTGCCTTTTTAATTCATTGAAATTACTTTCACATTTGATTTTTTGTTAGTGTATTTCATTACTCAATTTATCAAACTTATTATTCTGTTCAATTTAAATTTATCATTAAAATTACTATTAATTTCAGTAAGTCTACTTTCATTTTTCACATCTTGAGCTTTCATAAAATTAAATATGTCATCTAATGACAACTTTTGTACTCTACTGACCGTAGGTGTTGATTCAGCATTTATTTCGTTCATATTCATTGATTCGGTCTCGCTTACTTCAACATTTACTGAGCTCCTTGTTTCAATGTCAGTTAAGCCGACGTTTTCATCATTACATTTATTAGTATCCATTTTTCATATTATTTAGTTTTTTACTTGTTCATAATACATATATCAATCATATTATAACATACTCTTATTTCTCTGTACTTAATTTTAATTCATATGCAACTCCCACTAACGTCTCTTACATCTGCGAGTAGGCATAACCTATACGAAATATACCTCGTACAGACAGTCCCTAGTTCGGGGGCCATTGAGATATTTCAACTTATTCAACAGTTTATGAAAGAAATATAAGTGTATTTTTAACATTATTCTCAATTCTCATAATTCTTACCTGTTCGGGGTCCAGGATCCTTTTACACGAACTCACCGTCTGTAAGAGAGGATACTGGGTTTGTTACTCAATAAACACGCTGTTATACTACATTAATCAGCTCTGTTTATTATTCGCTTGCAACATTTATTATAATCTCATTTTAAAGTTACTTAGTGTCCTTTTTTATTTCTCAAAACTATTAATGTTCAACTTAAATATCTTATCATCGAAAAATTAAAAAACAAATCTTTACGCTACTTGAACACTGGTAAACATTGTACTAACTACTTTCAAACCTTAACAAATATTAACTAAGTTATGTTGAGACAACCCAGCTTGCTCACTCACTCATTCATTCCTCATACTTTTTATATTGTTTCCCTTAAAGAAAAGAAAACTAGAGCTCTTTATTAAATAAATTTCCCATTGAGTTGAATTAAAAATGTGGTTTCTACTTCTCTGGCTGTGTCCAACACGTGCGGTTATTAGTCTGTTTCTGTTCGTAAACTGGTTCGTCCGAAAAAGTTTTCTGCTGGTTAATTCGATTCACTAATTAAAAAATATTTGATTCACTATTTATCACATTCTAGTTGACTCACATTTTTAGTAATTTTATCAAAATTAGGCCCACGAGCTTATTTGTTCACCCGGCCGTGGTTACGGCTGAGCGGCGACTGCCTTGTTAATGAAAAGGAAAGCACTGCCTTCAAGCTGCGATCTTTTCGTCGTCGTACACAACGTATGGACTTTCTGGGAGCCCCAGGAGCTAATGATGTTAAACGGTGACGATATAAGAGGCTTAGGTGGGTGGAACCTCTACTTGATTTCCTCCGTCTCCAGAGCACATGGCCCGACAATCTATCTGCTTCGCCATTTTCGTAGCGTCGGTTTGCCCTGTTATGCGTAGAAGCTGCGCCCTGACGAGTGTATGCGCGTATCATACGTGACAAACATTGAGTTTACAAACAAGTAGTGCATTCTCCAACTACACTCCACCCAAAAAGTTACGTTACCGTTCATTGTTTGAATACGACCTTTTTACATGGGACTTACAATGATGATACAGAATAAATTTAATGAAAAATAAAAACCCCCTTTTTTGACACATTACAATACCCCCCCAATGAGAGGTTTTCTGCCGAAACAGAAAAACTCTCATTGCTAAACCCTAAGAGGATCGGTGAGGATATGGCGCCAACAACCCCCTTTTAATTCTTAACACATCATGGGTAAACTACCCCCCTAGCTAAGCGACTATGGCTGCCCCAGAACGAGATTACTGGACTTCTCTGTGCGAGATCCCAACACCATAAAATCGGACAGATACTCACCAGAGTACCACCTAACCTCAACTCATTCCATCAAAAAATCAAAGACTGGCCTTATACCATACCAGATCCTCAACTGATATGTTCCCCCTTACATGCATACTGGGTTGCCTTTAGCAAGTACTGGATGCGTACACATACTCAAAACGAAATCAAACAAATCAGATTAAATCATTTAAATTCTGTTCAAAAAAATTAATCTAAGTCCAATATCAAAGATTCATATTCCCATTAATTTCATCATCTCCTTCCATTTACTCTCAAAATTTCAAAATATCTAAAATGAATTTACAACTCTTCTTAATTAGCTACCAACAATCATAATAAATGAAATAAATTGAATACCTTATTAAATCATAAATTCCCTTATCGTTAAATTTGCTTACAACACATATAATATGAAAAATTTAAATCAGTTAATCAATTAACATATAGTCAACAATATATCCTGAACATCAAAACACAATCTGTACTTCAAGCAGAATTTTTTTTTATAAGACTGTAATAAAATGTAATAATGTTTTATTAACCCTATATTCTGACAATAAAAGAAAATTATAAAATATAATATAACTTGAACTTACATGGATTATTAAACGAACATATGAATTGGTTATATTGACCATTATACAGTTCATACCAGTCATCAGCTGATCTCTCTGGGTCAGGTGAATGACCTTACCCTAGATACACTACACCAATCTATGCAATGAAAAATACACAACATATGTTTATAATTTTTACACTCTAACATAGTAAAAATAGTAACATTATAAAACATAGTACACTCATAATTAACATTGTTGTTGTTACCTTAAAATAAACAATTCGCATTTAAGTTTGATCAGAAATTACACACCTTGCAGCTTTAATTTTATTTTCAACTTCTATTAAATCTTTTACTTGTTTCATTTATTATTACATTTTAACTATGATTTTCTATTTAGCATTTTCATCATTTATTGGTTTCGGTGATTCTCCGTTATTCATCATAATTCGGTTTACCAAATGGGTATTTAAATATAATCTTACCCCCTTCTTACCTCTACCCACCATTAACAGATTTGTATAGTATGACACCCATCTCTCCACAATATTTACCAATAATTCTCTAACTCCACTTAAATCATTCTCCACTTATAACAAAATACCCGATACCCTCTTTGTACTTAGGATGTGTGTTCCCTCCCTACGCTCATTCCCTTATTGGTTCCTGGCCCTTTCCCAGGTAACTCCGCCAAAGCCAATTTAAAACTATTCCCTCCCGCCATAACGCCTGTCGTTAAGGACTCCTTACCACACCACCCTCTTTACAAAATATCACCATCATCTATTTACTCTCCAATTACATTACTCCCATTACTCTACATGTATACACTATCGCTACTGTGTCCCTACTATTACCCTGTTTCTGTGTTACTTATATTCCAAAACCTTATTCTGTCTAACACCCATTTAAACTTACCTTTGACCAACTTAAATGCCTTATTGATATAATTATTATCACCCTAACATTTTATAACATTTTACATTTCCTCATTTACTATTTATTATCATATTCCAATCATATAAAATCACTTAAATTCATTATCAAAATTTATTACCACATTTGAATCAATTAATTCATCTGCAATTTCTTTAATTCAATCAATTATTTAAACACAACATTACTTCAATTACCTTCTTCCAAAACAATTGCAATTCATTTATTACAAACTCTCGTTATTTATTTAGTCTGCTCAAAGCTTATTATTATTATTATTATTATTACATCAATTTCTACTACATACACATTGTTTACATAAAGCACAATTTACAACATAGACACAATTAATTTCACTATAAATTTATTTACAATTTTTTGTCATTATTTTTCCGTTTACCACACCTCATTTCCTAATTTAGCCAGGTCATTACCATAAACTAAAATATTTAAAATGTCCATTCACTTATTTTTTATTTAACCCCATCATCATATAATAGTCTGGTGTATCTATAACACAAATCATTCTTATCTACATACATTACATAATAATTATTATTGTAATGACTACTTTCGTTAATTATATTGACATAGTAATTAACTACATTTTTGTCTCCCATTAATTCATATAAAGCCCATCCACATTGGTAATTTCAGGCCAGTCTCCATCAGTATTTTTGGTTAACATAAGGTAAGTTATTTTATCATCATATTCCTCCACTACATCCCTCGCAACCTCAGGTAAGAGTCTATCATTTACAATAGTATCATCAAAATAATCATCTATCTCTATTTCACAAGGTAAGTCAATTTTCTCTCCTCTCTCAATGTCTAAACTCTGCACTAACATTTCATAACCTCTATTAATCTCAAAAATCTCTATCTCTCTTTCACTCTCTCTCTCATCACAATACCTCTCATAACCCCACTGACCTATTTCGTACCACGCAAAGGGCACAACAAACGTATTATACGTCTTGGCACTTCCAAGGACACCACAAAAAATTAAGGGACTATTTTGAGACACCATGTCTCCCACACAACTACCGGAGGAAACCTTGTCCTCATAACACCACGGTGAAAACCCTGTTTCACTATATACTTGGGGAAAATTTTCCCTTTGCCCGCCTAACCTCTCTTCACACACACTCCCCATTTTCTCAACACATTCTCTGCTCACCACCTTACTCTCTAACACCACGTTTTTAATTATACCACAGTTATCACTTGTTAACTCATCATTATAATCATCGGTACTCACCTTGTCTACCGCCACCTGTTTTGCATCTAAACTACCACCACTACTGTTAATACATATATCTCCGTTATTTTAGTTTGTGTTGCTCTTACCTGTATTCATTCCCCACACTCCCATTCTCTCAATATTTCGTTCTAATTTGCTAACGTTACTGGTAAATATCCCATTGGTTCTTTCACAACGCTTATTAATTTCATTAATATCGTTTTTTAATTAATTATTTTGCCTTTTTAATTCATTGAAATTACTTTCACATTTGATTTTTTGTTAGTGTATTTCATTACTCAATTTATCAAACTTATTATTCTGTTCAATTTAAATTTATCATTAAAATTACTATTAATTTCAGTAAGTCTACTTTCATTTTTCACATCTTGAGCTTTCATAAAATTAAATATGTCATCTAATGACAACTTTTGTACTCTACTGACCGTAGGTGTTGATTCAGCATTTATTTCGTTCATATTCATTGATTCGGTCTCGCTTACTTCAACATTTACTGAGCTCCTTGTTTCAATGTCAGTTAAGCCGACGTTTTCATCATTACATTTATTAGTATCCATTTTTCATATTATTTAGTTTTTTACTTGTTCATAATACATATATCAATCATATTATAACATACTCTTATTTCTCTGTACTTAGTTTTAATTCATATGCAACTCCCACTAACTTCTCTTACATCTGCGAGTAGGCATAACCTATACGAAATATACCTCGTACAGACAGTCCCTAGTTCGGGGGCCATTGAGATATTTCAACTTATTCAACAGTTTATGAAAGAAATATAAGTGTATTTTTAACATTATTCTCAATTCTCATAATTCTTACCTGTTCGGGGTCCAGGATCCTTTTACACGAACTCACCGTCTGTAAGAGAGGATACTGGGTTTGTTACTCAATAAACACGCTGTTATACTACATTAATCAGCTCTGTTTATTATTCGCTTGCAACATTTATTATAATCTCATTTTAAAGTTACTTAGTGTCCTTTTTTATTTCTCAAAACTATTAATGTTCAACTTAAATATCTTATCATCGAAAAATTAAAAAACAAATCTTTACGCTACTTGAACACTGGTAAACATTGTACTAACTACTTTCAAACCTTAACAAATATTAACTAAGTTATGTTGAGACAACCCAGCTTGCTCACTCACTCATTCATTCCTCATACTTTTTATATTGTTTCCCTTAAAGAAAAGAAAACTAGAGCTCTTTATTAAATAAATTTCCCATTGAGTTGAATTAAAAATGTGGTTTCTACTTCTCTGGCTGTGTCCAACACGTGCGGTTATTAGTCTGTTTCTGTTCGTAAACTGGTTCGTCCGAAAAAGTTTTCTGCTGGTTAATTCGATTCACTAATTAAAAAATATTTGATTCACTATTTATCACATTCTAGTTGACTCACATTTTTAGTAATTTTATCAAAATTAGGCCCACGAGCTTATTTGTTCACCCGGCCGTGGTTACGGCTGAGCGGCGACTGCCTTGTTAATGAAAAGGAAAGCACTGCCTTCAAGCTGCGATCTTTTCGTCGTCGTACACAACGTATGGACTTTCTGTGAGCCCCAGGAGCTAATGATGTTAAACGGTGACGATATAAGAGGCTTAGGTGGGTGGAACCTCTACTTGATTTCCTCCGTCTCCAGAGCACATGGCCCGACAATCTATCTGCTTCGCCATTTTCGTAGCGTCGGTTTGCCCTGTTATGCGTAGAAGCTGCGCCCTGACGAGTGTATGCGCGTATCATACGTGACAAACATTGAGTTTACAAACAAGTAGTGCATTCTCCAACTACACTCCACCCAAAAAGTTACGTTACCGTTCATTGTTTGAATACGACCTTTTTACATGGGACTTACAATGATGATACAGAATAAATTTAATGAAAAATAAAAACCCCCTTTTTTGACACATTACAATACCCCCCCAATGAGAGGTTTTCTGCCGAAACAGAAAAACTCTCATTGCTAAACCCTAAGAGGATCGGTGAGGATATGGCGCCAACAACCCCCTTTTAATTCTTAACACATCATGGGTAAACTACCCCCCTAGCTAAGCGACTATGGCTGCCCCAGAACGAGATTACTGGACTTCTCTGTGCGAGATCCCAACACCATAAAATCGGACAGATACTCACCAGAGTACCACCTAACCTCAACTCATTCCATCAAAAAATCAAAGACTGGCCTTATACCATACCAGATCCTCAACTGATATGTTCCCCCTTACATGCATACTGGGTTGCCTTTAGCAAGTACTGGATGCGTACACATACTCAAAACGAAATCAAACAAATCAGATTAAATCATTTAAATTCTGTTCAAAAAAATTAATCTAAGTCCAATATCAAAGATTCATATTCCCATTAATTTCATCATCTCCTTCCATTTACTCTCAAAATTTCAAAATATCTAAAATGAATTTACAACTCTTCTTAATTAGCTACCAACAATCATAATAAATGAAATAAATTGAATACCTTATTAAATCATAAATTCCCTTATCGTTAAATTTGCTTACAACACATATAATATGAAAAATTTAAATCAGTTAATCAATTAACATATAGTCAACAATATATCCTGAACATCAAAACACAATCTGTACTTCAAGCAGAATTTTTTTTTATAAGACTGTAATAAAATGTAATAATGTTTTATTAACCCTATATTCTGACAATAAAAGAAAATTATAAAATATAATATAACTTGAACTTACATGGATTATTAAACGAACATATGAATTGGTTATATTGACCATTATACAGTTCATACCAGTCATCAGCTGATCTCTCTGGGTCAGGTGAATGACCTTACCCTAGATACACTACACCAATCTATGCAATGAAAAATACACAACATATGTTTATAATTTTTACACTCTAACATAGTAAAAATAGTAACATTATAAAACATAGTACACTCATAATTAACATTGTTGTTGTTACCTTAAAATAAACAATTCGCATTTAAGTTTGATCAGAAATTACACACCTTGCAGCTTTAATTTTATTTTCAACTTCTATTAAATCTTTTACTTGTTTCATTTATTATTACATTTTAACTATGATTTTCTATTTAGCATTTTCATCATTTATTGGTTTCGGTGATTCTCCGTTATTCATCATAATTCGGTTTACCAAATGGGTATTTAAATATAATCTTACCCCCTTCTTACCTCTACCCACCATTAACAGATTTGTATAGTATGACACCCATCTCTCCACAATATTTACCAATAATTCTCTAACTCCACTTAAATCATTCTCCACTTATAACAAAATACCCGATACCCTCTTTGTACTTAGGATGTGTGTTCCCTCCCTACGCTCATTCCCTTATTGGTTCCTGGCCCTTTCCCAGGTAACTCCGCCAAAGCCAATTTAAAACTATTCCCTCCCGCCATAACGCCTGTCGTTAAGGACTCCTTACCACACCACCCTCTTTACAAAATATCACCATCATCTATTTACTCTCCAATTACATTACTCCCATTACTCTACATGTATACACTATCGCTACTGTGTCCCTACTATTACCCTGTTTCTGTGTTACTTATATTCCAAAACCTTATTCTGTCTAACACCCATTTAAACTTACCTTTGACCAACTTAAATGCCTTATTGATATAATTATTATCACCCTAACATTTTATAACATTTTACATTTCCTCATTTACTATTTATTATCATATTCCAATCATATAAAATCACTTAAATTCATTATCAAAATTTATTACCACATTTGAATCAATTAATTCATCTGCAATTTCTTTAATTCAATCAATTATTTAAACACAACATTACTTCAATTACCTTCTTCCAAAACAATTGCAATTCATTTATTACAAACTCTCGTTATTTATTTAGTCTGCTCAAAGCTTATTATTATTATTATTATTATTACATCAATTTCTACTACATACACATTGTTTACATAAAGCACAATTTACAACATAGACACAATTAATTTCACTATAAATTTATTTACAATTTTTTGTCATTATTTTTCCGTTTACCACACCTCATTTCCTAATTTAGCCAGGTCATTACCATAAACTAAAATATTTAAAATGTCCATTCACTTATTTTTTATTTAACCCCATCATCATATAATAGTCTGGTGTATCTATAACACAAATCATTCTTATCTACATACATTACATAATAATTATTATTGTAATGACTACTTTCGTTAATTATATTGACATAGTAATTAACTACATTTTTGTCTCCCATTAATTCATATAAAGCCCATCCACATTGGTAATTTCAGGCCAGTCTCCATCAGTATTTTTGGTTAACATAAGGTAAGTTATTTTATCATCATATTCCTCCACTACATCCCTCGCAACCTCAGGTAAGAGTCTATCATTTACAATAGTATCATCAAAATAATCATCTATCTCTATTTCACAAGGTAAGTCAATTTTCTCTCCTCTCTCAATGTCTAAACTCTGCACTAACATTTCATAACCTCTATTAATCTCAAAAATCTCTATCTCTCTTTCACTCTCTCTCTCATCACAATACCTCTCATAACCCCACTGACCTATTTCGTACCACGCAAAGGGCACAACAAACGTATTATACGTCTTGGCACTTCCAAGGACACCACAAAAAATTAAGGGACTATTTTGAGACACCATGTCTCCCACACAACTACCGGAGGAAACCTTGTCCTCATAACACCACGGTGAAAACCCTGTTTCACTATATACTTGGGGAAAATTTTCCCTTTGCCCGCCTAACCTCTCTTCACACACACTCCCCATTTTCTCAACACATTCTCTGCTCACCACCTTACTCTCTAACACCACGTTTTTAATTATACCACAGTTATCACTTGTTAACTCATCATTATAATCATCGGTACTCACCTTGTCTACCGCCACCTGTTTTGCATCTAAACTACCACCACTACTGTTAATACATATATCTCCGTTATTTTAGTTTGTGTTGCTCTTACCTGTATTCATTCCCCACACTCCCATTCTCTCAATATTTCGTTCTAATTTGCTAACGTTACTGGTAAATATCCCATTGGTTCTTTCACAACGCTTATTAATTTCATTAATATCGTTTTTTAATTAATTATTTTGCCTTTTTAATTCATTGAAATTACTTTCACATTTGATTTTTTGTTAGTGTATTTCATTACTCAATTTATCAAACTTATTATTCTGTTCAATTTAAATTTATCATTAAAATTACTATTAATTTCAGTAAGTCTACTTTCATTTTTCACATCTTGAGCTTTCATAAAATTAAATATGTCATCTAATGACAACTTTTGTACTCTACTGACCGTAGGTGTTGATTCAGCATTTATTTCGTTCATATTCATTGATTCGGTCTCGCTTACTTCAACATTTACTGAGCTCCTTGTTTCAATGTCAGTTAAGCCGACGTTTTCATCATTACATTTATTAGTATCCATTTTTCATATTATTTAGTTTTTTACTTGTTCATAATACATATATCAATCATATTATAACATACTCTTATTTCTCTGTACTTAGTTTTAATTCATATGCAACTCCCACTAACTTCTCTTACATCTGCGAGTAGGCATAACCTATACGAAATATACCTCGTACAGACAGTCCCTAGTTCGGGGGCCATTGAGATATTTCAACTTATTCAACAGTTTATGAAAGAAATATAAGTGTATTTTTAACATTATTCTCAATTCTCATAATTCTTACCTGTTCGGGGTCCAGGATCCTTTTACACGAACTCACCGTCTGTAAGAGAGGATACTGGGTTTGTTACTCAATAAACACGCTGTTATACTACATTAATCAGCTCTGTTTATTATTCGCTTGCAACATTTATTATAATCTCATTTTAAAGTTACTTAGTGTCCTTTTTTATTTCTCAAAACTATTAATGTTCAACTTAAATATCTTATCATCGAAAAATTAAAAAACAAATCTTTACGCTACTTGAACACTGGTAAACATTGTACTAACTACTTTCAAACCTTAACAAATATTAACTAAGTTATGTTGAGACAACCCAGCTTGCTCACTCACTCATTCATTCCTCATACTTTTTATATTGTTTCCCTTAAAGAAAAGAAAACTAGAGCTCTTTATTAAATAAATTTCCCATTGAGTTGAATTAAAAATGTGGTTTCTACTTCTCTGGCTGTGTCCAACACGTGCGGTTATTAGTCTGTTTCTGTTCGTAAACTGGTTCGTCCGAAAAAGTTTTCTGCTGGTTAATTCGATTCACTAATTAAAAAATATTTGATTCACTATTTATCACATTCTAGTTGACTCACATTTTTAGTAATTTTATCAAAATTAGGCCCACGAGCTTATTTGTTCACCCGGCCGTGGTTACGGCTGAGCGGCGACTGCCTTGTTAATGAAAAGGAAAGCACTGCCTTCAAGCTGCGATCTTTTCGTCGTCGTACACAACGTATGGACTTTCTGTGAGCCCCAGGAGCTAATGATGTTAAACGGTGACGATATAAGAGGCTTAGGTGGGTGGAACCTCTACTTGATTTCCTCCGTCTCCAGAGCACATGGCCCGACAATCTATCTGCTTCGCCATTTTCGTAGCGTCGGTTTGCCCTGTTATGCGTAGAAGCTGCGCCCTGACGAGTGTATGCGCGTATCATACGTGACAAACATTGAGTTTACAAACAAGTAGTGCATTCTCCAACTACACTCCACCCAAAAAGTTACGTTACCGTTCATTGTTTGAATACGACCTTTTTACATGGGACTTACAATGATGATACAGAATAAATTTAATGAAAAATAAAAACCCCCTTTTTTGACACATTACAATACCCCCCCAATGAGAGGTTTTCTGCCGAAACAGAAAAACTCTCATTGCTAAACCCTAAGAGGATCGGTGAGGATATGGCGCCAACAACCCCCTTTTAATTCTTAACACATCATGGGTAAACTACCCCCCTAGCTAAGCGACTATGGCTGCCCCAGAACGAGATTACTGGACTTCTCTGTGCGAGATCCCAACACCATAGAATCGGACAGATACTCACCAGAGTACCACCTAACCTCAACTCATTCCATCAAAAAATCAAAGACTGGCCTTATACCATACCAGATCCTCAACTGATATGTTCCCCCTTACATGCATACTGGGTTGCCTTTAGCAAGTACTGGATGCGTACACATACTCAAAACGAAATCAAACAAATCAGATTAAATCATTTAAATTCTGTTCAAAAAAATTAATCTAAGTCCAATATCAAAGATTCATATTCCCATTAATTTCATCATCTCCTTCCATTTACTCTCAAAATTTCAAAATATCTAAAATGAATTTACAACTCTTCTTAATTAGCTACCAACAATCATAATAAATGAAATAAATTGAATACCTTATTAAATCATAAATTCCCTTATCGTTAAATTTGCTTACAACACATATAATATGAAAAATTTAAATCAGTTAATCAATTAACATATAGTCAACAATATATCCTGAACATCAAAACACAATCTGTACTTCAAGCAGAATTTTTTTTTATAAGACTGTAATAAAATGTAATAATGTTTTATTAACCCTATATTCTGACAATAAAAGAAAATTATAAAATATAATATAACTTGAACTTACATGGATTATTAAACGAACATATGAATTGGTTATATTGACCATTATACAGTTCATACCAGTCATCAGCTGATCTCTCTGGGTCAGGTGAATGACCTTACCCTAGATACACTACACCAATCTATGCAATGAAAAATACACAACATATGTTTATAATTTTTACACTCTAACATAGTAAAAATAGTAACATTATAAAACATAGTACACTCATAATTAACATTGTTGTTGTTACCTTAAAATAAACAATTCGCATTTAAGTTTGATCAGAAATTACACACCTTGCAGCTTTAATTTTATTTTCAACTTCTATTAAATCTTTTACTTGTTTCATTTATTATTACATTTTAACTATGATTTTCTATTTAGCATTTTCATCATTTATTGGTTTCGGTGATTCTCCGTTATTCATCATAATTCGGTTTACCAAATGGGTATTTAAATATAATCTTACCCCCTTCTTACCTCTACCCACCATTAACAGATTTGTATAGTATGACACCCATCTCTCCACAATATTTACCAATAATTCTCTAACTCCACTTAAATCATTCTCCACTTATAACAAAATACCCGATACCCTCTTTGTACTTAGGATGTGTGTTCCCTCCCTACGCTCATTCCCTTATTGGTTCCTGGCCCTTTCCCAGGTAACTCCGCCAAAGCCAATTTAAAACTATTCCCTCCCGCCATAACGCCTGTCGTTAAGGACTCCTTACCACACCACCCTCTTTACAAAATATCACCATCATCTATTTACTCTCCAATTACATTACTCCCATTACTCTACATGTATACACTATCGCTACTGTGTCCCTACTATTACCCTGTTTCTGTGTTACTTATATTCCAAAACCTTATTCTGTCTAACACCCATTTAAACTTACCTTTGACCAACTTAAATGCCTTATTGATATAATTATTATCACCCTAACATTTTATAACATTTTACATTTCCTCATTTACTATTTATTATCATATTCCAATCATATAAAATCACTTAAATTCATTATCAAAATTTATTACCACATTTGAATCAATTAATTCATCTGCAATTTCTTTAATTCAATCAATTATTTAAACACAACATTACTTCAATTACCTTCTTCCAAAACAATTGCAATTCATTTATTACAAACTCTCGTTATTTATTTAGTCTGCTCAAAGCTTATTATTATTATTATTATTATTATTACATCAATTTCTACTACATACACATTGTTTACATAAAGCACAATTTACAACATAGACACAATTAATTTCACTATAAATTTATTTACAATTTTTTGTCATTATTTTTCCGTTTACCACACCTCATTTCCTAATTTAGCCAGGTCATTACCATAAACTAAAATATTTAAAATGTCCATTCACTTATTTTTTATTTAACCCCATCATCATATAATAGTCTGGTGTATCTATAACACAAATCATTCTTATCTACATACATTACATAATAATTATTATTGTAATGACTACTTTCGTTAATTATATTGACATAGTAATTAACTACATTTTTGTCTCCCATTAATTCATAAAGCCCATCCACATTGGTAATTTCAGGCCAGTCTCCATCAGTATTTTTGGTTAACATAAGGTAAGTTATTTTATCATCATATTCCTCCACTACATCCCTCGCAACCTCAGGTAAGAGTCTATCATTTACAATAGTATCATCAAAATAATCATCTATCTCTATTTCACAAGGTAAGTCAATTTTCTCTCCTCTCTCAATGTCTAAACTCTGCACTAACATTTCATAACCTCTATTAATCTCAAAAATCTCTATCTCTCTTTCACTCTCTCTCTCATCACAATACCTCTCATAACCCCTCTGACCTATTTCGTACCACGCAAAGGGCACAACAAACGTATTATACGTCTTGGCACTTCCAAGGACACCACAAAAAATTAAGGGACTATTTTGAGACACCATGTCTCCCACACAACTACCGGAGGAAACCTTGTCCTCATAACACCACGGTGAAAACCCTGTTTCACTATATACTTGGGGAAAATTTTCCCTTTGCCCGCCTAACCTCTCTTCACACACACTCCCCATTTTCTCAACACATTCTCTGCTCACCACCTTACTCTCTAACACCACGTTTTTAATTATACCACAGTTATCCCTTGTTAACTCATCATTATAATCATCGGTACTCACCTTGTCTACCGCCACCTGTTTTGCATCTAAACTACCACCACTACTGTTAATACATATATCTCCGTTATTTTAGTTTGTGTTGCTCTTACCTGTATTCATTCCCCACACTCCCATTCTCTCAATATTTCTTTCTAATTTGCTAACGTTACTGGTAAATATCCCATTGGTTCTTTCACAACGCTTATTAATTTCATTAATATCGTTTTTTAATTAATTATTTTGCCTTTTTAATTCATTGAAATTACTTTCACATTTGATTTTTTGTTAGTGTATTTCATTACTCAATTTATCAAACTTATTATTCTGTTCAATTTAAATTTATCATTAAAATTACTATTAATTTCAGTAAGTCTACTTTCATTTTTCACATCTTGAGCTTTCATAAAATTAAATATGTCATCTAATGACAACTTTTGTACTCTACTGACCGTAGGTGTTGATTCAGCATTTATTTCGTTCATATTCATTGATTCGGTCTCGCTTACTTCAACATTTACTGAGCTCCTTGTTTCAATGTCAGTTAAGCCGACGTTTTCATCATTACATTTATTAGTATCCATTTTTCATATTATTTAGTTTTTTACTTGTTCATAATACATATATCAATCATATTATAACATACTCTTATTTCTCTGTACTTAGTTTTAATTCATATGCAACTCCCACTAACGTCTCTTACATCTGCGAGTAGGCATAACCTATACGAAATATACCTCGTACAGACAGTCCCTAGTTCGGGGGCCATTGAGATATTTCAACTTATTCAACAGTTTATGAAAGAAATATAAGTGTATTTTTAACATTATTCTCAATTCTCATAATTCTTACCTGTTCGGGGTCCAGGATCCTTTTACACGAACTCACCGTCTGTAAGAGAGGATACTGGGTTTGTTACTCAATAAACACGCTGTTATACTACATTAATCAGCTCTGTTTATTATTCGCTTGCAACATTTATTATAATCTCATTTTAAAGTTACTTAGTGTCCTTTTTTATTTCTCAAAACTATTAATGTTCAACTTAAATATCTTATCATCGAAAAATTAAAAAACAAATCTTTACGCTACTTGAACACTGGTAAACATTGTACTAACTACTTTCAAACCTTAACAAATATTAACTAAGTTATGTTGAGACAACCCAGCTTGCTCACTCACTCATTCATTCCTCATACTTTTTATATTGTTTCCCTTAAAGAAAAGAAAACTAGAGCTATTTATTAAATAAATTTCCCATTGAGTTGAATTAAAAATTTGGTTTCTACTTCTCTGGCTGTGTCCAACACGTGCGGTTATTAGTCTGTTTCTGTTCGTAAACTGGTTCGTCCGAAAAAGTTTTCTGCTGGTTAATTCGATTCACTAATTAAAAAATATTTGATTCACTATTTATCACATTCTAGTTGACTCACATTTTTAGTAATTTTATCAAAATTAGGCCCACGAGCTTATTTGTTCACCCGGCCGTGGTTACGGCTGAGCGGCGACTGCCTTGTTAATGAAAAGGAAAGCACTGCCTTCAAGCTGCGATCTTTTCGTCGTCGTACACAACGTATGGACTTTCTGTGAGCCCCAGGAGCTAATGATGTTAAACGGTGACGATATAAGAGGCTTAGGTGGGTGGAACCTCTACTTGATTTCCTCCGTCCCCAGAGCACATGGCCCGACAATCTATCTGCTTCGCCATTTTCGTAGCGTCGGTTTGTCCTGATATGCGTAGAAGCTGCGCCCTGACGAGTGTATGCGCGTATCATACGTGACAAACATTGAGTTTACAAACAAGTAGTGCATTCTCCAACTACACTCCACCCAAAAAGTTACGTTACCGTTCATTGTTTGAATACGACCTTTTTACATGGGACTTACAATGATGATACAGAATAAATTTAATGAAAAATAAAAACCCCCTTTTTTGACACATTACAATACCCGCCCAATGAGAGGTTTTCTGCCGAAACAGAAAAACTCTCATTGCTAAACCCTAAGAGGATCGGTGAGGATATGGCGCCAACAACCCCCTTTTAATTCTTAACACATCATGGGTAAACTACCCCCCTAGCTAAGCGACTATGGCTGCCCCCCAACGAGATTACTGGACTTCTCTGTGCGAGATCCCAACACCATAAAATCGGACAGATACTCACCAGAGTACCACCTAACCTCAACTCATTCCATCAAAAAATCAAAGACTGGCCTTATACCATACCAGATCCTCAACTGATATGTTCCCCCTTACATGCATACTGGGTTGCCTTTAGCAAGTACTGGATGCGTACACATACTCAAAACGAAATCAAACAAATCAGATTAAATCATTTAAATTCTGTTCAAAAAAATTAATCTAAGTCCAATATCAAAGATTCATATTCCCATTAATTTCATCATCTCCTTCCATTTACTCTCAAAATTTCAAAATATCTAAAATGAATTTACAACTCTTCTTAATTAGCTACCAACAATCATAATAAATGAAATAAATTGAATACCTTATTAAATCATAAATTCCCTTATCGTTAAATTTGCTTACAACACATATAATATGAAAAATTTAAATCAGTTAATCAATTAACTGAACAATATATCCTGAACATCAAAACACAATCTGTACTTCAAGCATAATTTTTTTTTATAAGACTGTAATAAAATGTAATAATGTTTTATTAACCCTATATTCTGACAATAAAAGAAAATTATAAAATATAATATAACTTGAACTTACATGGATTATTAAACGAACATATGAATTGGTTATATTGACCATTATACAGTTCATACCAGTCATCAGCTGATCTCTCTGGGTCAGGTGAATGACCTTACCCTAGATACACTACACCAATCTATGCAATGAAAAATACACAACATATGTTTATAATTTTTACACTCTAACATAGTAAAAATAGTAACATTATAAAACATAGTACACTCATAATTAACATTGTTGTTGTTACCTTAAAATAAACAATTCGCATTTAAGTTTGATCAGAAATTACACACCTTGCAGCTTTAATTTTATTTTCAACTTCTATTAAATCTTTTACTTGTTTCATTTATTATTACATTTTAACTATGATTTTCTATTTAGCATTTTCATCATTTATTGGTTTCGGTGATTCTCCGTTATTCATCATAATTCGGTTTACCAAATGGGTATTTAAATATAATCTTACCCCCTTCTTACCTCTACCCACCATTAACAGATTTGTATAGTATGACACCCATCTCTCCACAATATTTACCAATAATTCTCTAACTCCACTTAAATCATTCTCCACTTATAACAAAATACCCGATACCCTCTTTGTACTTAGGATGTGTGTTCCCTCCCTACGCTCATTCCCTTATTGGTTCCTGGCCCTTTCCCAGGTAACTCCGCCAAAGCCAATTTAAAACTATTCCCTCCCGCCATAACGACTGTCGTTAAGGACTCCTTACCACACCACCCTCTTTACAAAATATCACCATCATCTATTTACTCTCCAATTACATTACTCCCATTACTCTACATGTATACACTATCGCTACTGTGTCCCTACTATTACCCTGTTTCTGTGTTACTTATATTCCAAAACCTTATTCTGTCTAACACCCATTTAAACTTACCTTTGACCAACTTAAATGCCTTATTGATATAATTATTATCACCCTAACATTTTATAACATTTTACATTTCCTCATTTACTATTTATTATCATATTCCAATCATATAAAATCACTTAAATTCATTATCAAAATTTATTACCACATTTGAATCAATTAATTCATCTGCAATTTCTTTAATTCAATCAATTATTTAAACACAACATTACTTCAATTACCTTCTTCCAAAACAATTGCAATTCATTTATTACAAACTCTCGTTATTTATTTAGTCTGCTCAAAGCTTATTATTATTATTATTATTATTATTACATCAATTTCTACTACATACACATTGTTTACATAAAGCACAATTTACAACATAGACACAATTAATTTCACTATAAATTTATTTACAATTTTTTGTCATTATTTTTCCGTTTACCACACCTCATTTCCTAATTTAGCCAGGTCATTACCATAAACTAAAATATTTAAAATGTCCATTCACTTATTTTTTATTTAACCCCATCATCATATAATAGTCTGGTGTATCTATAACACAAATCATTCTTATCTACATACATTACATAATAATTATTATTGTAATGACTACTTTCGTTAATTATATTGACATAGTAATTAACTACATTTTTGTCTCCCATTAATTCATATAAAGCCCATCCACATTGGTAATTTCAGGCCAGTCTCCATCAGTATTTTTGGTTAACATAAGGTAAGTTATTTTATCATCATATTCCTCCACTACATCCCTCGCAACCTCAGGTAAGAGTCTATCATTTACAATAGTATCATCAAAATAATCATCTATCTCTATTTCACAAGGTAAGTCAATTTTCTCTCCTCTCTCAATGTCTAAACTCTGCACTAACATTTCATAACCTCTATTAATCTCAAAAATCTCTATCTCTCTTTCACTCTCTCTCTCATCACAATACCTCTCATAACCCCACTGACCTATTTCGTACCACGCAAAGGGCACAACAAACGTATTATACGTCTTTGCACTTCCAAGGACACCACAAAAAATTAAGGGACTATTTTGAGACACCATGTCTCCCACACAACTACCGGAGGAAACCTTGTCCTCATAACACCACGGTGAAAACCCTGTTTCACTATATACTTGGGGAAAATTTTCCCTTTGCCCGCCTAACCTCTCTTCACACACACTCCCCATTTTCTCAACACATTCTCTGCTCACCACCTTACTCTCTAACACCACGTTTTTAATTATACCACAGTTATCACTTGTTAACTCATCATTATAATCATCGGTACTCACCTTGTCTACCGCCACCTGTTTTGCATCTAAACTACCACCACTACTGTTAATACATATATCTCCGTTATTTTAGTTTGTGTTGCTCTTACCTGTATTCATTCCCCACACTCCCATTCTCTCAATATTTCGTTCTAATTTGCTAACGTTACTGGTAAATATCCCATTGGTTCTTTCACAACGCTTATTAATTTCATTAATATCGTTTTTTAATTAATTATTTTGCCTTTTTAATTCATTGAAATTACTTTCACATTTGATTTTTTGTTAGTGTATTTCATTACTCAATTTATCAAACTTATTATTCTGTTCAATTTAAATTTATCATTAAAATTACTATTAATTTCAGTAAGTCTACTTTCATTTTTCACATCTTGAGCTTTCATAAAATTAAATATGTCATCTAATGACAACTTTTGTACTCTACTGACCGTAGGTGTTGATTCAGCATTTATTTCGTTCATATTCATTGATTCGGTCTCGCTTACTTCAACATTTACTGAGCTCCTTGTTTCAATGTCAGTTAAGCCGACGTTTTCATCATTACATTTATTAGTATCCATTTTTCATATTATTTAGTTTTTTACTTGTTCATAATACATATATCAATCATATTATAACATACTCTTATTTCTCTGTACTTAGTTTTAATTCATATGCAACTCCCACTAACGTCTCTTACATCTGCGAGTAGGCATAACCTATACGAAATATACCTCGTACAGACAGTCCCTAGTTCGGGGGCCATTGAGATATTTCAACTTATTCAACAGTTTATGAAAGAAATATAAGTGTATTTTTAACATTATTCTCAATTCTCATAATTCTTACCTGTTCGGGGTCCAGGATCCTTTTACACGAACTCACCGTCTGTAAGAGAGGATACTGGGTTTGTTACTCAATAAACACGCTGTTATACTACATTAATCAGCTCTGTTTATTATTCGCTTGCAACATTTATTATAATCTCATTTTAAAGTTACTTAGTGTCCTTTTTTATTTCTCAAAACTATTAATGTTCAACTTAAATATCTTATCATCGAAAAATTAAAAAACAAATCTTTACGCTACTTGAACACTGGTAAACATTGTACTAACTACTTTCAAACCTTAACAAATATTAACTAAGTTATGTTGAGACAACCCAGCTTGCTCACTCACTCATTCATTCCTCATACTTTTTATATTGTTTCCCTTAAAGAAAAGAAAACTAGAGCTCTTTATTAAATAAATTTCCCATTGAGTTGAATTAAAAATGTGGTTTCTACTTCTCTGGCTGTGTCCAACACGTGCGGTTATTAGTCTGTTTCTGTTCGTAAACTGGTTCGTCCGAAAAAGTTTTCTGCTGGTTAATTCGATTCACTAATTAAAAAATATTTGATTCACTATTTATCACATTCTAGTTGACTCACATTTTTAGTAATTTTATCAAAATTAGGCCCACGAGCTTATTTGTTCACCCGGCCGTGGTTACGGCTGAGCGGCGACTGCCTTGTTAATGAAAAGGAAAGCACTGCCTTCAAGCTGCGATCTTTTCGTCGTCGTACACAACGTATGGACTTTCTGTGAGCCCCAGGAGCTAATGATGTTAAACGGTGACGATATAAGAGGCTTAGGTGGGTGGAACCTCTACTTGATTTCCTCCGTCTCCAGAGCACATGGCCCGACAATCTATCTGCTTCGCCATTTTCGTAGCGTCGGTTTGCCCTGTTATGCGTAGAAGCTGCGCCCTGACGAGTGTATGCGCGTATCATACGTGACAAACATTGAGTTTACAAACAAGTAGTGCATTCTCCAACTACACTCCACCCAAAAAGTTACGTTACCGTTCATTGTTTGAATACGACCTTTTTACATGGGACTTACAATGATGATACAGAATAAATTTAATGAAAAATAAAAACCCCCTTTTTTGACACATTACAATACCCCCCCAATGAGAGGTTTTCTGCCGAAACAGAAAAACTCTCATTGCTAAACCCTAAGAGGATCGGTGAGGATATGGCGCCAACAACCCCCTTTTAATTCTTAACACATCATGGGTAAACTACCCCCCTAGCTAAGCGACTATGGCTGCCCCAGAACGAGATTACTGGACTTCTCTGTGCGAGATCCCAACACCATAAAATCGGACAGATACTCACCAGAGTACCACCTAACCTCAACTCATTCCATCAAAAAATCAAAGACTGGCCTTATACCATACCAGATCCTCAACTGATATGTTCCCCCTTACATGCATACTGGGTTGCCTTTAGCAAGTACTGGATGCGTACACATACTCAAAACGAAATCAAACAAATCAGATTAAATCATTTAAATTCTGTTCAAAAAAATTAATCTAAGTCCAATATCAAAGATTCATATTCCCATTAATTTCATCATCTCCTTCCATTTACTCTCAAAATTTCAAAATATCTAAAATGAATTTACAACTCTTCTTAATTAGCTACCAACAATCATAATAAATGAAATAAATTGAATACCTTATTAAATCATAAATTCCCTTATCGTTAAATTTGCTTACAACACATATAATATGAAAAATTTAAATCAGTTAATCAATTAACATATAGTCAACAATATATCCTGAACATCAAAACACAATCTGTACTTCAAGCAGAATTTTTTTTTATAAGACTGTAATAAAATGTAATAATGTTTTATTAACCCTATATTCTGACAATAAAAGAAAATTATAAAATATAATATAACTTGAACTTACATGGATTATTAAACGAACATATGAATTGGTTATATTGACCATTATACAGTTCATACCAGTCATCAGCTGATCTCTCTGGGTCAGGTGAATGACCTTACCCTAGATACACTACACCAATCTATGCAATGAAAAATACACAACATATGTTTATAATTTTTACACTCTAACATAGTAAAAATAGTAACATTATAAAACATAGTACACTCATAATTAACATTGTTGTTGTTACCTTAAAATAAACAATTCGCATTTAAGTTTGATCAGAAATTACACACCTTGCAGCTTTAATTTTATTTTCAACTTCTATTAAATCTTTTACTTGTTTCATTTATTATTACATTTTAACTATGATTTTCTATTTAGCATTTTCATCATTTATTGGTTTCGGTGATTCTCCGTTATTCATCATAATTCGATTTACCAAATGGGTATTTAAATATAATCTTACCCCCTTCTTACCTCTACCCACCATTAACAGATTTGTATAGTATGACACCCATCTCTCCACAATATTTACCAATAATTCTCTAACTCCACTTAAATCATTCTCCACTTATAACAAAATACCCGATACCCTCTTTGTACTTAGGATGTGTGTTCCCTCCCTACGCTCATTCCCTTATTGGTTCCTGGCCCTTTCCCAGGTAACTCCGCCAAAGCCAATTTAAAACTATTCCCTCCCGCCATAACGCCTGTCGTTAAGGACTCCTTACCACACCACCCTCTTTACAAAATATCACCATCATCTATTTACTCTCCAATTACATTACTCCCATTACTCTACATGTATACACTATCGCTACTGTGTCCCTACTATTACCCTGTTTCTGTGTTACTTATATTCCAAAACCTTATTCTGTCTAACACCCATTTAAACTTACCTTTGACCAACTTAAATGCCTTATTGATATAATTATTATCACCCTAACATTTTATAACATTTTACATTTCCTCATTTACTATTTATTATCATATTCCAATCATATAAAATCACTTAAATTCATTATCAAAATTTATTACCACATTTGAATCAATTAATTCATCTGCAATTTCTTTAATTCAATCAATTATTTAAACACAACATTACTTCAATTACCTTCTTCCAAAACAATTGCAATTCATTTATTACAAACTCTCGTTATTTATTTAGTCTGCTCAAAGCTTATTATTATTATTATTATTATTATTACATCAATTTCTACTACATACACATTGTTTACATAAAGCACAATTTACAACATAGACACAATTAATTTCACTATAAATTTATTTACAATTTTTTGTCATTATTTTTCCGTTTACCACACCTCATTTCCTAATTTAGCCAGGTCATTACCATAAACTAAAATATTTAAAATGTCCATTCACTTATTTTTTATTTAACCCCATCATCATATAATAGTCTGGTGTATCTATAACACAAATCATTCTTATCTACATACATTACATAATAATTATTATTGTAATGACTACTTTCGTTAATTATATTGACATAGTAATTAACTACATTTTTGTCTCCCATTAATTCATAAAGCCCATCCACATTGGTAATTTCAGGCCAGTCTCCATCAGTATTTTTGGTTAACATAAGGTAAGTTATTTTATCATCATATTCCTCCACTACATCCCTCGCAACCTCAGGTAAGAGTCTATCATTTACAATAGTATCATCAAAATAATCATCTATCTCTATTTCACAAGGTAAGTCAATTTTCTCTCCTCTCTCAATGTCTAAACTCTGCACTAACATTTCATAACCTCTATTAATCTCAAAAATCTCTATCTCTCTTTCACTCTCTCTCTCATCACAATACCTCTCATAACCCCTCTGACCTATTTCGTACCACGCAAAGGGCACAACAAACGTATTATACGTCTTGGCACTTCCAAGGACACCACAAAAAATTAAGGGACTATTTTGAGACACCATGTCTCCCACACAACTACCGGAGGAAACCTTGTCCTCATAACACCACGGTGAAAACCCTGTTTCACTATATACTTGGGGAAAATTTTCCCTTTGCCCGCCTAACCTCTCTTCACACACACTCCCCATTTTCTCAACACATTCTCTGCTCACCACCTTACTCTCTAACACCACGTTTTTAATTATACCACAGTTATCCCTTGTTAACTCATCATTATAATCATCGGTACTCACCTTGTCTACCGCCACCTGTTTTGCATCTAAACTACCACCACTACTGTTAATACATATATCTCCGTTATTTTAGTTTGTGTTGCTCTTACCTGTATTCATTCCCCACACTCCCATTCTCTCAATATTTCTTTCTAATTTGCTAACGTTACTGGTAAATATCCCATTGGTTCTTTCACAACGCTTATTAATTTCATTAATATCGTTTTTTAATTAATTATTTTGCCTTTTTAATTCATTGAAATTACTTTCACATTTGATTTTTTGTTAGTGTATTTCATTACTCAATTTATCAAACTTATTATTCTGTTCAATTTAAATTTATCATTAAAATTACTATTAATTTCAGTAAGTCTACTTTCATTTTTCACATCTTGAGCTTTCATAAAATTAAATATGTCATCTAATGACAACTTTTGTACTCTACTGACCGTAGGTGTTGATTCAGCATTTATTTCGTTCATATTCATTGATTCGGTCTCGCTTACTTCAACATTTACTGAGCTCCTTGTTTCAATGTCAGTTAAGCCGACGTTTTCATCATTACATTTATTAGTATCCATTTTTCATATTATTTAGTTTTTTACTTGTTCATAATACATATATCAATCATATTATAACATACTCTTATTTCTCTGTACTTAATTTTAATTCATATGCAACTCCCACTAACGTCTCTTACATCTGCGAGTAGGCATAACCTATACGAAATATACCTCGTACAGACAGTCCCTAGTTCGGGGGCCATTGAGATATTTCAACTTATTCAACAGTTTATGAAAGAAATATAAGTGTATTTTTAACATTATTCTCAATTCTCATAATTCTTACCTGTTCGGGGTCCAGGATCCTTTTACACGAACTCACCGTCTGTAAGAGAGGATACTGGGTTTGTTACTCAATAAACACGCTGTTATACTACATTAATCAGCTCTGTTTATTATTCGCTTGCAACATTTATTATAATCTCATTTTAAAGTTACTTAGTGTCCTTTTTTATTTCTCAAAACTATTAATGTTCAACTTAAATATCTTATCATCGAAAAATTAAAAAACAAATCTTTACGCTACTTGAACACTGGTAAACATTGTACTAACTACTTTCAAACCTTAACAAATATTAACTAAGTTATGTTGAGACAACCCAGCTTGCTCACTCACTCATTCATTCCTCATACTTTTTATATTGTTTCCCTTAAAGAAAAGAAAACTAGAGCTCTTTATTAAATAAATTTCCCATTGAGTTGAATTAAAAATGTGGTTTCTACTTCTCTGGCTGTGTCCAACACGTGCGGTTATTAGTCTGTTTCTGTTCGTAAACTGGTTCGTCCGAAAAAGTTTTCTGCTGGTTAATTCGATTCACTAATTAAAAAATATTTGATTCACTATTTATCACATTCTAGTTGACTCACATTTTTAGTAATTTTATCAAAATTAGGCCCACGAGCTTATTTGTTCACCCGGCCGTGGTTACGGCTGAGCGGCGACTGCCTTGTTAATGAAAAGGAAAGCACTGCCTTCAAGCTGCGATCTTTTCGTCGTCGTACACAACGTATGGACTTTCTGGGAGCCCCAGGAGCTAATGATGTTAAACGGTGACGATATAAGAGGCTTAGGTGGGTGGAACCTCTACTTGATTTCCTCCGTCTCCAGAGCACATGGCCCGACAATCTATCTGCTTCGCCATTTTCGTAGCGTCGGTTTGCCCTGTTATGCGTAGAAGCTGCGCCCTGACGAGTGTATGCGCGTATCATACGTGACAAACATTGAGTTTACAAACAAGTAGTGCATTCTCCAACTACACTCCACCCAAAAAGTTACGTTACCGTTCATTGTTTGAATACGACCTTTTTACATGGGACTTACAATGATGATACAGAATAAATTTAATGAAAAATAAAAACCCCCTTTTTTGACACATTACAATACCCCCCCAATGAGAGGTTTTCTGCCGAAACAGAAAAACTCTCATTGCTAAACCCTAAGAGGATCGGTGAGGATATGGCGCCAACAACCCCCTTTTAATTCTTAACACATCATGGGTAAACTACCCCCCTAGCTAAGCGACTATGGCTGCCCCAGAACGAGATTACTGGACTTCTCTGTGCGAGATCCCAACACCATAAAATCGGACAGATACTCACCAGAGTACCACCTAACCTCAACTCATTCCATCAAAAAATCAAAGACTGGCCTTATACCATACCAGATCCTCAACTGATATGTTCCCCCTTACATGCATACTGGGTTGCCTTTAGCAAGTACTGGATGCGTACACATACTCAAAACGAAATCAAACAAATCAGATTAAATCATTTAAATTCTGTTCAAAAAAATTAATCTAAGTCCAATATCAAAGATTCATATTCCCATTAATTTCATCATCTCCTTCCATTTACTCTCAAAATTTCAAAATATCTAAAATGAATTTACAACTCTTCTTAATTAGCTACCAACAATCATAATAAATGAAATAAATTGAATACCTTATTAAATCATAAATTCCCTTATCGTTAAATTTGCTTACAACACATATAATATGAAAAATTTAAATCAGTTAATCAATTAACATATAGTCAACAATATATCCTGAACATCAAAACACAATCTGTACTTCAAGCAGAATTTTTTTTTATAAGACTGTAATAAAATGTAATAATGTTTTATTAACCCTATATTCTGACAATAAAAGAAAATTATAAAATATAATATAACTTGAACTT
The DNA here is from genome assembly GCA_034769895.1 of Magicicada septendecula. Classification (NCBI taxonomy): domain Eukaryota; kingdom Metazoa; phylum Arthropoda; class Insecta; order Hemiptera; family Cicadidae; genus Magicicada; species Magicicada septendecula. The sequence goes on from CM068367.1 coordinate 455,352,469, forward strand.
ACATGGATTATTAAACGAACATATGAATTGGTTATATTGACCATTATACAGTTCATACCAGTCATCAGCTGATCTCTCTGGGTCAGGTGAATGACCTTACCCTAGATACACTACACCAATCTATGCAATGAAAAATACACAACATATGTTTATAATTTTTACACTCTAACATAGTAAAAATAGTAACATTATAAAACATAGTACACTCATAATTAACATTGTTGTTGTTACCTTAAAATAAACAATTCGCATTTAAGTTTGATCAGAAATTACACACCTTGCAGCTTTAATTTTATTTTCAACTTCTATTAAATCTTTTACTTGTTTCATTTATTATTACATTTTAACTATGATTTTCTATTTAGCATTTTCATCATTTATTGGTTTCGGTGATTCTCCGTTATTCATCATAATTCGGTTTACCAAATGGGTATTTAAATATAATCTTACCCCCTTCTTACCTCTACCCACCATTAACAGATTTGTATAGTATGACACCCATCTCTCCACAATATTTACCAATAATTCTCTAACTCCACTTAAATCATTCTCCACTTATAACAAAATACCCGATACCCTCTTTGTACTTAGGATGTGTGTTCCCTCCCTACGCTCATTCCCTTATTGGTTCCTGGCCCTTTCCCAGGTAACTCCGCCAAAGCCAATTTAAAACTATTCCCTCCCGCCATAACGCCTGTCGTTAAGGACTCCTTACCACACCACCCTCTTTACAAAATATCACCATCATCTATTTACTCTCCAATTACATTACTCCCATTACTCTACATGTATACACTATCGCTACTGTGTCCCTACTATTACCCTGTTTCTGTGTTACTTATATTCCAAAACCTTATTCTGTCTAACACCCATTTAAACTTACCTTTGACCAACTTAAATGCCTTATTGATATAATTATTATCACCCTAACATTTTATAACATTTTACATTTCCTCATTTACTATTTATTATCATATTCCAATCATATAAAATCACTTAAATTCATTATCAAAATTTATTACCACATTTGAATCAATTAATTCATCTGCAATTTCTTTAATTCAATCAATTATTTAAACACAACATTACTTCAATTACCTTCTTCCAAAACAATTGCAATTCATTTATTACAAACTCTCGTTATTTATTTAGTCTGCTCAAAGCTTATTATTATTATTATTATTATTACATCAATTTCTACTACATACACATTGTTTACATAAAGCACAATTTACAACATAGACACAATTAATTTCACTATAAATTTATTTACAATTTTTTGTCATTATTTTTCCGTTTACCACACCTCATTTCCTAATTTAGCCAGGTCATTACCATAAACTAAAATATTTAAAATGTCCATTCACTTATTTTTTATTTAACCCCATCATCATATAATAGTCTGGTGTATCTATAACACAAATCATTCTTATCTACATACATTACATAATAATTATTATTGTAATGACTACTTTCGTTAATTATATTGACATAGTAATTAACTACATTTTTGTCTCCCATTAATTCATATAAAGCCCATCCACATTGGTAATTTCAGGCCAGTCTCCATCAGTATTTTTGGTTAACATAAGGTAAGTTATTTTATCATCATATTCCTCCACTACATCCCTCGCAACCTCAGGTAAGAGTCTATCATTTACAATAGTATCATCAAAATAATCATCTATCTCTATTTCACAAGGTAAGTCAATTTTCTCTCCTCTCTCAATATCTAAACTCTGCACTAACATTTCATAACCTCTATTAATCTCAAAAATCTCTATCTCTCTTTCTCTCTCTCTCTCTCATCACAATACCTCTCATAACCCCACTGACCTATTTCGTACCACGCAAAGGGCACAACAAACGTATTATACGTCTTGGCACTTCCAAGGACACCACAAAAAATTAAGGGACTATTTTGAGACACCATGTCTCCCACACAACTACCGGAGGAAACCTTGTCCTCATAACACCACGGTGAAAACCCTGTTTCACTATATACTTGGGGAAAATTTTCCCTTTGCCCACCTAACCTCTCTTCACACACACTCCCCATTTTCTCAACACTTTCTCTGCTCACCACCTTACTCTCTAACACCACGTTTTTAATTATACCACTGTTATCACTCGTTAACTCATCATTATAATTATCGCTACTCACCTTGTCTACCGCCACCTGTTTTGCATCTAAACTACCACCACTACTGTTAATACATATATCTCCGTTATTTTCGTTTGTGTTGCTCTTACCTGTATTCATTCCCCCACACTCCCATTCTCTCAATATTTCGTTCTAATTTGCTAACGTTACTGGTAAATATCCCATTGGTTCTTTCACAACGCTTATTAATTTCATTAATATCGTTTCTTAATTCATTATTTTGCCTTTTTAATTCATTGAAATTACTTTCGCATTTGATTTTTTGTTAGTGTATTTCATTACTCAATTTATCAAACTTATTATTCTGTTCATTAAATTTATCATTAAAATTACTATTAATTTCAGTAAGTCTACTTTCATTTTTCACATCTTGAGCTTTCATAAAATTAAATATGTCATCTAATGACAACTTTTGTACTGTACTGACTGTAGGTGTTGATTCAGCTTTTATTTCGTTCATATTCATTGATTCGGTCTCGCTTACTTCAACAATTACTGAGCTCCCTGTTTCAATGTCAGTTAAGCTGACGTTTTCATCATTACATTTATTAGTATTCATTTTTCATATTATTTAGTTTTTTACTTGTTCATAATACATATATCAATCATATTATAACATACTCTTAGTTCTCTGTACTTAATTTTAATTCATATGCAACTCCCACTAACGTCTTTTACATCTGCGAGTAGGCATACCCTATACGAAATATACTTCGTACAGACAGTCCCTAGATCAGGGGCCATTGAGATATTTCAACTTATTCAACAGTTTATGAAAGAAATATAAGTGTATTTTTAACATTATTCTCAATTCTCATAATTCTTACCTGTTCGGGGTCCAGGATCCTTTTACACGAACTCACCGTCTGTAAGAGAGGTTGCTTGGTTTGTTACTCAATAAACACGCTGTTAAACTACATTAATCAGCTCTGTTTATTATTCGCTTGCAACATTTATTATAATCTCATTTTAAAGTTACTTAGTGTCCTTTTTTATTTCTCAAAACTATTAATGTTCAACTTAAATATCTTACCTTCGAAAAATTACAAAACAAATCTTTACGCTACTTGAACAATGGTAAACATTGTACTAACTACTTTCAAACCTTAACAAATATTAACTATGTTATGTTGAGACAACCCAGCTTGCTCACTCACTCATTCATTCCTCATACTTTTTATATTGTTTCCCTTAAAGAAAAAAAACTAGAGCTCTTTATTAAATAAATTTCCCCATTAAGTTGAATTAAAAATGTGGTTTCTACTTCTCTGGCTGTGTCCAACACGTGCGGTTATTAGTCTGTTTCTGTTCGTAAACTGGTTCGTCCGAAAAAGGTTTCTGCTGGTTAATTTGATTCACTATTTAAAAAATATTTGATTCACTATTTATCACATTCTAGTTGACTCACATTTTTGGTAATTTTATCAAAATTAGGCCCACGAGCCTATTTGTTCACCCGGCCGTGGTTACGGCTGAGCGGCGACTGCCTTGTTAATGAAAAGGAAAGCACTGCCTTCAAGCTGCGATCTTTTCGTCGTCGTACACAACGTATGGTCTTTCTGTGAGCCCCTGGAGCTAATGATGTTAAACGGTGACGATATAAGAGGCTTAGGTGGGTGGAACCTCTACTTGATTTCCTCCGTCTCCAGAGCACATGGCCAGACAATCTATCTGCTTCGCCATTTTCGTAGCGTCGGTTTGTCCTGTTATGCGTAGAAGCTGCGCCCTGACGAGTGTATGCGCGTATCATACGTTACAAACATTGAGTTTACAAACAAGTAGTGCATTCTCCAACTACGCTCCACCCAAAAAGTTACGTTACGGTTCATTGTTTGAATACGACCTTTTTACATGGGACTTACAATGATGATACAGAATAAATTTAAATATATTTAATGAAAAATAAAAACCCCCTTTTTTGACACATTACAATACCCCCCCAATGAGAGGTTTTCTGCCAAAACAGAAAAACTCTCATTGCTAAACCCTAAGAGGATCGGTGAGGATATGGCGCCAACCCCCCTTTTAATTCTTAACACATCATGGGTAAACTACCCCCCTAGCTAAGCGACTATGGCTGCCCCAGAACGAGATTACTGGACTTCTCTGTGCGAGATCCCAACACCATAAAATCGGACAGATACTCACCAGAGTACCACCTAACCTCAACTCATTCCATCAAAAAATCAAAGACTGGCCTTATACCATACCAGATCCTCAACTGATATGTTCCCCCTTACATGCATACTGGGTTGCCTTTAGCAAGTACTGGATGCGTACACATACTCAAAACGAAATCAAACAAATCAGATTAAATCATTTAAATTCTGTTCAAAAAAATTAATCTAAGTCCAATATCAAAGATTCATATTCCCATTAATTTCATCATCTCCTTCCATTTACTCTCAAAATTTCAAAATATCTAAAATGAATTTACAACTCTTCTTAATTAGCTACCAACAATCATAATAAATGAAATAAATTGAATACCTTATTAAATCATAAATTCCCTTATCGTTAAATTTGCTTACAACACATATAATATGAAAAATTTAAATCAGTTAATCAATTAACATATAGTCAACAATATATCCTGAACATCAAAACACAATCTGTACTTCAAGCAGAATTTTTTTTTATAAGACTGTAATAAAATGTAATAATGTTTTATTAACCCTAAATTCTGACAATAAAAGAAAATTATAAAATATAATATAACTTGAACTTACATGGATTATTAAACGAACATATGAATTGGTTATATTGACCATTATACAGTTCATACCAGTCATCAGCTGATCTCTCTGGGTCAGGTGAATGACCTTACCCTAGATACACTACACCAATCTATGCAATGAAAAATACACAACATATGTTTATAATTTTTACACTCTAACATAGTAAAAATAGTAACACTATAAAACATAGTACACTCATAATTAACATTGTTGTTGTTACCTTAAAATAAACAATTCGCATTTAAGTTTGATCAGAAATTACACACCTTGCAGCTTTAATTTTATTTTCAACTTCTATTAAATCTTTTACTTGTTTCATTTATTATTACATTTTAACTATGATTTTGTATTTAGCATTTTCATCATTTATTGGTTTGGGTGATTCTCCGTTATTCAGCATAATTCGATTTGTGCCGAGTCTAAGATAGATCGGCGCGTATTCGGCATTTAACGCCAAAACTGACGAAAAATGCCGTACTGTGTTTAACAGATATACGCAAACTATACTGTAACTAAGGTATTTAAGTGTGCCCAGTTAGTGCTGTGCTCTGGTGCTCGCCGCTGATTGCAAGTGAGAAAGCCGGAACAGGGTTTTCTAAAAATTGTCTTTTCCTGGTCGCCGTCCAATTAAGAACGCGTGGCATTCTTCTCCGACAGAAAGGAGCTTTTCGTTGCACCATCTTCTACCTATGGCAGGCTAAACAAATACAGATCTGCGGTAAGTTACGGCAATATGATTATATACATCAATTTAAAGTAATACGAATGAAAAAATGTTTATTCGCCACGTGGTGAGTTGTGAAATGCGTAATTTTGAGCAATTTAAATGTAACTTTTATTGGTAATTATAGTAATACTATATTAATTTCAGAAGTCTTAACTAAGGCACCAGAATTGAGAATAATGTAAATGCAAAAAGGTATTTGTTTAATAAGTACAGAAATGATTGTAATCAGGTAACCTCTCACACCACGTGGCGAATAAGACTATGTGTAAATGTTATTAATTGTATAACAAACTGAATAATTATATAACCGTAATTGAATTATGTTAACCCACAGGGGTAAAGTTTATAATATGAAATTTAACAAAACTAAATGTTTTCAAGATAGGGCCGTATAACCATTGCAAAGTGTGTCAAACTATCATTTTAAGTAGCCCAAAGCTGTGTTAATATTATATATGGATTTTGGTGCGTGTGAGGTTTCTGGGGGAATTAGTTTTGAGAACTTATCGCTGATAATATGTTGTATGACTAGGGTCCCTCGCTGCAAGCCGAGGAACAGCTCCATTCCAGAACATGAACATCTAGACTCTCTCTCTCAACTTCATCTGCCGGAGGAGAATAGCGAGGATAAGCCACCAACACCCTAACATGTAGACCAGAAGACCACCGCTTCACACCCATGGAATTAATAAGGTGACAACAAACCAATTATTTTTACACAGTGTGATGTAACCCACTAGAACCAGTGGACATAGAGTCACTCTACACCAATGACTTAAGCTTTAAACATTTTAATGGGGTCCCCGGTTAACGGGACAGAATAGTGCGCGGACTTGGGGGGGGGAATCTTTTGTACATATTGTAACTTTGTTTGTATAATCTGTGAGCCCAGAGGTTGACATGTATCTGTGGCTGCTTCCCATTCAGGCGTGTTAATTTCCTTCTTATTTTCAGTATAAGGGTTTCCTTAGTGCTACTAATTCATTCAATCAACATGTAATTTCACTGGTTCAATTTAGTTTTCATTTTATTCTTTAATTTCTCATTTTTTAAATTCAGTTTGGGTCATATAGGGATAGAAGTTTCTTTGGTAGTTAAGTCGGGTCACCAGTTTAATCCTGTATAGGTGCATTTTCATGCAGACTTGAACATGCTCTTGGGACAGGTTGAGTTATGCACCATCTTGCCTAGGAACATGTCGGCCTTTGGGCCAAATTAATTTTAAAAGGTCATAAGCCTTTATGACACGTTACTGTTTTCAAGACTTAACAAAATTTATCAATATTTAAATTCTTTTAATTAATTATGATCACTGGGGTGTTCACTGTATTCTAATTATAATTACTCCAAGTCTAAGTGCTCAATGTGGCAGCACTTTATAATAGTATCAGGCACTATGCCAACTCTTGAATTTAGTATGTCCTGGGGCCACTGGTGTTACAAACATAATCTGTTATACACATATAATATGTTATACACATATTAGGTATTAAAACCTAATATGGATATTTATAAATTGTTAATTATGTACCTCATGGGGTGGAAAAGGGTGTGGCAAGATTTAATGATAGATGTTATAATTGTCCTGTGTTGTGGAACGTGTACATGTATTGTATATTCGTGTGTATTTTTGAGGGTTAAACATGTATTGTATATTCGTGTGTATTTTTGGGGGTCAGATATGTATTGTATATTCTTGTGTATTTTTGGGGGTTAGATATAGGGTTAAAAGGAAAATATAAAACATAGATTTTATATAAATTTATTTTCAAATACCATTTTTAAAAGGAAAATATAAAACATAGATTTTATATAAATTTATTTTCAAATACCATTTCTAAAAGGAGAATATAAAACATAGATTTTATATTTATTAATTTCAAATGACATTTTTAAAAGGGGGAATATAGATTTTATATTTATTAATTTCAAATAATATTTTTTAAAAGCAGGAAATATAAATTTTATATTTATTGATTTTGTAAGTAACCATTTCGAAAAAAATGGTAACTTATATTGTAAGTTATAATAAAAAGGTTTTATTGGTTGTTAATTTTGTGAGTTTTAATTGCAAGTCCCGTCTCACTGGATCCAGCGCATTTTTGGCTTCTCTAGGCTTTGGCCTAGTTTTAATTATCTTGTGGCCACTCTTTAGAAAAAAAAAAAAAAAAAAAAACTTAAAAAATCTTTTTCAAAAAAAAAAATAAATTTTTTTTTACAAATCAAAGTTAAAGAGGGGTTACATTTGGTAGCAGAGCGTGGTTGAGATTAGGGTCAACCCTTGGGTCCTTTGGGTGTGACGGGGCTTGCAAACTCAGGAAACATTTTGGGGTTCGAATAGAACTTAGAAGAATCTCCGGAGGTCCCTATATCTAAAAGTAACTATGTCTTGTTAGGTTTAAGGTTTTGTGTATTATATGTGTATATACTTGCCCGCCTGTTGGTATCATTGAACGGTAGGTTGCCACGCGGTGTGAAATTTTAAAGGGGGAAATTCCTTTGGAAACGCGAATTATCGCAGATCTGTGCCTAGGTGGAGATATGGTTCGCGTATTACCTTGCCCATAATAGGGGAGGTGTTTCGTTTATGCGGTATGGCCCGATCGGCAGTCCGTCTCCTCCGAGATACGGGAGCCGAAGTCATTACAAAATTTTTTGAGTTGGTCGGTAAATTTGTCATGTAGTGTGTTAGTGTGTGTGTCGCGTTCCTTAATGTGTAGTGTTGTTGAGAGCAGTTCAGGTAAGTGGGCTGGGTCCTCGCAACGGTAGGGGGACCCGCGGTCTGCTTAAAGGAAGAACAGTACTTAAGTATTTCCTGTGTTCTTATTGTCATTTGTTTTTCTACAGTGTTGTGTTTTTGTGTGCCGACTGCGAAGCTCGAGGATGAGTGTCCTACACCCCGAGCTGTTTTTGCGCGACGAAATAGAGTTCGAGCTACGGGCCCAGGGGAGAGACCCTAAAGGGACGATTCTTGTATTACGACGGCAGCTCAGAGAAGCGCTGTCCGCGGGCGAAGCGCTCTCGAAGGTCACCATCGCCGACAAAGAGAGCAAGTTAGAGATTTGTAATGAGAAGTGGAATTTTGTGTTTTACATAATCTTTTGTGATTAAATCATTTGGTATAAAATGTTCCAGATTATAAAATACACCTCACAGTTTTCACATACAGTATATATAGTAATACCTGTACACATAGTAACAGGTATAACAATATGCCTGTAATCACAGGTATGGGAAAGTAATGGCAAATCTTGTTATCAGTTATTGTTATTATTTGGCTAGTATTTGGCATATTCATATTCATATTGGCCCAAAGTGATCACAAAAGGAATTTATTGTATTTGTTTACAGTCAACAATGTAGATTCCAGGTGATGATTTGAGATTTATACAAATTAATTTTTACTCAAATGAATGAAGTTGCAACCGTAAAGAAATACAGAATATATTTTCTATGACAGCAGACAAGACAGAACACTTGTATTTTGCCTTTTATGTGTGTACATACATTCAGACATCATTTATTTGGATTGACTTCTGCAAGCTTGAAATCAGATAACAATAATGTTTTATATTTAGTTAAGTAACGGACACGTCATGGACAACGAAATCCAAGAATTTATATTTTACATTAGTGTATATGTAAAATTATAATCCTCAAAGTATAATATTGAATTCATTGGGATGTTTCGTTAAATTGTTACGACGGTCTCATCTATCGTCACATAGTACAGTGGAAACCAAAATAAAATACTTATGAATTTGCTAATTCATTTTATTAATATTATCTCAAATTGGTGTTGTTACAGGCTTGTTCAGTTTCGTTACAATTTTTAATCAGTGTTCTTGCTGCAAGTTTTACATTAATTATTCATAATGATTAGCTATGATGGTTAGAGTGTTATTGGTACAGAGGAAGATGCTTCAGTTTCTTTTCTTCAAGAAAAGGTTTGGTTCACAATCCTCATCGTTGTGTTAACGGACATGACATGGTGTTGAGCCTTGGGCAGCAACAGCGTTGGTGTTGCAATAAGAAGACTTGCCGTGAGTATAAGGTAGTTCGCAAGGGCACATTTTTAGAGGGGTCCAAATTACCGCTGAGAAAAATAATAAAATTTATTTATTTCTGGTGTGAAGGGCGTATTAGTGTGAAAAACAGTAAAAATCAACTGGAAATTGGCGCCAGCACACACACAGAGTGGACGGCTTACTTTAGATATATCTGTGTATTAGATGTATCTGTGCCTTAGACGTCATGAGCAACCCACGGAAAATTGGAGGACTGAATTTAACAGTTGAAATTGACGAGAGTGTCTTTGTCAAGAGGAAAAATAATGTTGGCTGGGTGTTACCACAACAGTGGGTATTTAGTGGATACTGCCGAGAAAGCAAGGAATGCTTCTTGTGTTGTGTCGAAGATCGGTCAGCAGCTACCCTCCTACCTCTCATAGTGGCAAATATTGAACCAGGGTCCACTATAATGTCAGATGAGTGGCGTTTGTACCGTCAAATTGTTAATTTGCCACAACAGTACAGTCATTTGTCTGTAAACCATAGTTATAACTTTGTGGATCCTTAAACGGGAGCGCATACACAAGGCGTAGAAAGCAAGTGGCAGTCCTGTAAACGCCGAAACATGATTGAATGTAGTACGAGAAGGGAACGCTTAGATTCCTATTTAAGTGAGTTCATGTGGAGGTCCGCAGAGGTGCAGAATATCTTTCCAGGTGATGTATCGAGAAGCGTGTAGAGTCACCTCCTTACCACTCACGACTACCTGTGGCTAGCTGGTGTTTCTGTAAAAACACAATATTCAATGTCTAACATTTTATAGATAAAGAAGGAACATGCATTATGGTTAATAAGTTAGTATTATTAAATACACAGTTTTAATAGGTTAGTATTAGATATCTACCACTTTTTAGATAAAGAAGGAGTATGCACTACGGTTAATAGCTTATGCTACAAGATACATAAGTGTTTATTTTAAAAATTAGTACAGTAACATACAAGACAGGTCACATGAACAATTGCTGGAAGAAACGGAGAATAAACAGTTACAGTGAGGTCAAAAGACGTATAATAGAGCACTACAGAGTCAATTGGGTTTGTAAAGAAATGTCAAACCCAATGTACTATCATTACACACAACAATGTACTATCATTACCTAACCAACCACAACACTCATGTAGAGTAGACGTATTATTTAAGAAGTATCTGTGCCTCAACCCAGTACTAAATCCAATATACTGTAACAGGATCTGCTGTTCCACACTCTAAATAAAGAAGACAGGCAATAATATATATCTATGTGTAGGCTGAGGAGAATGGAATGGCTGTTTACTTACCACTTTACCTGGTATTTTGGTCACTTAACCAAAAATTTGTCCATTTTAAGTACAGACCCATATATATTGGTAATTACCTATCAGATTGCAATGTAACTGGAATTTGTTGAAAACAAGATTAAACTATCACTCATATATTCAACCCCCCCCCCCACAGAGAATGGAAGGGGGAAGAGTGAGAGAGTTATATATCATTGTTGAATAATTAAGACATTCCTTTTAATAAAAATATACTTTTTAATTAAATTATTACAACTATTTATTTTCACTTTAATTATATTTACGTTTCTGAAGTAATATTAAATACTATACAATAATTAAAATAAAAGTATAGTTTTGTTAAAAACTATTTTATTTTTTATTGAATAATAATAATAACATAAGAATATAGAATAAAATAATTTGTAAATATATCGTTATACTTCTGACATGTAAAGTAGTCTACTCTCATACAGTATACGAATTTGTTAGAAAATATCACGCACACTACTTGGCAAGTGTTCAACACTGATTTAAAAATGTTTTGTTTAATGCAAACACTGAAACACACTACACACAATAAATAGAACTCATCATGAACATAATGTGATTATATTACTTCTTATGGTATAAGAATATGATATCGGTTTTTTGTTTAATATCCACTTGTAAAGGAAAAAATACAGCAGATAATTATTTTATAAATAACTTTGTTACAGCTGCTTTGAAATTGTTTAGATTAAATAATGTAACCTAACCAACTTTTAAGTATTGAATATTAAGTATAAGTATATTTAATCCTGAGAGAAAATGAACAATTAACACCAGTTTTTGAAAGAACCATGAAAGGAGAGAAGATGAGCTTGTGTACGAAATGCAAAGTGGAGTATCTTATGTAGAGATGAAAGCTCAAAAGTTCAAGCCAAATACATATGAATGGAGATGATTGGTAATATCTGGAACCTGTCACACAACAGAACACCATACAATGATGATACTGTGTATGTATGATGTAATGCGCCTGCTTTTAATAATATTCTCAAAGGATTTTAATACTTTGTTTCAACTGGTTTCACTGTGTAAATTACAAACCTGAATATAGTGCTGGAAGTTTCAGTTTCTCAGCCCTGGGTAATGATGATGTAAATGTTTCTAACCTTTTCTTGTGCCTGAAAAGAAAAATAAATTACATCACCGGACACACAAAGTACTGACATATGAACATTAATCAATTATTTTGTTTAATCAGTCAACATTCTAGGAGACCCATATTAAAGGGTTTACAGATTATTGACCCGTCCACCAAAACACACACACACAGGTTCTGATATGTGTTACAATTGTGTCTTATTTTCAGCCAACCATTGTTTTACAGGTGAAATCAGTATAATTATTATACCTCATGAGTATAAAGTTAGTTTAATCTGTAACCTATTATATTAAAAATAATAATACACTGAACATGATTATTACACTTTATATGATATCAGCTTTTCGGCTTAATATCCACTTGTAAAAGAAAAAATACAAAATGATTATTATTTTATAATTAACTTTGTTACAGCTGCTGTGAAGTTGTTTAGATTAAATAATGTAACCTAACCTACTTTTAAGTACTGAATACTTTTAATGTGTCATGTACTGTGTTCAATAAGGAAACAAAATACTTAAAATACTTGAAAATGGTATTGGATTAAGCTTGAGCAATGAATAATTAAACTAAGCACATGATTTCAAAGTCAATATCATTATGAAATACGTATTCTAACTAAAACATACTTACCAAAATTGATAATACTTACCAAAATCATATTTGTTTTTAGTAAAAAGGGGCCTCATATTTGTTTATGGTTTCCAGCATTTTCTGGAACAAATCCTCATTTCCATTTCTTGTTCGCCACATGAACTCACTTAAATAGGAATCTAAGCGTTCCCTTCTTGTACCACATTCAATCATGTTTCGGCGTTTACAGAAATTGCATCCTCTTCTGTACTAATAACACTCGACCGTTCATCATAGCTAATCATTCTTAATTAAATTAATGTAAAACTCACAACACAACACTGATTAAAAATGTAACGAAACACGCGAACAAGCCTCACAACCATTAGCGGGTATGCCATTGTAACAACACAATTTTACCATGTGGTGTACAAATGGCATTGGGTCTTTGGCTATTCTAAGCAAAATTCAAGAGCTTTAGGAAAAAACTTTAAAACAAATTTAAAGACTCCCTGTATTAAGTCTTTTAAAGTCTACTAAAATTAACGTTTCTTTTTCATACACATGTTATTTCAATTTATTTTCATAACAATTAAAATTAAAAGTGCTAACTGAAGATAGAGACACACCATACATTTGCGGTTAGGTAGGGTAATTGTAAACGGAAAATGGATTGAAACATTTTGATTGATTAAAAATTGTGTATACAGTACATTTTAAAATTGAAATAACTGCAGATATTTCAACCTTTGTTATTATGTTGCGTACAAAAAATTGTATAAATATAAATAATAAATACAGCTCTAAAATACAAATTTATAATTACCCTTGACATCTTAGAGGTAATTGTAAACAAATGTTTTCTTTATCCTTTGAAACTAAAAAACTGACACTCCTCTTGAAATTGAAAAAAGGATTTTAATGTACTTGTTTGGTTATACGTTAGATTGTACTAGGTTATAAATTGGAAGTAAATTCTGGTACTTCGAATAAATACAGCCTTTAATTTTATATACAGCCTTTTATCCATACAATAAATATACACATTAACTAAGGTTTATGGAAATATGGAATACAAGGACAAATCGAACATTGTACGTTTTTATGTTAGGTATACTTTACAAAACCTTTTCATCAGATGTTCAAAAGAGCAAGCTTGTAATTTTTTTTATAAGCCCCTTAGTAAGGTTTCTCAGCAACAGTTACCGGATGTCACACTTTGTTTCTAGGATGTTTTACAAAGTAGTGGAAACTTGCTACTTAAATTCTGTGTTTCTTTGACTTCCTATTCTAAAGTAATCTTTAAGGTGTTTTAAGGGATTCGAAGATAACTCTACTAGGAATAAATCTACATCTGTGCTACAGATAATTGTGGATGGGTTTAATTCTAAATGGAAATTTTAAGAACAATTCAGAATACTGTGTCTCTGGGAACACAAGTTGATAAAATGTAAAAAAGGGCAAAAGGGCAAAGTAACTGTGGATAAAAGCAGAATCCATGGTGTTAAAAGGTTTGAAGAAAAAGTTCACCATGAGTTATCTTGTCTTTTTCAATCAGTAGTAGTATACCTAGAAGTTTTTCAGTGTAACAAGTTGGTTTCACCTTTTCTTAATTCTTAGCCTCATATTATGACTACAAATGTATGCCTACTTATAAGTAACTTTACTAACAAAAAGTCTTTTTAAAAAAGAGACTTGTGTCCATGTTAACAGCAAAGATGACTATTACTGAAGCTCTGAGAACTGTCATATGATAATGGCATGACAATGGATCAGTTAGAATAATCAACAACTTATTAAGGCACACTGTAAGGAGGTATGCTTTAATCATTTTGCACACATCATTCCAGAAGTCTGTTCTAAAAACAATTATAATCAAACTGCTGTTTCAACAGTACTAATAATGCAGCATGGCAAAATTTAAACCATTTTTATTGGTCTGAATGTTTGTTTCAAGCTGAGTATACCAAATATTTTGTAATAGGTTTATAATTTAAGATGTGAAGTATATGAAGCCATTGCCACACAAAAAACCACAGCTACACCAACATAGATACTAATCTTGAGATATTACACTACTTACCCAAAGGTCGAAAACTTAACACAGCAAAACAATATGAAATATACAAACACCACACAACACAACCAAACAACATACTTAACGACCATCTACACTATAAATCACACACACTTTTTGACACAATTATACATAAAACACAATAATTTTAATCCCCGCGCCAATCCCCTTCCTCCACACACCACCCCCACTAAACCTTCCAAATAAAAACCGTTACAAGTTACTGGCCAGTCTGTCTCAAACTGCTGACGAAGGCGCACATCACGCCGAAACACGTACGGAAAGAAAAAACAAGTAAGTTTCACAAGTGAAAGTTCTATATTCTATATTAATTATTTATAGTTATTTTTTTACTATCAGGAAAAGTTCTGATGAAATTTCTGTATGCGTTACTTTTTGTCTCTCTCTCTCTCTCTCTCTCTCTCTCTCTCTCTCTCTCTCTCTCTCTCTCTCTCTCTCTCTCCCCTCTCATTTTTATTTATTGAAAAAACATAAAGAACTGACACTCCTCTGTATGTGTCCACATTCCATAAAATTAAAAAAATTAAACCAAGAAATTTAAAAAAAACTTGTAAACTCTGAAAACATTTGTTCTAATACAGAATTCAAATTAAATAAAGAAAAAAAGGAATTGTGTGCGTGCTTTAATAGTGTGTGTTTTAATGGAGACATCTTCCCCCTTGCTCCTCAACCACTTTCAGAAAGTGAACAGACAGAACAATACCTGACCTGCAAATGGTCTTGAAACATACTTGTGATCTTGCAAAAGAAGGTCAGTCCTCTGTGTGTTTTAATGATAATTAGTTAATCAATGGACATGTCATGGACAACAAAATCCAAGAATTCACAAATGAATAATGAAAACACAAAGATTAAAAACTAATAAGAAATCATTAAATAGACATAAAGAAACAAATTAGTAAAATTGGATCTAGCTTACGATGGTACGGCAAACTCAAACTTCCAGTTCCTCGTTTTTACTTTTTTCCGTGTCCAGATTTCTACCAGAACTGTTTTATTCACAAGTAACTAATGGCAGATTATGGAGGTTATGTACGACAATTTAACTTAAATAAAATTTACTTTGTTAGTGTACATACATTAAAAAGGTGTATTTATTGGAAGTACAGAAATTAGTTTCCATTTACCGCACATAATTACGGTAGAGAGACGATTTTTGGAGGTTGTGTCTACGTTTAAAAATGTAACAACCTTTTAGATTTTTAAAATTAATTAGACTTAACAAACATTTCCTTAGTTAGTGTACATTAAAAGGCTGTATTTATTGTGTGGATAAAAGGCTGTATTTATTCGAAGTACCGGAATTAAAACCTATTTCCAATTTAGAACGTATAACCTAGTACGTTATTGGTACATATTTTATTGGGGTTTATTGATACATATTTTATTAAAAGGCTGTATTTACTGGAAGTACAGAAATTAGTTTCCATTAACTTTATTAACCTTAGATTTTTAAAATTAATTAGACTTAAAAAAATGTCCTTAGTTAGTGTACATTCAAAGGCTGTATTTATTGTATGGATAAAAGGGTGTATAGAACATTAAAGGCTGTATTTATTCGAAGATCATTATTAGAACGTATAACCTAGTACAATCGAACGTATAACCAAACAAGTACATTAAAATCCATTTTCAACATAATGCAATAAAAAGCAGTGTGCAGTTTCTGTTAACACGCAAATGATTAAGTATTAATAATGGGTTACAGTGGAATTTAATGTACTACGGTCTGAATTAATGCAAATAAAATTGGAGAATCTCGGAAACATATTAAAGAATGCTTGTATATTACACAGAAAATTATTACAGTTCAGACCTTTGTTAATGAATAGAAACAAATAGGACTCTATACTTTAGTATGTACCAATAAAATTCACCTTTTTTCAAGTACAGTATCTATTGTTTTTTCATACACTTAAAAAAAGGCCATTAACAACATTTTAGTTGTGAAGAAAACAGGTAGAACATTTCCAAACAAGAAATCATCAATTCTCTCCCTATTTGTTTTATAAAAACTGGAGTTTCTACTGCAGGTTTTCAAGTCCACTAACTACTGAATTTAATAGACATAATTGTTCCTGATCTTGTTGGGTAACATTATATTAATACATCTGCTTCCTACTCATATGTGCAAACAATGTTTTTAATGTACGGTGCTAAACATCTTTACAATTTAGACAAAGTCTAATGAGCAATTTGACCTAACCTGTATTACTACATCTAAGAATATCTTATTAGGGCATTTAGCTTTATTTATATATTTAATGCATCTTAATTAGTACACTAACAGCACTGCTCTGTCTTACACTAATTCAACAGAATTTCTTGTTTTCACTTTAAGAAAGTTGAAATTGTGTATTTCTTTTCTTTTCCATTCACTTTTTATGGAAATGTGCTTTATATTAATATGTGTACCCTTACTGTATTATGGTCCTAAACATCTTTATCAACACTGTATATCTTTAAAAGTTAGACAAAGTGTAATGAGCTATTTGGCTTAACCTGAATTTACATGACCTGGCTCAGAACAACTTTATTTAGGCAAATACAAAGATGAAGACTCTGTACACCCTGGTTGCAATTTCTTCGGGGCTCACACCTGCTGCCAGGCTTAGTTCTATAACATAATCAGGAAGAAAGGGATCAGCTCGAACATTGTGGAAAGGCTTGTACACCATCACCAAGAAGATTAATGATGTCATCTACGAATAACTCATTATGCCATTTAGCTTTATTCTTAATTAGTACACTAACGGCACTGCTCTGACTTACAGTACCGGTAACACAATACATTACACTAACTCTAAAGAATTTCTTGTTTTCAGTTTAAAAAAGTTGAAATTGTGTATTTCTTTTCTTTTCCATTCACTTTTTGTGAAACGACCTACATTAATATGTGTACGTTTACTATATTGAAATCCAATGTTCACTATCCAATAGTTGAAAATTTTGGGAATTGTGAAATTAGTAACACTATGTACTAATGTGTGATTATCAGTTGAATTTCTCAATTCCTTTGATTCATTAATAAATTTTACTAATTTGTTTCTTTATGTCTATTGAATAATTTCTTATTAGTTTTTAATCTTTGTGTTTTCATTATTCATTTGTAAATTCTTGGATTTTGTTGTCCATGACATGACCATTGGTTATACTGATTATCATTAAAACACACAGAGGACTGATCCTCTTTTGCAAGATCACAAGTATGTTTCAAGAACATTTGCAGGTCAAGTATTTATTGTTCTGTCCATTCACTTTCTGAAAGGGGTTGAGGAGCAAGGGGGAAGATGTCTCCATTAAAACACACACACACTAGCACGCACACAATTCCTTTTTTTCTTTATTTAATTTGAATTCTGTATTAGAACAAATGTTTTCAGAGTTTACAAGTTTTTTTTTTTTAATTTCTTGGATTAAATTTTTTTAATTTTATGCAATGTGGACACATACAGAGGAGTGTCAGTTTTTATGTTTTTTCAATAAATAAAAATGAGAGGAGGGAGAGGGGAGAGAGAGAGAGAGAGAGAGAGAGAGAGAGAGAGACCAAAAATGACACGTACAGAAATTTCATCAGAACTTTTCCTGATAGTAAAAAAAATAACTAAATAATGAATATATGTTTTTTCAATGAATAAAAATGAGAGGGGAGAGACAGAGAGAGAGAGAGAGAGCAAAAATGACACGTACAGAAATTTCATTAGAACTTTTCCTGATAGTAAAAAAATAACTAAATAATGAATAGCAAAGAACATTAACAAAATTAATGGAAATTATAGTTATAATTTCTTGTCTAATGAGCAAGTACTAGTAATGGCTTCATATACTTCACACCTTAAAATATAACCCTATTACAAACATATTTGGTATACTCAGCTTGAAACAAACGTTCAGACCAACAAAAATGGTTTAAATGTTGCCATGCTGCATTATTAGTAGGTACTGTTGAAACAGCAGGTTGATTATAATTGTTTTTAGAACAGACTTCTGGAATGTTGTGTGCAAGTGTATTGTGTTCAAGTAGCAAGTTTCCACTACTTTATAAAACATATCTAGAAGCAAACTTTGACATCCAGTAGCTGTTGCTGAGAAACCTTACTAAGGGACTTATAAAAAAAAAAAGAAAAACAACAATTACACGCTTGCTTTTTTGAACATCTGGTGAAAAGGTTTTGCAAAGTGTACCTAACCTAAAAATGTACAATGCTCGACTTGTCTTTGTATTCCATACTTCTAGATGATATATTGCTAACACGAATAAGAAAAGTTTAAATCTGCTGAAGGTCTAAACGAGTATTAGTTATTTGCAGACTGACAAGGCCATAAAATAATTCTGAAAGAATTGTTGCTTTTACACCATCCTTTATCAAGTGACTACTCAAATCTGCCAGTTTTTCACAGCAAACTGAAGTTTGATGATTTGATCCATTATGACCTAGTGATGGTCCAAACATCTCAAGGATTCTCTTACCCTTAAAAACTGGACTGGCATCATTGAGTGATTAATGTTAAATTTACTTTGGGATACTTCCAAACATAATACAGTTTACAATAAACAAACAAAACTTTATGCCTGTCTAATTTTTCCAGAACTTCATACACATAATTTGATCTGGATAGAACATTTATTAAACAATAATACTATTTGATGCAAATAATTAAAATATCGGTATGGAGAACCATACATGACTGCCATGTTTTAAGATTTATATTTAAAATCATTTTAGAAATGAAATATTTCCACAGAAACTACTTCTATCTTCAGCCTCAACCACAGAATTGTAGTCACTAACATATACCACCTCACGTTAGCGCACTCGATTTTCACTGATGATGGCAGTCGATGGCACTTCCGAAACGTCTGGTTTTGCATAAAACATTGGACCACGGCCAAACAGCCCGTGAAGGAATTTTATCAACAAACTACTTCTTTGTTGCCGATAACGTGGTACACATATAAAAAATTATCCACTCCCCTTCACCTGTCATTTTCATTTATAGAAAATAATCCCCTCCCCATTCAACTTCCCCTACCCCTTTTTATTTATAGATATTTCATCTACCTTTCTACAGAGGTATAATTATGACCTTCTTTTAAGGTTACTTTATTTATCAAAAGTAAGTACTTTACTCTTGTTAAAACATAAAACGTTGCAGCTAAACTACCCCTTCTCCTTAACCGATCTTCACCAAAATCAACAGACCTTGAGTCCTCTACAATATGCAAAAAATTATTTGAATTTGCGGCAGTTATCATTCGCCATAGACAAAATTCTACATACAGACATCTTTTGAAAAATGACTTTTCTTTATGTTTTGAGGGTAGTACAATCAGAATCAGCCCTTATCTCGAACGCGATTTTTTTTCCATCCATTTCCTTATGGAACATGGAAGTAAAAACAATATCCTTCTTTTTATAATATGTATTGCACTTGTTTTCTAACATAGGACACTAATTATTAGATAAAATGTTTACCTTCATTTAAGCCAGCTTCCACTCACTGTGTACTTTCTCAGAGGCCATAACATGTTCTTTTTAACGTTGCCGAACATAAACTGATGTTAAATTAAAAATAAAGTAAAGGCTTAGCACCTGAAGTTTGCAACGTCCAAGTTGAAGAATCTATTTAATTATTGCACTTAACTTGATATAAGTACTGATTACATTTCAGGATTATTATTTTCAGAAATAATGTATGTAAACCAGTTTTCCCCCATATGAAGTTAGCTAAAATTCTTTAATGCATAGCATTCCAGGCCTTTATGGTAGTAGATTTGTATTACTAAATTTGAATTTACACAAATAATTCTCTTTGATTAACCAGAGTTACACACACAAACTAAATGTTGAGTGTCCTCCTAGTGTATAAATTCAGCTAAAACTCTATTCCAAAAACTTACCTTGTTACTAGAATATGTGACATGATGAACTTTTCATGTGAAATAGTTAAATACTCTGCATTGAGAGTTAAGCATTTTAATAATTTTTATTTATGCAGGCGTATAGCAAAATCTGATCATCATGGAAAAAGAATAAGGCATTTTGTAATAGCAATTAACTTATTAGTTCCTGGTGTACTACCGACTCATATTACAAGACCAATTTTTGTTTAATTGAAAAGATATATTTTTGTTGATTCTTTTGGTACAATCTGTAAATTACATGACACACATCCATAAAGGTTTGAAAATATGCTTATTGCAGTTTGATAGGAATAAATTCTCTAAAAACTAATACAAATCTGTTATGTATGATCACACCAGCTATCCTTTCTATTTGAAATGAGCCTTTTATCCAAATTTATTACATAGTATTGTGCCAAGATATATCACTACATTTGTATACTATAATACAGTAGTGGTAGAATATTATCATTCCACTAATATTACCCTAACATAATAAATGAAAATACATTACCTTTTGACATAATCATCCTTTCACTTATCACTTTTTGCCTATTAATTTATTTGATGAATATATACTTAACGATTTATGTAAAATACAACAGGTGTTTAATGGACATGTACTATGAGTAGACCTCTTATTTCCCTCCTCGGCAGGTCGAAGCTCAATTGGCACTAGAGTTGGGTATGAAATTATGCTATGCTCATAGTCTGTCTGTTAGCAGCTAGTGGGATCTATTGACATTCCATCATGTCAAATTACAGAGTCGGTAAAGATGTTCGAAATTTGAATGTAAACAAATTAATAGTTAAATAATTAATATAATGGAAGTATCACATATATAATATATCTAAATGTAATTGTGAAAAAGCGATGTAGGGCCTACTTCATATACAGATCAGAAGTAAATGATGAACTATTCTCTTAATGTAATAAGCCTAGTTACTAAACAATATATATTTTTAAAAGCTTCTTATCATATTGAGACGAAATGGAGCGGCATTTGAAACATCTCTTAGGTATAAAAACAACATAACAACCTTTACAAAATTTGCCGCCCGTAGGCAGTTGCCTACTTTGCCTATGCTTAAATCTGCCTCTGGTGTACATGCTAAATGCACCTAAACAGTAGTAAGAATGACTTAGTATCCTGTTGATTTATTCACTGTTCTGACGGATGATAAGTAAATACTGGAAGGTAGGATGTGAGAGCCAGCAATAACCTTAAATAAAACTCTCATATATTTCAGTTATTACACAGTGTTCTGTTCATTACAGACAAGTGCTTGGTTTGATCATTTTTTTTTTTAATTAAATTTTATATTTTACTGTAGCTTTACAGTAGCTTGACAGAAAGTGTAAAAATGTAAAATACAAATGGCATGACTTAAGTGTAAATAAAAAGTGAACACTTTACAGTAGCACAAAAAATGACAAAAATTGAGACAATGAAATGCTACAGTTCAGTTATATTGCAATCTCCCTCGCACAAAATTTAAAGAATAAAGACATTATCAACACGACAACAAAATATTTTTTTTTGGAGCAGAAGGAAACACAATGAAAAGGCATCTCAGGTAGTATCGCTTTGAAATTATGGTTTCAAAATGTTTAGGGAAAAGAATTAAAAAATGCTAGCATTAACAATCCAACAATGTATCGAAAAGATTAGGATCTTGCAGGGAAAATTGGTTTTGTAGCTACTGGTGGATGTTTGTTTCTATAAAAAATAATTGCAGTATCTAATAAATTATCATTTATCATTTAGTACATATTTAATCATTTATTGAATAATTTGTGATTTATATAATTTTGTTTATTTTTTAATTTCTATAGATACTTTTGGTGTGTTTGTTGTAATTTTGTGTTTTACATTATCTTTTGTGATTATATCATTTGGTATAAAATGTTCCAGATTATAAAATACACCTCACAGTTTTAACATACAATATATATAGTAATACCTGTACACATAGTAACAGGTATATCAATATGCCTGTAATCACAGGTATGGGAAAGTAATGGCAAATCTTGTTATCAGTTATTGTTATTATTCGGCTAGTGCTATTGGCATATTCATATTCATATTCATATTGGCCCAAAGTGATCACAAAAGGATTTATTGTATTTGTTTACAGTCAACAGTGTAGATTCCAGGTGATGATTTGAGATTTATATAAATTAATTTTTACTCACATGAATGAAGTTGCAACCGTAAAGAAATACAGAATATATTTTCTATGACAGCATACAAGACAGAACACTTGTATTTTGCCTTCTATGTGTGTACATACATTCAGACATCATTTATTTGGATTGACTTCTGCAGGCTTGAAATCAGGTAACAATAATGTTTTATATTTTACATTAGTGTATATATAAAATTATAATCCTCAAAATATAATATTTAATTAATTGGGATGTTTCGTTAAATTGTTACGACGGTCTCACCGATCGTCACATAGTACAGTGGAAACCAAAATAAAACACACTTATGAATTTGCTAATTCATTTTATTATATTATCCAATATACATATACATTTGTGTTGTGGTTTGGTTGTGTTACAGGCTTGTTAAGTTTTGTTACATTTTTAATCAGTGTTCTTGCTGGAAGTTTTACATTAATTATTCATGATTAGCTATGATGGTTGAGTGTTATTGGTACAGAAGAGGATGGTGCAGTTTCTTTTCTTCAAGAAAAAGGATTACTTCATAATCCACATCGTTGCATTAATGGACTTGATATGGTATTGAAAATGGGACAGCGACCTCGATGGTGTTGCAATAAAAAAACTTGCCGTGAGTATAAGGTACTTTGCCAGGGCACATTTTTTGAGGGGTGCAAAATACCGCTGAGAAAAATAATTCTGTTTATTTATTGCTGGTGTGAAGGGCGTAGTAGTGTGAAAAACAGTAAAAATCAACTGGAAATCGGCACCAACATACACACAGAGTGGACGGTTTACTTAAGATATATCTGTGGCTTAGACATCATGAGCAACCCACAGAAAATTGGAGGACCAAATTTAACAGATGAAATTGACGAGAGTGTGTTTGCCAAGAGAAAAAATAATGTTGGCCGGGTGTTACCACAACAGTGGGTATTTGGAGGATACTGCCGGGAAACCAAGGAATGCTTCTTGTGTTGTGTTGAAGATCGCTCAGCCGCTACTCTTCTTCCTCTCATACAGCAAAATATTGAACTAGGGTCCACTATAATATCAGATGAGTGGCGTTCATACAGCCAAATTGTTAATTTGCCACAACAGTACAGTCATTTGACTGTAAACCATCGTTATCATTTTGTGGATCCTCAAACGGGAGCGTATACACAAGGCATAGAAAGCCTATGGCGGTCCTGTAAACGCCGAAACAAGATTGAATGTGGTACGAGAAGGGAACTCTTAGATTCCTATTTATGTGAGTTCATGTGGAGGTCCGCAGAGGTCCAGAATATCTTTCCAGGCGATGCATCGAGAATAATTACGTAGTTACTGGAACAATCTGGGGATTTACAGACACTGAACTCGCTGTATTAATGTAGAAGCGTGTAGAGTCACCTCCTTACCACTCACGACTATCTGTGGCTAGCTGGTGTTTCTGTAAAAACACAATACTCAACATCTAACATTTTCTAGATAAAGAAGGAACATGCATTATGGTTAATAAGTTAGTATTATTAAATACACAGTTTTAATAGGTTAGTATTAGATATCTACCACTTTTTAGATAAAGAAGGAGTATGCACTACGGTTAATAGCTTATGCTACAAGATACATAAGTGTTTATTTTAAAAATTAATACAGTAACATACAAGACAGGTTACATGACAATTGCTGGAAGAAACGGAGAATAAACAGTTACAGTGAGATCAAAAGACGTACAATAGAGCACTACAGAGTCATTTGGGTTTGTAAAGAATCATCAAACCCAATGTACTATCATTACACACACTTTTAAATTTTTTAAAAATTTGTACACCAAATTTTGGTTAATTAAATGCAGAACAGTATACAAGGTTATAAACATTAGAAATGCCCTGTATATAAGCTACTTTTTGTTTACACTTCTCATCATTTTATAAGAAAACTTTCCAGTTCTAATACAAAAACCCCAATCATATGAAACATACCATTACAAAAAGCTTCTTCCAAAAATTTGCGCCATTTCTCACTGAATGCCACGTGCTCCATTTTTTATTGGTGTTCTTTGTTGTAAGATTTACATTAATTATTCAGAATGATTAGGTATGATGAACTGATGAATGTTGTTGGCACAGAAGAGGATGCAGTTTCTTTTCTTGAAGAAAAAGGATTGCTTGATAATCGTCACCATTGCATTAATGGAATGGGCATGACACAGTGTTGCATCTTGGAAATTGACAACTTTGGTGTTGCAGTAAGAGAGCTTGCCACGTGTATAAGTCAGTTCGCCAGGACACATGGTTTGAGAGGACCAGACTGGCGCTCAGAACAATAATTTAATTTATTTACTGCTGGTATGATCAGCGTACCAATGTGAAACATAGTGAAAATTAACTGGAAACCAACCACAACACTCATGTAGAGTAGACGTATTATTTAAGAAGTATCTGTGCCTCAACCCAGTACTAAATCCAGTATACTGTAACAGATGTACTGTCCCACACTGTAAATAAAGAAGACAGGCAATAATATATATCTATGTGTAGGCTGAGTAGAATGGAATGGCTGTTTACTTACCACTTTACCTGGTATTTTGGTCACTTAACCAAACATTTGTCCATTTTATGTACAGACTCTAACCTATCAGAGTGCAATGTAACTGGAATTTGTTGAAAACATGATTAAACTATCACTCATATATTCAACCCCCCCCCCCCACAGAGAGAGGGAGGGGAAGAGAGAGAGAGAGAGAGAGAGAGAGAGAGAGAGAGAGAGAGAGAGAGAGAGAGAGAGAGAGAGAGAGAGAGAGAGAGAGAGAGAGAGTTATATATCATTGTTGAATAATTAAGACATTCCTCTAAATAGAATAAATGGGGGGAAAAGTATGAATAAAGCGTGTGCGCAAATACTGGGTTGTCTTAGAATAGCTATAAAATAGTTTAAGTTGTCTTTTCAAGATGTGTTTTTTTTTTAGAAATGTTCCTCATAAACAATGTTTTGTATGTTTAAAGAAACAGTAATAGTTTTTTTTGTTTGAGAAGGAAAATGAATAACAAGTAAAGCTAAAAAAGAATATAAAATAAATGTGGTATTTGTTGAATAAAAGTTGAGTAAATTAACAACTAAATGAGAGTCGAGTTTCTTGATAACAAAAAACCCCAAATCACGCTTATAGATCACGAGTTCGTGTGAAGGACTCTGGCCGACAAAAGGTAAGAGAAGTTTTTATTAATTAAAATGTGGTAGAGTGTGTGTATAATCACATTATGGTATAAGAATATGATATCGGTTTTTTGTTTAATATCCACTTGTAAAGGAAAAAATACAGCAGATAATTATTTTATAAATAACTTTGTTACAGCTGCTGTGAAGTTGTTTAGATTACATAATGTAACCTAACCAACTTTTAAGTATTGAATATTAAGTATAAGTATATTTAATCCTGAGAAAATGAACAATTAACACCAGTTTATGAAAGAACCATGAAAGGAGAGAAGATGAGCTTGTGTACGAAATGCAAAGTGGAGTATCTTATGTAGAGATGAAAGCTCAAAAGTTCAAGCCAAATACATATGAATGGAGATGATTGGTAATATCTGGGACCTGTCACACAACAGAACACCATACAATGATGATAGTGTGTATCACTTATTTCATCACATCTCTTACCATGTAATGTGCCTGCTTTTAATAATATTCCCAAAGGATTTTAATACTTTGTTTTGACTGGTTTGGACTCAAAGCTGACGAAGGCGAACACCACGCCGAAACGCGTACAAGAAGAAAAGACATGTAAGTTTCACAAGTGAAAGTTTCAATATTCTATAAAGAAAAATAAACATTTGTTGACGCCATGTCTAAATAAAATCGTTCTGAATCAGCTTTCGCCAACTTTGGGAACTAATTGTCTTTTTATTGCCGGAGCAACTTTGTTTAAAAAACATATACAATTTTGTATAATATTGAAGAACAGATAATTTCAAGTAAATAAACTAGTACAGAGTTGTAACCACCGTTCTTTATTTCATAGGAAATTGCATTATATGATTTGTGTACTTTAGCAACGAGCGAAAGTGACGGTAAGCGCTAGACGTCGGAAACTCGGCGAACTATCAGCGAGATTAATAAACCCGCAAGTGGCGGGAGTAATTTGAATCCACCATACCGTCTAGAACGACCGCAATATGTAAAAAATAATTCTTGGATTTCGTTGTCTCTCACTCAGTTGTAACTCAGCAAGACGAGCCAACGTCCAAGCGTACAAGTTCACAACTTTGAAGGTTAGAAAGATTGTAGCTCACATAAATTTCAACAAAACATGCATAAACAATTCACTAACACCTAAATATGCCCAAATCAAAATTAAACATAACAACCAGGCCGCCCGAATAACACAAAACATCGCACAAAGAACATACATAAAAGAATCAATTAAACAACTATATAAGAAAAAAGACGCTCTTAACCGCAAAGCATTAACACTACACCCACATATCGCCAACACATACGGACACAATTACATGACTGAACTAATACATCACACAAATGAATGGACAAAAAAACAAATACATATCATACAGACAAAACACGACAGAAAAATAAAAAACCTGACACCAATCAAAACAGATATAATTCCCTCGCACAAATTCTACCCACGTACAGTAAACCTCACGAACGTCACACTCACAAAAAACGAACAAACACTCCTTGATAAAGGCCTAAAACATAACATACATTACAAACATAACAACCAAACACTAACAAAGCTCATAATTGACACAGAAACAAATATACAAAACACAGCACCAGAACATCAAGACACATTAAGACATAATATAAACAACACAATAGGAGTACATAAGACACCAGACAACAACAACCACAACTCAGAAATACACACAGCCATCAAACTGAGGGAAAAGGCACACAAACACAACATCACATTTGTAAAAGCTGACAAAGGCAACAAGACTGTAATTATCCCCACAGACAACCTACACAAAAAAGTACAAGACTTCATAGAACAGAACATCACAGAACTAAAACACGACCCCACCGACAGATACCAAAACTCAGTAAAACAAATAGTCAACAAAGCCAAACACATTATGACACATAAACAAAAGCCCTACATGAAACAAATCCGACCATCAGCACCTACACTCCAAGCGCTTCCCAAAATCCATAAAGAAGACATTCCGATCCGCCCCATTATCAACTACCGTAATGCCCCTGCACACAAACTGGCAAAATATCTAGACAAAATTATTAGACAACACACACAAATAGACAACAACATTGCAGTAAAAAACAACACTGACCTAGTAACAAAAATAAAAGACATACACATCCCCCATAACGCCACATTAGCCTCCTTTGACATTAAAAACCTGTACACAAACATCCCCATCTCTGAAACAATCACCATCCTACAAAACAAACTCAAACAGAACAACACACCAGATGAACTTATCAATGAAATAACAGAAACTCTGAACATTATCACAAAACAAAACTACTTTACTTATAACAATAAATACTACACACAGAACGACGGCCTACCCATGGGCTCCCCCATATCCAGCATTCTAGCAGAAGTCTTCCTCCAACACTTAGAAAAAACAAAAATACTCACAAACAATGACAGACACTCACATAAAATACTATATTGGCACAGATACGTTGATGACATTCTAATACTATACAGGGGAAACAAAAGACAATGTGAACAGTTACTAACGCACATAAACAAAATACATAAAAACATAACCTTCACTGCCGAATACGAACACAACAATACCATAAACTTCTTAGACCTCTCCATCACAAAACTAGAACACAGGCACAAATTCAGTATATACAGAAAACCAACTACAACTGACACACTAATACACAACACCTCCAATCACCCAATACAACACAAACTAGCTGCTTTTAGAACCATGATACATAGACTTAACAACATCCCCTTAGATGAAATAGACTACAAAGACGAACTAAACACGATAAAATATCTAGCAGAATCTAACGGTTATGACAGAACAATAGTCAGTAAACTCCTACACAAAACAAACAACAGACAAAGACAGAAAACAACAAATTCATAACACTAACATACATCAACAAACAAACAGAAAAAATTGCCCACAAATTCAAAAAAGCAGGATACAGAATCGCTTACAAAACTACTAACAAAACAGAACACACACTATCAAAACGCATGCCCAAAGCACAAAACAAATTCGATCTACCCGGTGTATATAAACTAAATTGTTCAAATTGCAGTAAATTCTACATAGGCCAGACAGGACGTAGCTTCAAACAGAGATACATTGAACACACTAAAGCACTCCACACCACTACAGAATCTACCTTCGCAAACCACCTCATTGAAGCAAACCACACATATAAAAACATCGACAATAACATGAACATACTACACGTACACACAAAAGGCCGAAAACTAGACACTCTAGAACAATTAGAAATATACAAACACACAAAAACAAATAAAAACGACATCCTAAACGAACAGACACAATTCAAATCGCACGCATTATTCGAACACATCTCACCACACACACACAGCTTCAATCTTTCGAAACACTTTCTCGTCGCCAACAACAAGACGAGCAGCGCTACTAACGACAGCCTCTGATGAAGCCTTCTATAGGTGAAAGCCGGTTTAGGCTGTAAGGTAAAACTTTACGTTTTTACTTATAAAAAACTTTGTGTTCCGAGTCGTCAATATTATAGTGATAAAAAATAATCTACCTAGTCCTACATAATTTAATGACATATATGTTAAAAATTGTTTATGAATACGATCGACGTCATTCTCAATCATTATTATACGTTGCTTTATCACGTGTCACGAGTATTGAAGGATTACATATTACGACACAGAACAACGAGAAGATATTCTGCCATGGCCGAAGACGATCATCATCAACAATTTATTTGCAAGAGAAATTTAAACGACTTTCACTAAACAAACTAGAAACTATAAATGAAAATTTCGTTAATTTCATCAATAACAGAATAGGTTTATCAATATTCACTTTTAATTGCCAAAGTCTTACAGCTCATGCTGTTGATCTAACAGATATAGTTGTGAAAAATTCAAATGTCATAGTTTTATCAGAAACTTGGCTAGCCAATGAAGATGACGTATCTGTTCTTAATTTCAACTGCATTATAAAAATAAACGACCAAATATTAGAGCGGGAGGTGTCGGGATATTTCAAAATTCTGACGATATTATTAACATTATATATATATATATATATATATATATATACATCCATGGATTTTTCCGTTACTCAATCTGATGTCTATGGTTCAATGGCATCTACAGTTGGCGATTTGTGTATGGCTGAATGTAACATGGAAAATGGGCAAAAAGTTGTGATTGTAGCAGTGTATATTTCTCCTAATAAAACATTAGATGATATTATTGATTTTCTCCATCGTTCATTATTATCGTATACATCACAAGGTGCCGTCATACTTCGTAAAGATTATCATGAAATACCTATGATTTTAAGTGAAGATTTCAATGTCAATTTTGCATTAGACAAATCTATAAAACTGGTTGAATTTTTAAAAGATAATTTAAACCTGTCTATACAAAATGATAAAAAAATATCTACGACAACTGATTTCACAAGGTTTCTGGATAATATTGAATGTAAAACATACATTTCTTATTTTAGTTACCATAAGCCTTTGGTTACAAAAGTGTATGATGAAATATCACTAAATATTAACGAAATAGATTAATAATAATAATAATTTCTGTAAATGTATATAATAAAATATTTTTAATTTACTAAAAATGAAAATTTTTCTTATACTGATACCTCTCCCATCCTATTAAATTTTAAGTATACAGTTAATAATAATAATAATAATAATGGATTTCGTTGTCCATGACGTGTCCGTTACTTAACTAAATATCACTATAATATTGACGACTCGGAACACAAAGTTTTTTATAAGTAAAAACGTAAAGTTTTACCTTACAGCCTAAACCGGCTTTCACCTATAGAAGGCTTCATCAGAGGCTGTCGTTAGTAGTGCTGCTCGTCTTGTTGTTGGCGACGAGAAAGTGTTTCGAAAGATTGAAGCTGTGTGTGTGTGGTGAGATGTGTTCGAATAATGCGTGCGATTTGAATTGTGTCTGTTCGTTTAGGATGTCGTTTTTATTTGTTTTTGTGTGTTTGTATATTTCTAATTGTTCTAGAGTGTCTAGTTTTCGGCCTTTTGTGTGTACGTGTAGTATGTTCATGTTATTGTCGATGTTTTTATATGTGTGGTTTGCTTCAATGAGGTGGTTTGCGAAGGTAGATTCTGTAGTGGTGTGGAGTGCTTTTGTGTGTTCAATGTATCTCTGTTTGAAGCTACGTCCTGTCTGGCCTATGTAGAATTTACTGCAATTTGAACAATTTAGTTTATATACACCGGGTAGATCGAATTTGTTTTGTGCTTTGGGCATGCGTTTTGATAGTGTGTGTTCTGTTTTGTTAGTAGTTTTGTAAGCGATTCTGTATCCTGCTTTTTTGAATTTGTGGGCAATTTTTTCTGTTTGTTTGTTGATGTATGTTAGTGTTATGAATTTGTTGTTTTCTGTCTTTGTCTGTTGTTTGTTTTGTGTTTTGTGTAGGAGTTTACTGACTATTGTTCTGTCATAACCGTTAGATTCTGCTAGATATTTTATCGTGTTTAGTTCGTCTTTGTAGTCTATTTCATCTAAGGGGATGTTGTTAAGTCTATGTATCATGGTTCTAAAAGCAGCTAGTTTGTGTTGTATTGGGTGATTGGAGGTGTTGTGTATTAGTGTGTCAGTTGTAGTTGGTTTTCTGTATATACTGAATTTGTGCCTGTGTTCTAGTTTTGTGATGGAGAGGTCTAAGAAGTTTATGGTATTGTTGTGTTCGTATTCGGCAGTGAAGGTTATGTTTTTATGTATTTTGTTTATGTGCGTTAGTAACTGTTCACATTGTCTTTTGTTTCCCCTGTAT
This sequence comes from Magicicada septendecula, assembly GCA_034769895.1. Taxonomy (NCBI): domain Eukaryota; kingdom Metazoa; phylum Arthropoda; class Insecta; order Hemiptera; family Cicadidae; genus Magicicada; species Magicicada septendecula. The sequence goes on from CM068367.1 coordinate 455,384,320, forward strand.
AGTATTAGAATGTCATCAACGTATCTGTGCCAATATAGTATTTTATGTGAGTGTCTGTCATTGTTTGTGAGTATTTTTGTTTTTTCTAAGTGTTGGAGGAAGACTTCTGCTAGAATGCTGGATATGGGGGAGCCCATGGGTAGGCCATCGTTCTGTGTGTAGTATTTATTGTTATAAGTAAAGTAGTTTTGTTTTGTGATAATGTTCAGAGTTTCTGTTATTTCATTGATAAGTTCATCTGGTGTGTTGTTCTGTTTGAGTTTGTTTTGTAGGATGGTGATTGTTTCAGAGATGGGGATGTTTGTGTACAGGTTTTTAATGTCAAAGGAGGCTAATGTGGCGTTATGGGGGATGTGTATGTCTTTTATTTTTGTTACTAGGTCAGTGTTGTTTTTTTACTGCAATGTTGTTGTCTATTTGTGTGTGTTGTCTAATAATTTTGTCTAGATATTTTGCCAGTTTGTGTGCAGGGGCATTACGGTAGTTGATAATGGGGCGGATCGGAATGTCTTCTTTATGGATTTTGGGAAGCGCTTGGAGTGTAGGTGCTGATGGTCGGATTTGTTTCATGTAGGGCTTTTGTTTATGTGTCATAATGTGTTTGGCTTTGTTGACTATTTGTTTTACTGAGTTTTGGTATCTGTCGGTGGGGTCGTGTTTTAGTTCTGTGATGTTGTTCTGTTCTATGAAGTCTTGTACTTTTTTGTGTAGGTTGTCTGTGGGGATAATTACAGTCGTGTTGCCTTTGTCAGCTTTTATAAATGTGATGTTGTGTTTGTGTGCCTTTTCCCTCAGTTTGATGGCTGTGTGTATTTCTGAATTGTGGTTGTTGTTGTCTGGTGTCTTATGTACTCCTATTGTGTTGTTTATATTATGTCTTAATGTGTCTTGATGTTCTGGTGCTGTGTTTTGTATATTTGTTTCTGTGTCAATTATGAGCTTTGTTAGTGTTTGGTTGTTATGTTTGTAATGTATGTTATGTTTTAGGCCTTTATCAAGGAGTGTTTGTTCGTTTTTTGTGAGTGTGACGTTCGTGAGGTTTACTGTACGTGGGTAGAATTTGTGCGAGGGAATTATATCGGTTTTGATTGGTGTCAGGTTTTTTATTTTTCTGTCGTGTTTTGTCTGTATGATATGTATTTGTTTTTTTGTCCATTCATTTGTGTGATGTATTAGTTCAGTCATGTAATTGTGTCCGTATGTGTTGGCGATATGTAGGTGTAGTGTTAATGCTTTGCGGTTAAGAGCGTCTTTTTTCTTATATAGTTGTTTAATTGATTCTTTTATGTATGTTCTTTGTGCGATGTTTTGTGTTATTCGGGCGGCCTGGTTGTTATGTTTAATTTTGATTTGGGCATATTTAGGTGTTAGTGAATTGTTTATGCATGTTTTGTTGAAATTTATGTGAGCTACAATCTTTCTAACCTTCAAAGTTGTGAACTTGTACGCTTGGACGTTGGCTCGTCTTGCTGAGTTAAATTCTTGGATTTCGTTGTCCATGACGTGTCCGTTACTTAACTAAATATCACTATAATATTGACGACTCGGAACACAAATTCATAACACTAACATACATCAACAAACAAACAGAAAAAATTGCCCACAAATTCAAAAAATCAGGATACAGAATCGCTTACAAAACTACTAACAAAACAGAACACACACTATCAAAACGCATGCCCAAAGCACAAAACAAATTCGATCTACCCGGTGTATATAAACTAAATTGTTCAAATTGCAGTAAATTCTACATAGGCCAGACAGGACGTAGCTTCAAACAGAGATACATTGAACACACAAAAGCACTCCACACCACTACAGAATCTACCTTCGCAAACCACCTCATTGAAGCAAACCACACATATAAAAACATCGACAATAACATGAACATACTACACGTACACACAAAAGGCCGAAAACTAGACACTCTAGAACAATTAGAAATATACAAACACACAAAAACAAATAAAAACGACATCCTAAACGAACAGACACAATTCAAATCGCACGCATTATTCGAACACATCTCACCACACACACACAGCTTCAATCTTTCGAAACACTTTCTCGTCGCCAACAACAAGACGAGCAGCACTACTAACGACAGCCTCTGATGAAGCCTTCTATAGGTGAAAGCCGGTTTAGGCTGTAAGGTAAAACTTTACGTTTTTACTTATAAAAAACTTTGTGTTCCGAGTCGTCAATATTATAGTGATATTTAGTTAAGTAACGGACACGTCATGGACAACGAAATCCAAGAATTTAACTCAGCAAGACGAGCCAACGTCCAAGCGTACAAGTTCACAACTTTGAAGGTTAGAAAGATTGTAGCTCACATAAATTTCAACAAAACATGCATAAACAATTCACTAACACCTAAATATGCCCAAATCAAAATTAAACATAACAACCAGGCCGCCCGAATAACACAAAACATCGCACAAAGAACATACATAAAAGAATCAATTAAACAACTATATAAGAAAAAAGACGCTCTTAACCGCAAAGCATTAACACTACACCTACATATCGCCAACACATACGGACACAATTACATGACTGAACTAATACATCACACAAATGAATGGACAAAAAAACAAATACATATCATACAGACAAAACACGACAGAAAAATAAAAAACCTGACACCAATCAAAACCGATATAATTCCCTCGCACAAATTCTACCCACGTACAGTAAACCTCACGAACGTCACACTCACTAAAAACGAACAAACACTCCTTGATAAAGGCCTAAAACATAACATACATTACAAACATAACAACCAAACACTAACAAAGCTCATAATTGACACAGAAACAAATATACAAAACACAGCACCAGAACATCAAGACACATTAAGACATAATATAAACAACACAATAGGAGTACATAAGACACCAGACAACAACAACCACAACTCAGAAATACACACAGCCATCAAACTGAGGGAAAAGGCACACAAACACAACATCACATTTGTAAAAGCTGACAAAGGCAACACGACTGTAATTATCCCCACAGACAACCTACACAAAAAAGTACAAGACTTCATAGAACAGAACATCACAGAACTAAAACACGACCCCACCGACAGATACCAAAACTCAGTAAAACAAATAGTCAACAAAGCCAAACACATTATGACACATAAACAAAAGCCCTACATGAAACAAATCCGACCATCAGCACCTACACTCCAAGCGCTTCCCAAAATCCATAAAGAAGACATTCCGATCCGCCCCATTATCAACTACCGTAATGCCCCTGCACACAAACTGGCAAAATATCTAGACAAAATTATTAGACAACACACACAAATAGACAACAACATTGCAGTAAAAAACAACACTGACCTAGTAACAAAAATAAAAGACATACACATCCCCCATAACGCCACATTAGCCTCCTTTGACATTAAAAACCTGTACACAAACATCCCCATCTCTGAAACAATCACCATCCTACAAAACAAACTCAAACAGAACAACACACCAGATGAACTTATCAATGAAATAACAGAAACTCTGAACATTATCACAAAACAAAACTACTTTACTTATAACAATAAATACTACACACAGAACGATGGCCTACCCATGGGCTCCCCCATATCCAGCATTCTAGCAGAAGTCTTCCTCCAACACTTAGAAAAAACAAAAATACTCACAAACAATGACAGACACTCACATAAAATACTATATTGGCACAGATACGTTGATGACATTCTAATACTATACAGGGGAAACAAAAGACAATGTGAACAGTTACTAACGCACATAAACAAAATACATAAAAACATAACCTTCACTGCCGAATACGAACACAACAATACCATAAACTTCTTAGACCTCTCCATCACAAAACTAGAACACAGGCACAAATTCAGTATATACAGAAAACCAACTACAACTGACACACTAATACACAACACCTCCAATCACCCAATACAACACAAACTAGCTGCTTTTAGAACCATGATACATAGACTTAACAACATCCCCTTAGATGAAATAGACTACAAAGACGAACTAAACACGATAAAATATCTAGCAGAATCTAACGGTTATGACAGAACAATAGTCAGTAAACTCCTACACAAAACACAAAACAAACAACAGACAAAGACAGAAAACAACAAATTCATAACACTAACATACATCAACAAACAAACAGAAAAAATTGCCCACAAATTCAAAAAAGCAGGATACAGAATCGCTTACAAAACTACTAACAAAACAGAACACACACTGTCAAAACGCATGCCCAAAGCACAAAACAAATTCGATCTACCCGGTGTATATAAACTAAATTGTTCAAATTGCAGTAAATTCTACATAGGCCAGACAGGACGTAGCTTCAAACAGAGATACATTGAACACACAAAAGCACTCCACACCACTACAGAATCTACCTTCGCAAACCACCTCATTGAAGCAAACCACACATATAAAAACATCGACAATAACATGAACATACTACACGTACACACAAAAGGCCGAAAACTAGACACTCTAGAACAATTAGAAATATACAAACACACAAAAACAAATAAAAACGACATCCTAAACGAACAGACACAATTCAAATCGCACGCATTATTCGAACACATCTCACCACACACACACAGCTTCAATCTTTCGAAACACTTTCTCGTCGCCAACAACAAGACGAGCAGCACTACTAACGACAGCCTCTGATGAAGCCTTCTATAGGTGAAAGCCGGTTTAGGCTGTAAGGTAAAACTTTACGTTTTTACTTATAAAAAACTTTGTGTTCCGAGTCGTCAATATTATAGTGATATTTAATAATAATGGATAAACAAAAAATAATGGATATAACCCAAAGAAGTTTCACTTCTTCCGCGTGTACACACTTACTGATACACGCACACAAACTTTATGAGTAAAAACATAAAGTTTTACCTTACAACCTGAACCGGTTTTAGTTACAAGTTGGTGACTAGTATAATATATAATTTATTAGCATATAATCTGTATTATATATCTATATATCACACGAGAATAAATGTAACATAAGGATGAATTTTGTCCTTTATTAAAAACAGCTTCGTCTCTTTGCGCAGAATGAAGTATTCAGGACGAAAAAGTGGCTGCGTACTAGTTCCTACTCGAAATACGCTTGATACTACCTGTTCCTAAAATACTAGGTGTTCCTAAAATACTACTGTTCTTGCTTAGTATTTTGTGTATCGGTGATACCCCTAGTATATGAAATACCTAGTATTTGAAATACTGGTTGTTCCTTGCGTACCAGCGATATTTTTGTACGCCTAGTATTTGGCCTTGGCGTATTCGTTTACTTGTTACTTGCGTACTTTTTGTGTATGTGTGTCTGTATAGTAGCATAGGGGGCGTGCCTCGACTCAGAACAGCGAGGGGGGCGTGTCTCGACTCGGAACAGCGTCGCCGCGAATAACAGGTATTTCAACTTTTCAGTCACTGTTACATCCGTTCCACAAAAATATCGTTCCAAAATACCTGTTATAGGTATATCGGCCCACCTCAGAATATGAGATAAAGTAGGCCTAATACAAATAGGGTACATGGAAAGAAGTGTAATTTATTTTAAAAATACTTGTAACGTTGCAATATATATTTTGGGTGGCATAATTAACGGATAGAATTATGAACGATACCGATGATATTAAAAATTCAAATGTAAACTATTTAAATTATAATCAGAATGATCACAGTTGCACACCACTATGTAAAAATTATCCCAATTAGCGCTTTCAAGCTTCACAGCCCATCGTCAGATTGGAATAGACACAAAATAAGTGGAAACAACCCCTTCGCCCCTCTCCCCCCCCATGCTCACACACAACAAGCTATAATATAAATGACCCTTCCCCACCCCCTAAACCCTGTCCCACCATCTGTGGAGTTACATATTTTTTCTAGCAAATTCCTTGTGTTTCAGTGTGTGTGTGTGTGTGTGTGTGTGTGTGTGTGTGTGTGTGTGTGTGTGTGTGTGTGTGTGTGTGTGTGTGTGTGTGTGTGTGTGTGTGTGTGTGTGTGTGTGTGTGTGTGTGTGTGTGTGTGTGTGTGTGTGTGTGCATCCTTTTAAACTACCCACTTCCTCTCCACACACATGGGTCAGTCAACACCCTTATTTTAAAACATCCAAATATTACTATGCAAAATAATTCTTAATATTATCTATCTGTCCTCTATCATTTACTTCTTAATCATGTTATAAAATATTTCTTCATTATCAAATTTAATTTTAATATTAATTAAATTGTCTAACCCTTTTTCTCTCTCTTTCAATATTTCTAACTCCTCTCTAAGCTTCCTTTCAACTGTGTTATTCACTACTTTTACAATTTCGTATTCTTCCAAAGGATTAACAAACTTATGGTTGTCTTCTATGAAATGTCTTGCATATAACGAATTGGTTGTTCTATTACCTTCTCCACGTTTGTGGTCAGACAACCTGCATACGAATTTCCGTCCTGTCTCTCCTAGGTACACCTTGTTGCAGTCTTTACATTTTAATTTATAAATTCCGCTTTTCTGTAATACTGGAATTTTTTCTATATTCTTATTCCTTATCTTATCAAATACCGTTTCACATTTTTTAATAGCTATATCTACTCCATATTTATTAAAACATTTTATAATTTTTCTAGTATGTGAACCTATGTATGTCAATGACCCTGCATAATTCTTTTGTTCTGGTTCTATTTTATCTTTTTGTATGTTAACCCTTTTCATAACTTTATCCACTATGTTGGTGTTATAATTATTATTCCTTACAATTCCCTTTATCGTTCTTAACTCCCTATCTTTTGACTCGGTCTCTTTTAAACACTTCTGAGCTCTGTAACAAAATGAATTGATTGCCGCCATTTTATATCTATATGGGTGGTAAGACTCTCTTGGTATAATTATATCAGAATACGACTCTTTCCTAAATATCCCAAACTGTAGTTTCTCATTATCTTTAATTTCTATGTTTAAATCTAAGTAATTTATTTTCTTACCTCCTATCTCTTCTTTGAATTGTAAGTTTTTATCCTTACTATTTACCTCATTTATAAACTCATGCACTTCTTCTATGCTTCCTTCCCAAATTACTAATACATCATCAACGTATCTAGACCATAATTTTATATTGTTTTTATACTTAGTGGAAGTTATTAATTGCTTTTCAAAATCATTCATGTATATTTCAGCAAGAATAGGGGATAATGAAGACCCCATAGGTAAACCTTTTTTCTGTATATAAAACTTGTTATTAAACCTAAAATAGTTCTGATTTACACATTCTTTAATTACTTTCATCAACTGCTTTTTATACCTGTATTCTCCCATATTATTATCGTTTATTAACTTAATAACTTTATTTACTGTGATATTGGTAAACATGTCCTTAACATCCAGTGATATCAATTTTGTATTTACATTAATCCTAATATTTTCTAATTTTTCTATCAATTTTACATTATTCTCTATGTTGTATTTTGTCCCAAATTCATATTTCTCTTTCAGTACTCTGCTAACTTCCTTTGATAATTTATAAACAGGTGCATTAATAAAAGAAACAATCGGTCTAATTGGTTTTCCTTCTTTATGTATCTTAACCTGACTTTTAAAAGTTGGTGCTGTTGGATTGCTTTCCAATAAATACTTTTTCTTATTTTCTTCTATAAATGTTATCTGTTTCATCATTTGTTTTATCCTTGACTGGTACTTACTTGTATAATCATACTTTATTTCCTCGTATGGTCCTTCCCTTATAAATTCTTCCGTTTTCTTTATGTATTCGTCCTTTCTCAGTAGTACCATTGTATTTCCTTTGTCCGCCTTCGTTACTATAATATCATTCTTCTTTATTTTATTCTTTAGTTTAGTTACAGTTGATTTGATTTTTTGTTCATTTTTTGAATTATACAAACTTCTCTTAAATATTTTATCTACTACATTCCCTACTTCCCACCTTATTCTTTTTTTATCATTTTCATTTCCTAGTTTTTGTATTATGCTTTCGCATTCAATAATCGTTTTTTCTTGATTTAATTCTGGTGGTGGTGCGTATTTTAAGCCTTTTGCTAACATTTCTTTTTCTTCTGTATTGAAATTTACCTCTGTAAGGTTTATTACTCTTTTTTCATAGTTATTCTTAGAGAGGTGTTCCTTTTTTACTTCGTTCTTTTTTATTAACTTATTTAACTTATCTACCATTTTTTTATTTTTCTTTCCCAATTTCTTTTCTACGTACCCCAAACCAAAATTATATAATATTTCTTCTAACTCTACATACGAGTATATTCTTAACAATTCTATGTGTCTGTCATATAATTCCCTATTATATCTATTGATTAAGCCGTAGAGTGACCTTATTTCCAGTTTTATCCACAACTTCTCGCTTTGTTCTTTTACTTTTTTGGCTACACTGTTCTTATTTTTAATTTTAACTTGAGCGTACTTTGGGATGACATTATTATCCAGACATTGTTTATTAAACCATATTTTACTTAAAACCCTCTTCAATTTAACTTTTAACTTAAGATATTTAAATACTTTACTTACCTTATTGTTGTCGTTTATTACCTCATTGTTGTTGTCCATTACCTGTAGTCGATTGCACATCTTAACAGACGTTTAATGAATTTTGGTTTGGGGTACGTAGAAAAGAAATTGGGAAAGAAAAATAAAAAAATGGTAGATAAGTTAAATAAGTTAATAAAAAAGAACGAAGTAAAAAAGGAACACCTTTAACTTTTAACTTAAGATATTTAAATACTTTACTTACCTTATTGTTGTCGTTTATTACCTCATTGTTGTTGTCCATTACCTGTAGTCGATTGCACATCTTAACAGACGTTTAATGAATTTTGGTTTGGGGTACGTAGAAAAGAAATTGGGAAAGAAAAATAAAAAAATGGTAGATAAGTTAAATAAGTTAATAAAAAAGAACGAAGTAAAAAAGGAACACCTCTCTAAGAGTAACTATGAAAAAAGAGTAATAAACCTTACAGAGGTAAATTTCAATACAGAAGAAAAAGAAATGTTAGCAAAAGGCTTAAAATACGCACCACCACCAGAATTAAATCAAGAAAAAACGATTATTGAATGCGAAAGCATAATACAAAAACTAGGAAATGAAAATGATAAAAAAAGAATAAGGTGGGAAGTAGGGAATGTAGTAGATAAAATATTTAAGAGAAGTTTGTATAATTCAAAAAATGAACAAAAAATCAAATCAACTGTAACTAAACTAAAGAATAAAATAAAGAAGAATGATATTATAGTAACGAAGGCGGACAAAGGAAATACAATGGTACTACTGAGAAAGGACGAATACATAAAGAAAACGGAAGAATTTATAAGGGAAGGACCATACGAGGAAATAAAGTATGATTATACAAGTAAGTACCAGTCAAGGATAAAACAAATGATGAAACAGATAACATTTATAGAAGAAAATAAGAAAAAGTATTTATTGGAAAGCAATCCAACAGCACCAACTTTTAAAAGTCAGGTTAAGATACATAAAGAAGGAAAACCAATTAGACCGATTGTTTCTTTTATTAATGCACCTGTTTATAAATTATCAAAGGAAGTTAGCAGAGTACTGAAAGAGAAATATGAATTTGGGACAAAATACAACATAGAGAATAATGTAAAATTGATAGAAAAATTAGAAAATATTAGGATTAATGTAAATACAAAATTGATATCACTGGATGTTAAGGACATGTTTACCAATATCACAGTAAATAAAGTTATTAAGTTAATAAACGATAATAATATGGGAGAATACAGGTATAAAAAGCAGTTGATGAAAGTAATTAAAGAATGTGTAAATCAGAACTATTTTAGGTTTAATAACAAGTTTTATATACAGAAAAAAGGTTTACCTATGGGGTCTTCATTATCCCCTATTCTTGCTGAAATATACATGAATGATTTTGAAAAGCAATTAATAACTTCCACTAAGTATAAAAACAATATAAAATTATGGTCTAGATACGTTGATGATGTATTAGTAATTTGGGAAGGAAGCATAGAAGAAGTGCATGAGTTTATAAATGAGGTAAATAGTAAGGATAAAAACTTACAATTCAAAGAAGAGATAGGAGGTAAGAAAATAAATTACTTAGATTTAAACATAGAAATTAAAGATAATGAGAAACTACAGTTTGGGATATTTAGGAAAGAGTCGTATTCTGATATAATTATACCAAGAGAGTCTTACCACCCATATAGATATAAAATGGCGGCAATCAATTCATTTTGTTACAGAGCTCAGAAGTGTTTAAAAGAGACCGAGTCAAAAGATAGGGAGTTAAGAACGATAAAGGGAATTGTAAGGAATAATAATTATAACACCAACATAGTGGATAAAGTTATGAAAAGGGTTAACATACAAAAAGATAAAATAGAACCAGAACAAAAGAATTATGCAGGGTCATTGACATACATAGGTTCACATACTAGAAAAATTATAAAATGTTTTAATAAATATGGAGTAGATATAGCTATTAAAAAATGTGAAACGGTATTTGATAAGATAAGGAATAAGAATATAGAAAAAATTCCAGTATTACAGAAAAGCGGAATTTATAAATTAAAATGTAAAGACTGCAACAAGGTGTACCTAGGAGAGACAGGACGGAAATTCGTATGCAGGTTGTCTGACCACAAACGTGGAGAAGGTAATAGAACAACCAATTCGTTATATGCAAGACATTTCATAGAAGACAACCATAAGTTTGTTAATCCTTTGGAAGAATACGAAATTGTAAAAGTAGTGAATAACACAGTTGAAAGGAAGCTTAGAGAGGAGTTAGAAATATTGAAAGAGAGAGAAAAAGGGTTAGACAATTTAATTAATATTAAAATTAAATTTGATAATGAAGAAATATTTTATAACATGATTAAGAAGTAAATGATAGAGGACAGATAGATAATATTAAGAATTATTTTGCATAGTAATATTTGGATGTTTTAAAATAAGGGTGTTGACTGACCCATGTGTGTGGAGAGGAAGTGGGTAGTTTAAAAGGATGCACACACACACACACACACACACACACACACACACACACACACACACACACACACACACACACTGAAACACAAGGAATTTGCTAGAAAAAATATGTAACTCCACAGATGGTGGGACAGGGTTTAGGGGGTGGGGAAGGGTCATTTATATTATAGCTTGTTGTGTGTGAGCATGGGGGGGGAGAGGGGCGAAGGGGTTGTTTCCACTTATTTTGTGTCTATTCCAATCTGACGATGGGCTGTGAAGCTTGAAAGCGCTAATTGGGATAATTTTTACATAGTGGTGTGCAACTGTGATCATTCTGATTGTGATTTCAACCACTAACACAAATTTCTTCATTAAACGTCTATTTAAATTATGTTCTAACAATATCACAATTAAAAGAGAAAAACGCTATACTCAGTATGAAAAATAATTTTAAAAATCTAAAATTAAATCTGAATGAAAACCAAATACGACTAACGTAAAGGGCAAACCGTTATTTCGTACGTATGTCACGTATGTAAGCTAAAGCTAACTTTTTACCTAGGTTAGGGAGCAAATTACGTAGTCATTAATATCTAAAATAAAAATTTGTTGATTTAAAATATACTAAATTTAACAATCAACTTAAAAAAGTCTTCATTACAAATTAAAAAAAAAAGTGTTCAAAGGAAAACATCGAAACGAAACCATCTATAGTATGAAAATATCGCAACTGAACCATCGATGGTAAAAACATCGAACATCCAACGTTAACCATCGATGGTACAAACATCGAACGTTAACCATCGATGTTTTTGGAACATCGGCCATCGATGCTCGTCCCTACCTCACATTTAATGTGTTCCTAATTGAAAAACCACGGCTGGTAGCAGGTCACATCTAATAAATAAATAAACCTCCGCTCCACAATCCGTTAAGGACCAAGGCGTACCGCGCCGGCTTTTTGTGTTAGTGCGACGGTGTATGGCTAGTACTACGCGCCACCCGCCGCTAGTTGCGGTATTCACGGCCAGGAGGCGGCGCTGTTATCTCGGGCCTACTCAGTTTGCCTCACGACGCTGAGTGCATGCAGGTCACATCTAAGGCGTGTTTATTCCCGCGGCGGGAGCTCTATAAGAAACTCGGGACACGGTGCAATAGTTGACGAAGAGCATGGCCATCGCCTTGCACAACTCCTTGATATCGCATTCACCATCATATCAGCTAGATTACGGTACCGCTACCCGAGGAAACCAAAGCTTAAGCGAACATTTTACGTGTCGGTACGTATCCGAGGGAGGTTAGAACCATTGAAGGCTGGAAATTTTACCAGGGTTTCAGTTACTTATTTTTGCACTATTAACATTTCTCTGTAAGTTATAACAAATTAAAAACAATTTTCAAACGAATAATGTTTATTCCAAAACATAACAGGTTATACCGCCACCTACCGAATCATCGATGGTAAAAACGTTGAACTCGTATGTTCACCATCGATATTTATCATCTTTCAACCATCGACCATGAATGCTTATGCTGTAACCTACTTATAAAGTTTTGGGGTCTTTCACTATAGCCTGCGGCCAAAGACAACTTCCGTCTCCGCGTTTGTATTTTTTTTCTGTGTTTGATGTGTACTAGAACTGTTTTCTTCGCAAGTAACTAATGCCAGGTTATGGAGGTTATGTACGACAATGTAACTTAAATAAAATTTACTTTGTTAGTGTACAATAAAAGGGTGTATTTACTGGAAGTACAGAAATTATTTTCCATTTATCGCACATAATTACGGTACGCAGACGACTTTTAGATTTTTAAAATTAATTAGACTTGTAGGGGTGTGAATGGCAGAACTACTTGTAGGGGTGTGCACCCACTATATAATCATATTTTTTGTAACACTGAGAACTTTAAGCCTTCTTTTATGCTTAAACAAATTATATATACACTTAATTATAGAAAAGCAAAAAGCAAATATGTAATTCAAAAGACTAATTTGCTCTAATAAACACATGCTGAAGTTAAAAACAAAAGAGTTTTTACTTGCCTAACTAATCATTAGTTACTAATGTGACAGTTGGAGCTGCTTTTTCTGCAAAAGCTGGGGTATGTTGGATTCAAGAGTGGTTAAATTAAGTCATAAATCTGAGTGTGCGTCAAGTCTATTTGTGTGCTTGCTTTTCACTTGAGATGAAAATCCCATTTCACTCAAGAATGAGGTGATGAATGGGATGAGCAACTCCGAAAGTTCAGGATATTCATCTCTTAAAGATATCCAGAACTTTGTTAAGTCAGAATCTAAAAGTTTATGGATTTTGTTGTCCATGACATGTCTCATGTTATCACTAACTATACAAAATAATTTATTATATATAAAAAACTTTCACAAATGAACTTACTTTTGTTCTCACTTTCACAAACGTTTCAAGGTGTTGTGCCTCTTCCTCAGTGTGAGTAAATACTGAAAGTCATTGTTGCAGAATAACGATTATGGACTATAGGTGTGTGTGGTGGGAATTGATGATGGGAGGGAATTGGCGCTGAGGTTCAAATTTTGTGTTTGGATCAATGTATCAAATAGTGTATATGATCTGTAATGTACTTGTTCATTTAATATGTTGTTTGGTTGTAATGTGTGATATCTGTATATTTCAAATTGTTCAGCTGTGTTTAATTTTCTACTTTTTGATAAGTAGTGTAATATTTCCATGTTGTGTTCTATGTTTGTGTAACTATGGTTTTCATTTTGTAAATGTGTGGCAAATGTGGAATGTATGTAATTTGTGGTGAGGGCTTTTATATGTTCTGAAAATCTGGAATAAAAAGATCTTCCCGTCTGGCCGATGTAGAATTGGTTACAATCATTACAATTTAATTTATAAACTCCTGCTTTACTGTATGTGTCTGTGTCTTTGTTAAAATTTATATGTTTCTTAATGGTGTTGTTGGTTCTGTAGGCTATTTTATAATTGTGTTTTCTAAATGTGTTAGCAATTTTGTGTGTATTGGAGTTGTAGTATGTAAGTGTTATGTACTTACTGGGTTGTGTGTTGTTGGTCTGATGTGTTTTATTTTTATTTTTTGTGTTTAGGATGCGTTTGTGTATTTTATTTACCAAATCGGGGTTGTATCCATTTTTAACTGCTATATATTTGATTGTGTTAAGTTCTTCTTGGTAATCATGTGTGTTTAGGGGTATTGAAGTGAGTCTATGGAGCATGTAGTTGAATGCTGCATGTTGTGTTGAGTTGGGTGGTTGGATGAGTTATGTATGACCATGTCTGATGTGGTGGGTTTCCTGTATATTTTGTATGTGTGTGTGTTGTTTGTTTTGGTGATTGTGAGGTCTAAGAAGTTTAAACTATTATTTAGTTCTATTTCAAGTGTGAATTTTAATTTATGGTGTATAGTGTTAATATATTTGTGGAAATTTTCTATTTGTCTTTTGTTGCCGTTGTATAGGAGTATAAAGTCATCAACATACCTGTGCCAATATATTATTTTATCAGTATATTTGTTATTGTGTAATATGTGTTCTTGTTCTATGGTGTGTACAAATATTTCGGCTAGTATACCTGATATAGGTGAGCCCATGGGTAGTCCATCTGTTTGTGTGTAAAACATGTTATTGTGTGTGAAATAATGTTGATCTGTTATAATTTTAGAGATTTATGATCTCATTTATGTGTGTTTCAGGTATGTTGTTTAATTTTAGTAATTGTTCTAATGTAATTAAAGTTTCATTTATGGGAACATTGGTGTATAGGTTTGTTATGTCAAATGAAGCTAGTGTGGAATTATGAGGTATATGGATATGTTGAGTTTTATTCACTAGATCTAAATTATTTATGACAGTGGTGTTGTTAGTTAAATTTATGCTATTTCTGATTAATTTATCTAAGTGTCTAGCTATTTTGTGTGCAGGTGCTTGTGTGTTGTTTATAAGTGGTCTGATTGGAATATTTGGTTTATGTAATTTTGGTTCAAAAGCCCCTACACTTAATGCACTACCACCTTTGAATGTACACTAAGTAAGGAAATGTTTGTTAAGTCTAATTAATTTTAAAAATCTAAAAGGTTAAGTTAGATAATTAAACATTGACACAACCTCCCAAAATTGTCTCTGTACCGTAATTATGTGCGATAAATGGAAACTAATTTCTGTACTTCCAATAAATACACCCTTTTAATAAAATATGTGCCAATAAACCCCAATAAAATATGCACCAATAACGAAGCCTACTATCTTAAGTTAGATAATTATACGTAGACACAACCTCCCAAAAACGTCTCTGTACCGTAATTATGTGCGATAAATGGAAACTAATTTCTGTACTTCCAATAAATACACCCTTTTAGTAAAATATGTACCAATAAACTCCAATAAAATATGTACGAATAACGTAGCCTACTAGGTTATACGTTCTAAATTGGAAGTACGGATAGGTTTTAATTCGAATAAATACAACCTTTAATGTATATACAGCCTTTTATCCATACAATAAATACAGCCCTTGAATGTACACTAACAAAGGAAATTTTTGTTAAATCTAATTAATTTTAAAAATCTAAAAGGTTAAGTTACTGATGTTACTACATGTTAAACGTAGACACAACCTCCAAAAATCGTCTGTGTACCGTAATTATGTGCAATAAATGGAAACTAATTTCTGTACTTCCAATAAATACACTCTTTTAATAAAATATGTGCCAATACTCTGAATTCAAATTAAATACAGAAAAAAGGAATTGTGTGGTGTGTGTGTGTGTTTTCTGTGGTTGAGGCTGAAGATAGAAGTAGTTTCTGTAGAAATATTTCATTTCTAAAACGATTTTAAATATAAATCTTAAAACATGGAAGTCATGTATAGTTCTCCACACGGATATTTTCATTATTTGCATCAAATAGTATTATTGTTTAATACACGTTCTATCCAAATCAAATTATGTGTATACAGTTCTGGAAAAATTAGAAATAAATTTTTTTTTTTTTTTAAACTGTATTATGTTTGGAAGTATCCCAAAGTAAATTTAACATTAATCATGTCAATCAATGAGGCCAGTCCAGTTTTTTAAGGCTAGGAGAATCCTTGAAATGTTTGGAGCATCACTAGGTCATAATGGATCAAATCATCAAACTTCAGTTTCTGTGAAAAACTGGCAGATTTGAGTAGTCAGTTGATAAAGGGTGGTATTGTAAAAGCAACAATTCTTTCAGAATTATTTTATAACCCTGTCAGTCTGCAAATTACTTTCACTCCTTTAGATCATCAGCAGATTTAAACTTTTCTTATTTGTGCTAGGAATGTATCATGTAAAACTGTTGGAAGCATGGTATACAAAGTTTCTATTATCCTTTTCAAGGTTGATGACCAAAACAAAAAGTACTACTTATAATTCATCATTGTAGCAGTTACACAGCAGTATACTAAACATCTCTTGGTTAATACCTGTACTCTGGTCAGGTAGCACACAATGAATCATTCAAAACAAGTACAATTCAGTGTCAATGTCTAGTGTTTATGTGTCACTGGTACCCATAGTGAATCATTTGTATTGTACATAACAAATAGTATTCTGACTGTACACGTTTTTCATCTGACAAGAATTTTATACTTAGGCAAACTCATTTAATGGTGTAACCTTCTGTAATATGTGCCAAACAAGTATTCATAAAATTAATATTTGTGTCAAATTGTGTTTTATTTATTTCAAACAAAATCTGTTTTGTGGACATAACTTTATGTCCAATACAATTATTATGTTATTTCTTTTTAGTATCCCTTATAGATTTGCGTGATCAAAACTTTTAATACTAAAACTTTTTTTCAGCTGATAACCATGCTTTGTTGAGATTATTAAAGAAAAGTTTTGCTCATTCAGTGATGTGGCATCTTCAGTGATAAAGTTGAGTCTCATCGTGGTAAAACTACTGAAGACTTCATAGAACTGGAAAATTAATGAGAATAATATTCTTACAACCAGTGACAAGAATTATGAACTTAAAACAGTGGAATGAATTATTGAATACCAGATACTCTCAATTGCTAAAACAAACACACTTATATTACAACAGTTCTCTTTATATAATTATCCAGGACACACTGTATAGCCTACAAACAGTAATAAAAAAATCACAATAGTTTACAACACAAGTAAACAATTGATCATTTGTCAATTTCATTAAAAACTGCTGTCTAATATCATCCTATATGAATGCACAACCTACTACACCAACTTTCTAAAACTCAGCTGGTGGCAACATCCTAATTATCACGCTAATGTGATAAAGTTCCAGATGAATGCCAAGAGTGTGGCTCTAGAATATTCTGCAGTGCTGCTGATTAACAGTATGTGATCAGCATCACATAGAGTACTACACATTTAAGCTATCTAATTGACTTGGTATTACAATATTAGTAAAATGTGCTTGTTAACCAAATAGTGTGTTGTTACTCCTGAAAATCCCATTTGACTAAGAGCATTTTAGACGTCTGGGTTATCTTTTATGTTTCACTCCACAAAAATGCCTTTAGTTCAGCATTTCTTAACCTATTGGGCATGAGCCACTGCTGGGTCCCGAGAGGGCATTTGGAGGGTTGCAAAGTCAGGTTCGGAAATTTATTTACTGTGTCTTAAAAAGCTACTACATGTAAATAACTAAGATATATCATTTTAACAATTTAAATTCAACCTGTTTTGTACATAGTCTAAACTGTACATTTTTGTTATTCATGCTCTACCATTGTTTTTTACCAGCTCTGATGTTTAACTCTCTATAACCAGATTGAAAGTTGCTTCCCAGAGGGATACAGTGAATTAAATTAGATTCAAGACCCATTCTTGTACTTTGAAAGTTCTAACATGTTGTCAGTAAAACTAAATGAGAAATTGTGTGATATCATCTGTGATGCTGGGATTAAAACTAAATTTTTAGTAAATTATTTTGTATAGTTAGTGATAACATGAGACATGTCATGGACAACAAAATCCATAAACTTTTAGATTCTGACTTAACAAAGTTCTGGATATCTTTAAGAGATGAATATCCTGAACTTTCGGAGTTGCTCATCCCATTCACCACCTCATTCTTGAGTGAAATGGGATTTTCATCTCAAGTGAAAAGCAAGCACACAAATAGACTTGACGCACACTCAGATTTATGACTTAATTTAACCACTCTTGAATCCAACATACCCCAGCTTTTGCAGAAAAAGCAGCTCCAACTGTCACATTAGTAACTAATGATTAGTTAGGCAAGTAAAAACTCTTTTGTTTTTAACTTCAGCATGTGTTTATTAGAGCAAATTAGTCTTTTGAATTACATATTTGCTTTCTGCTTTTCTATAATTAAGTGTATATATAATTTGTTTAAGCATAAAAGAAGGCTTAAAGTTCTCAGTGTTACCAAAAATATGATTATAAAGTGGGTGCACAAGTAGTTCTGCCATGCACACCCCTACAAGTCTAATTAATTTTAAAAATCTAAAAGGTTAAGTTAGATAATTAAACGTAGACACAACCTCCCAAAATCGTCTCTGTACCGTAATTATGTGCGATAAATGGAAACTAATTTCTGTACTTCCAATAAATACACCCTTTTAATAGAATATGTACCAATAAACTCCAATAAAATACTGTATGTACGAATAACGTAGCCTACTAGGTTATACGTTCTAAATTGGAAGTACCGATAGGTTTTAATTCGAATAAATACAGCCTTTAATGTATATACAGCCTTTTATCCATACAATAAAAACAGCCTTTGAATGTACACTAACAAAGGAAATTTTTGTTAAATCTAATTAATTTTAAAAATCTAAAAGGTTAAGTTACTGACATTACTACATGTTAAACGTAGACACAACCTCCAAAAATCGTCTGTGTACCGTAATTATGTGCGATAAATGGAAAATTATTTCTGTACTTCCAGTAAATACACCCTTTTATTGTACACTAACAAAGTAAATTTTATTTAAGTTACATTGTCTACATAACCTGGCATTAGTTACTTGTGAAGAAAACAGTTCTAGTACACATCGAACACGGAAAAAAAATACAAACGTGGAGACGGAAGTTGTCTTTGGCCGCAGGATTTAGTGAAAGAGTCAGCGGCAAAATGTAACTTCCGTCGCCGCGCATGTACTATATATCGTCCGATGTGTACATCCAACTGTTTTCTTCACAAGTAACTAATGCCAGCTTATGGAGGTTATGTACGACAATGTAACTTAAATAAAATTTACTTTGTTAATGTACATTAAAATGTTGTATTTATTGGAAGTACAGAAATTAGTTTACATTTATCGCACTTAATTACGGTACAGAGACGATCTTGGGAGGTTGTGGCTACGTTTAACAATATAACTTAACCTTTTACATTTTTTAAATTAATTAGACTTAACAAATGTTTCCTTAGTTAGTGTACATTCAAAGGCTGTATTTATTGTATGGATAAAAGGCTGTATATAACATTAACGGCTGTATTTATTCGAAATAAGTAATGCCAGCTTATGGAGGTTATGTACGACAATGTAACTTAAATAAAATTTACTTTGTTCGTGTACATTAAAAGGGTGTATTTATTGGAAGTACAGAAATTAGTTTACATTTATCGTACATAATTACGGTACAGAGACGATTTTGGGAGGTTGTGGCTACGTTTAATTATTTAACTTAACCTTTAAGATTTTTTAAATTAATTAGACTTAACAGACATTTCCTTAGTTAGTGTACATTCAAAGGCTGCATATAACATTAAAGGCTGCATTTATTCAAAGTACCGGAATTAAGACGTACTTCCAATTTAGAACCTAGTACAATCTAATGTAAACCAAACAAGTACATTAAAATCCTTTTTTCAACATAATGCAATAAAAAGCAATGTGCAGTTTCTGTTAACATGCAAATGATTAAGTATTAATAATGGGTTACAGTGGAATTTAATGTTACTACGGTCTGAATTAATAAAAAAAAAAATTGGGAGAATCTCGTAAACATATTAAAGAATGCTTGTATATTACACACAAAATTATTACAGTATTACATAACATCTGCATTACAAAACAGACAACTAAGTTTCACTTGAGAAAGTTTTCAATATTGTATAAAGTAATATAATATGTTACCCAACAAGATACAGGAACAATTATGTATATTTAATTAAGTAGTTAGTGCACTTAAAACCTGCAGTAGAAACTCCAGTTTTTATAAAACAAACAGGGAGAGAATTGAAGATTTGATGTCTGTAAATGTTATATCTATTTTCTTCACAAGTAACTAATGGCTGGTTATTTGTAATCACATTTTCTCATAGAGGAAGGGGATTGGCGTGGGGTTCCGAATTATTGTTTGTTTTGTGTATAACTGGATCCCCACGCCAATCCCCTTCCTCTATACACCACCCACACTATACCTTCCAACCAACAAACGTTACTAGGTACTGGCAGTCTGTTGCAAAGCTGAAGAAGGCGAACACGATGCTGAAACGCGTTCTACATACAAAACAGACAAGTAAGTTTCACTTGAGAAAGTTTTCAATATTATATAAAGTGTAGTGCAGTGAAATAAGACGATGAACAAACAAGACAACTATATTATATTAATACATCTGCTTCCTACTCATATGTGCAAACAATGTTTTTAATGTACGGTCCTAAAATCTTTATCAACACTTTATATCTTTAAAATTTAGACAAAGTCTAATGAGCAACTTGGCCTAACCTGAATTTACATGACCTGGCTCAGAACAACTTTATTTTGGCAAATAAAAAGATGAAGACTGGTTGCAATTTCTTCAGGGCTCACACCTGCTGCCAGGCTTAGTTCTATAACATGATAAGGAAGAAAGAAATCAGCTCAAACCTGCAACCGCTGTGGGAAGGCTTTTACACCATTACCAATAAGATTAATGATGTCATCTAAGAATAAGTCCTTAGCTTTATTTATACATTTAATGCATCTTAATTAGTACACTAACAGCACTGCTCTGTCTTACAGTAGCAAAACACGTTACCGTACACTAACTCAAAAGAATTTCTTGTTTTCAGTTTAAGAAAGTTGAAATCGTGTATTTATTTTCTTTTTCCATTCACTATTTGTAAAACGTGGTTAAAATTAATATGTGTATGCTTACTATATTGAAATCCAATGTTCAGTATCCAATAATAACAAATTTTGCGGAATTGTGAAATTAGTAACACTATGTACTAATGTGTGATTATCAGTTGAATTTCTGAATTCCTTTGATTCATTAATAAATCTTACTAATTTGTTTCTTTATGTCTATAATGATTTCTTATTAGTTTTTCAATCTTTATGTTTTCATTATTCATTTGTAAATTTTTGCATTTTGTTGTCCATGACATGTTCATTGATTAACTAATTATCGTTAAAACACACAGAGGACTGATCCTCTTTTGCAAGATCACAAGTATGTTTTTAATTTTTTTAATTGTATGCAATGTGGACACATACAGAGGAGTGTCAGTTTTTTAATGTTTTTTCAATAAATACAATGAGAGGGGGAGAGAGAGAGAGACCAAAAATAACATGTACAGAAATTACATCAGAACTTTTCCTGACAGTAAAAAAATAACTAAATAATGAATGGTAAAGAACATTAACAAAATTAATGGAAATTATAGTTATTATTTGTTGTCTAATGAACAGGTATTAGTAAAGGCTTCATATACTTCACATCTTAAATTATAAACCTATTACAAACATATTTGGTATATTCAGATTGAAACAAACGTTCAGACCAATAAAAATGGTTTAAATTTTGCCATGCTGCATTATTAGTACTGTTGAAACAGCAGTTTGATTATAATTGTTTTTAGAACAGACTTCTGGAATGATGTGTGCAAAATGATTAAAACATACCTCCTTACAGTGTGCCTTAATAAGTTGTTGATTATTCTAACTGATACACTGTCATCCCATTATCATATGACAGTTCTCAGAGCTTCAGTAATAGTCATCTTTGCTGTTAACATGGACACAAGTCTCTTTTTTAAAAAGACTTTTCATTAGTAAAGTTACTTATAAGTAGGCATACATTTGTACTCATAATATGAGGTTAAGAATTAAGAAAATTAAAGAATGATATTTACTTACTAACCATTGAGTGTAACATTATTTACAGTAATTAATAATGTCCCAATTTATAAAAGTCATGTTTGGCTAACTAGGCATAACCCAACCTGTGTTCCTGACATCCTAATTCTCTTTCTTCTAATAATATTACGTAACTTTATTGTGATATAACTGATCACAATTGTTCCTTATAACTCCCTACAACTTTTACAACAATACTAATGACAAAAATCAATAATAATTTCTTACAATTAACATACATAATTTGTCTAGGCATATTGGCCATTATAGTTTGAACATTATTTTTTCATATTTTAACAATTCTTGTTTTTAATACAAGACAACTATTCTAAATTGTTCTTGATCCTTGGCTTTCACTTTTGTTACACTAATAATGACAATTATTAGCAATACTTGTTTACAAATAGTAGAAATAAGTTATTCAGGTACAGGGCCTACTGGCCCATTGTAGTGGACACCTTAGTTTCTTTCGTACATTTAAAATAATTACTTTTGCTATCAGACAATTACTTTACATTGTTCTTGATACCCTTATTCAACTTTCACTACAATAATAATGACATAACTTAACAATTATTTACTATGAATAACATACAAATGTTCTAGGCTCATTTGCCTATGATATTGACCCTTAATTTCATTCATACCTTGAAAATACATGTTTCTTCCTATTACATCATTATTCTAAAACATTCTTCACAATTTACTGAAGCTTTGACAACATAGTTTGTCCTTTAATATTGGTTTTTTACTTATTCTAGTTGTTATTATCTTCAGTATCAGTATTCTGAAGGTTTAGTCCATGTATCTTGTTTCATTATTTACTTTGTTTATACTTATTGGTTAATCATATCTTCCTTACTAGAATATTATTCTAATAATAACGATTCTAGTATTATTTATACAGTATAGTTTGTTTAATAAGTTTACATTAAAACTGTTCTTTTTACATACAATTATTGACAAGTTTTAGTTTTTCATATTTCTTCTTCTTCATGTTATAATTTAAATTATAACCATTATTATCTAGCTATTATAAGCTTATTTACTACTTCATCAGTAGCTTCCACCTTCTGTTTACAATTCATGGATTTTACAATGCTTTTTTGTTCTTTCTGTTGTTTAAAACATTATAATGTTACATAACCTTACTTGTAGGCTTACATTTAGCTCTATTGTTGTTTTATTATTACATTTTTGTAATACTCTTTTTGATTTACATTATTCTATTCATAATCATAAATAAAATTTGATTTCATTATTTTAGTACTTAGAAACTAATTATTGAATTAATAATTTTCTTAATTGAGTATCCAGTTTATTACTGCAGTATGGAGTTTTATCTTTTTTATCAATTTTTAATGCAGTTTACTTGAGTAAAATCTTCTTATTGATAACGTTCTTATCAGTTTCATTACATTATTCGGGTCTTTCACTGTTTCCTGCGGCCAAAGACAACTTCCGTCTCCACGTTTGTATTTTTTTTCCGTGTTCGATGTGTACTAGAACTGTTTTCTTCACAAGTAACTAATGCCAGGTTATGGAGGTTATGTAGACAATGTAACTTAAATAAAATTTACTTTGTTAGTGTACAATAAAAGGGTGTATTTACTGGAAGTACAGAAATAATACTCCATTTATCGCACATAATTACGGTACACAGACGATTTTTGGAGGTTGTGTCTACGTTTAACAATGCAACTTAACCTTTTAGATTTTTAAAATTAATTAGATTTAACAAAAATTTCCTTTGTTAGTGTACATTAAATTATTGTATGCATACAAGGCTGCTGTACATAACATTAAAGGCTGTATTTATTCGAAGTACTGGAATTAAAACCTTGTTCCAATTTAGAACGTACACCTATAACCTATTTGCATATTTTATTGGGGTTTATTGGCACATATTTTATTAAAAGGGTGTATTTATTGGAAGTACAGAAATTATTTTCCATTTATCGCACATAATTACGGTACACAGACGATTTTTGGAGGTTGTGTCTACGTTTAACAATGCAACTTAACCTTTTAGATTTTTAAAATTAATTAGATTTAACAAAAATTTCCTTTGTTAGTGTACATTCAAAGGCTGTATTTATTGTATGGATAAAAGTCTGTATATACATTAAAGGCTGTATTTATTCGAATTAAAACCTATCGGTACTTCCAATTTAGAACGTATAACCTAGTAGGCTACGTTATTCGTACATACAGTATTTTATTGGAGTTTATTGGTACATATTCTATTAAAAGGGTGTATTTATTGGAAGTACAGAAATTAGTTTCCATTTATCGCACATAATTACGGTACAGAGACGATTTTGGGAGGTTGTGTCTACGTTTAATTATCTAACTTAACCTTTTAGATTTTTAAAATTAATTAGACTTGTAGGGGTGTGCATGGCAGAACTACTTGTGCACCCACTTTATAATCATATTTTTGGTAACACTGAGAACTTTAAGCCTTCTTTTATGCTTAAACAAATTATATATACACTTAATTATAGAAAAGCAGAAAGCAAATATGTAATTCAAAAGACTAATTTGCTCTAATAAACACATGCTGAAGTTAAAAACAAAAGAGTTTTTACTTGCCTAACTAATCATTAGTTACTAATGTGACAGTTGGAGCTGCTTTTTCTGCAAAAGCTGGGGTATGTTGGATTCAAGAGTGGTTAAATTAAGTCATAAATCTGAGTGTGACAAGTCTATTTCTGTGCTTGCTTTTCACTTGAGATGAAAATCCCATTTCACTCAAGAATGAGGTGATGAATGGGATGAGCAACTCCGAAAGTTCAGGATATTCATCTCTTAAAGATATCCAGAACTTTGTTAAGTCAGAATCTAAAAGTTTATGGATTTTGTTGTCCATGACATGTCTCATGTTATCACTAACTATACAAAATAATTTACTAAAAATTTAGTTTTAATCCCAGCATCACAGATGATATCACACAATTGCTCATGTAGTTTTACTGACAACATGTTAGAACTTTCAAAATACAAGAATGGGTCTTGAATCCAATTGAATTCACTGTATCCCTCTGGGAAGCAACTTTCAATCTGGTTATAGAGAGTTCAACATCAGAGCTGGTAAAAAACAATGGTAGAGCATGAATAACAAAAATGTACAGTTTAGACTATGTACAAAACAGGTTGAATTTAAATTGTTAAAAT
Source organism: Magicicada septendecula (assembly GCA_034769895.1). NCBI lineage: Eukaryota > Metazoa > Arthropoda > Insecta > Hemiptera > Cicadidae > Magicicada > Magicicada septendecula. The sequence continues at coordinate 455,409,619 of CM068367.1, forward strand.
GATATATCTTAGTTATTTACATGTAGTAGCTTTTTAAGACACAGTAAATAAATTTCCGAACCTGACTTTGCAACCCTCCAAATGCTCTCTCGGGACCCAGCAGTGGCTCATGCCCAATAGGTTAAGAAATGCTGAACTAAAGGCATGTTTGTGGAGTGAAACATAAAAGATAACCCAGACGTCTAAAATGCTCTTAGTCAAATGGGATTTTCAGGAGTAACAACACACTATTTGGTTAACAAGCACATTTTACTAATATTGTAATACCAAGTCAATTAGATAGCTTAAATGTGTAGTACTCTATGTGATGCTGATCACATACTGTTAATCAGCAGCACTGCAGAATATTCTAGAGCCACACTCTTGGCATTCATCTGGAACTTTCTCACATTAGCCTGATAATTAGGATGTTGCCACCAGCTGAGTTTTAGAAAGTTGGTGTAGTAGGTTGTGCATTCATATAGGATGATATTAGACAGCAGTTTTTAATGAAATTGACAAATGATCAATTGTTTACTTGTGTTGTAAACTATTGTGATTTTTTTATTACTGTTTGTAGGCTATACAGTGTGTCCTGGATAATTATATAAAGAGAACTGTTGTAATATAAGTGTGTTTGTTTTAGCAATTGAGAGTATCTGGTATTCAATAATTCATTCCACTGTTTTAAGTTCATAATTCTTGTCACTGGTTGTAAGAATATTATTCTCATTAATTTTCCAGTTCTATGAAGTCTTCAGTAGTTTTACCACGATGAGACTCAACTTTATCACTGAAGATGCCACATCACTGAATGAGCAAAACTTTTCTTTAATAATCTCAACAAAGCATGGTTATCAGCTGAAAAAAAGTTTTAGTATTAAAAGTTTTGATCACGCAAATCTATAAGGGATACTAAAAAGAAATAACATAATAATTGTATTGGACATAAAGTTATGTCCACGAAACAGATTTTGTTTGAAATAAATAAAACACAATTTGACACAAATATTAATTTTATGAATACTTGTTTGGCACATATTACAGAAGGTTACACCATTAAATGAGTTTGCCTAAGTATAAAATTCTTGTCAGATGAAAAACGTGTACAGTCAGAATACTATTTGTTATGTACAATACAAATGATTCACTATGGGTAGCAGTGACACATAAACACTAGACAATGACACTAAATTGTACTTGTTTAGAATGATTCATTGTGTGCTACCTGACCAGAGTACAGGTATTAACCAAGAGATGTTTAGTATACTGCTGTGTAACTGCTACAATGATGAATTATAAGTAGTACTTTTTGTTTTGGTCATCAACCTTGAAAAGGATAATAGAAACTTTGTATACCATGCTTCCAACAGTTTTACATGATACATTCCTAGCACAAATAAGAAAAGTTTAAATCTGCTGATGATCTAAAGGAGTGAAAGTTATTTGCAGATTGACAGGGTTATAAAATAATTCTGAAAGAATTGTTGCTTTTACAATACCACCCTTTATCAACTGACTACTCAAATCTGCCAGTTTTTCACAGAAACTGAAGTTTGATGATTTGATCCATTATGACCTAGTGATGCTCCAAACATTTCAAGGATTCTCCTAGCCTTAAAAAACTGGACTGGCCTCATTGATTGACATGATTAATGTTAAATTTACTTTGGGATACTTCCAAACATAATACAGTTTAAAATAAACAAAAAAAAATTTATTTCTAATTTTTCCAGAACTGTATACACATAATTTGATCTGGATAGAACGTGTATTAAACAATAATACTATTTGATGCAAATAATGAAAATATCCGTGTGGAGAACTATACATGACTTCCATGTTTTAAGATTTATATTTAAAATCGTTTTAGAAATGAAATATTTCTACAGAAACTACTTCTATCTTCAGCCTCAACCACAGAAAACACACACACACACACACCACACAATTCCTTTTTTCTTTATTTAATTTGAATTCAGAGTATTGGCACATATTTTATTAAAAGGGTGTATTTATTGGAAGTACAGAAATTAGTTTCCATTTATTGCACATAATTACGGTACACAGACGATTTTTGAAGGTTGTGTCTACGTTTAACATGTAGCAACATCAGTAACTTAACCTTTTAGATTTTTAAAATTAATTAGGTTTAACAAAAATTTCCTTTGTTAGTGTACATTCAAGGGCTGTATTTATTGTATGGATAAAAGGCTGTATATACATTAAAGGTTGTATTTATTCGAATTAAAACCTATCCGTACTTCCAATTTAGAACGTATAACCTAGTAGGCTATGTTATTCGTACATATTTTATTGGAGTTTATTGGTACATATTTTACTAAAAGGGTGTATTTATTGGAAGTACAGAAGTTAGTTTCCATTTATCGCACATAATTACGGTACAGAGACGTTTTTGGGAGGTTGTGTCTACGTATAATTATCTAACTTAAGATAGTAGGCTTCGTTATTGGTGCATATTTTATTGGGGTTTATTGGCACATATTTTATTAAAAGGGTGTATTTATTGGAAGTACAGAAATTAGTTTCCATTTATCGCACATAATTACGGTACAGAGACGATTTTGGGAGGTTGTGTCAATGTTTAATTATCTAACTTAACCTTTTAGATTTTTAAAATTAATTAGACTTAACAAACATTTCCTTACTTAGTGTACATTCAAAGGCTGTATTTATTGTATGGATAAAAGGCTGTATTTATTCGAAGTACCGGAATTAAAACATACTTCCAATTTAGAACACAGTACAATCTAACGTAGGCCTATAACCAAACAAGTACATTCAAACAATGTAACTTAAATAAAATTTACTTTGTTAGTGTACAATAAAAGGGTGTATTTACTGGAAGTACAGAAATTATTTTCCATTTATCGCACATAATTACAGTACGCAGACGATTTTTGGAGGTTGTGTCTACGTTTAACAATGCAACTTAACCTTTTAGATTTTTAAAATTAATTAGATTTAACAAAAATTTCCTTTGTTAGTGTACATTCAAAGGCTGTATTTATTGTATGGATAAAAGGCTGTATATACATTAAAGGCTGTATTTATTCGAATTAAAACCTATCGGTACTTCCAATTTAGAACGTATAACCTAGTAGGCTACGTTATTCGTACATACAGTATTTTATTGGAGTTTATTGGTACATATTTTATTAAAAGGGTGTATTTATTGGAAGTACAGAAATTAGTTTCCATTTATCGCACATAATTACGGTACAGAGACGATTTTGTGAGGTTGTGTCTACGTTTAATTATCTAACTTAATCTTTTAGATTTTTAAAATTAAATAGACTTGTAGGGGTGTGCATGGCAGAACTACTTGTGCACCCACTTTATAATTATATTTTTGGTAACACTGAGAACTTTAAGCCTTCTTTTATGCTTAAACAAATTATATATACACTTAATTATAGAAAAGCAAAAAGCAAATATGTAATTCAAAAGACTAATTTGCTCTAATAAACACATGCTGAAGTTAAAAACAAAAGAGTTTTTACTTGCCTAACTAATCATTAGTTACTAATGTGACAGTTGGAGCTGCTTTTTCTGCAAAAGCTGGGGTATGTTGGATTCAAGAGTGGTTAAATTAAGTCATAAATCTGAGTGTGCGTCAAGTCTATTTGTGTGCTTGCTTTTCACTTGAGATGAAAATCCCATTTCACTCAAGAATGAGGTGGTGAATGGGATGAGCAACTCCGAAAGTTCAGGATATTCATCTCTTAAAGATATCCAGAACTTTGTTAAGTCAGAATCTAAAAGTTTATGGATTTTGTTGTCCATGACATGTCTCATGTTATCACTAACTATACAAAATAATTTACTAAAAATTTAGTTTTAATCCCAGCATCACAGATGATATCACACAATTGCTCATTTAGTTTTACTGACAACATGTTAGAACTTTCAAAATACAAGAATGGGTCTTGAATCCAATTGAATTCACTGTATCCCTCTGGGAAGCAACTTTCAATCTGGTTATAGAGAGTTCAACATCAGAGCTGGTAAAAAACAATGGTAGAGCATGAATAACAAAAATGTACAGTTTAGACTATGTACAAAACAGGTTGAATTTAAATTGTTAAAATGATATATCTTAGTTATTTACATGTAGTAGCTTTTTAAGACACAGTAAATAAATTTCCGAACCTGACTTTGCAACCCACCAAATGCCCTCTCGGGACCCTGCAGTGGCTCATATGCCCAATAGGTTAAGAAATGCTGAACTAAAGGCATGTTTGTGGAGTGAAACATAAAAGATAACCCAGACTTCTAAAATGCTCTTAGTGAAATGGGATTTTCAGGAGTAACAACACACTATTTGGTTAACAAGCACATTTTACTAATATTCTAATACCAAGTCAATTAGATAGCTTAAATGTGTAGTACTCTATGTGATGCTGATCACATACTGTTAATCAGCAGCACTGCAGAATATTCTAGAGCCACACTCTTGGCATTCATCTGGAACTTTATCACATTAGCCTGATAATTAGGATGAGACCGTCGTAACAATTTAACAAAACATCCCAATTAATTCAATGTTATACGTTGAGGATTATAATTTTACATATGTAAAATATAAAACATTATTGTTATCTGATTTCAAGCTTGCAGAGTCAATCCAAATAAATTATGTCTGAATGTAAGTACACACATAACAGGCAAAATACAAGTGTTCTGTCTTGTCTGCTGTCATAGAAAATATATTCTGTATTTCTTTACGGTTGCAACTTCATTCATGTGAGTGAAAATTAATTTATATAAATCTCAAATCATCACCGGAATCTACACTGTTGACTGTAAACAAATACAATAAATTCCTTTTGTGATCACTTTGGGCCAATATGAATTTAATAGCACTAGCCGAATAATAACAATAACTGATAACAAGATTATGCAAGATTTGCCATTACTTTCCTATACCTGTGATTACAGGCATATTGATATACCTGTTACTATGTATAGAGGTGTTACTATACATATTGTATGTTAAAACTGTGAGGTGTATTTTATAATCTGGAACATTTTATACCAAATGATTTAATCACAGAAGATTATGTAAAACACAAAATTACAACAAACACACCAAAAGTATTTATAGAAATTAAAAAAAAACAAAATTATATAAATGACAAATTATTCAATAAATGATTAAATATGTACCATAATTTATTAGATACTGCAATTATTTTTTATAGAAACAAACATCCACTAGCAGCTACAAAACCAATTTTCCCTATAATGTACTTAGCAAGATCCTGATCTTTTAGATACATTGTTGGATTGTTAATGCTAGCATTTTTTTATTCTTTTCCCTAAACATTTTGAAACCATAATTTCAAAGTGATACTACCTGAGATGCCTTTCCATTGTGTTTCCTTTTGCTCCAAAAAAAATATTTTGTTGTGTTGATGTCTTTATTCTTTAAAATTTTGTGTGAGGGAGATTGCAAAATTTTTAACTGAACTGTAGCATTTCATTGTCTCAGTTTTTTGTCATTTTTTGTGCTACTGTAAAGTGTTCACTTTTTATTTACACCTAAGTCATGCCGTTTTTATTTTACATTTTTACACTTTCTGTCAAGCTACTGTAAAGCTACATTAAAATATACAATTTTATTTTAAAAAAATTATCAAATCAAGCACTTGTCTGTAATAACTGAAATATATGAGAGTTTTATTTAAGGTTATTGCTGGCTCTCACATCCTACCTTCCAGTATTTGCGTATCATCCGTCAGAAATGTGAATAACTCAACAGGATACTAAGTCATTCTTACTACTGTTCAGATGCATTTAGCATGTACACCAGAGGCAGATTTATGCATAGGCAAAGTAGGCTACTGCCTACGGGCGGCAAATTTTGTAAAGGTCGTTATGTTGTTTTTATACCTAAGAGATGTTTCAAATGCCACTCCATTTCATCTCAATATGATAAGAAGCTTTTAAAAATATATATTGTTTAGTAACAAGGCTTATTACATAAAGAGAATAGTTCATCATTTACTTCTGATCTGTATATGAAGTAGGCCCTACATCGTTTTTTCACAATTACATTTACATACATTATATATGTGATACTTCCATTATATTAATTATTTAACTATTAATTTGTTTACATTCAAATTTCGAACATCCTTTACCGACTCTGTAATTTGACATGAGTGAATGTCAATAGATGCCACTAGCTGCTAACAGACAGACTATGAGCATAGTATAATTTCATACCCAACTCTAGTGCCAGTTGAGCTTCAACCTGCCGAGGAGGGAAATAAGAGGTCTACACATAGTACGTGTCCGTTAAACACCTGTTGTATTTTACATAAATCGTTAAATATATATTCATCAAATAAATTGATAAGCAAAAAGTGATAAGTGAAAGGATGATTATGTCAAAAGATGTGTATATAATGTATTTTCATTTATTATGTTAGGGTAATATTAGTGGAATGATAATATTCTACCACTACTGTATTACAGTATACAAATGTAGTGATATATCTTGGCACAATACTATGTAATAAATTTGGATAAAAGGCTCATTTCAAATAGAAAGGATAGCTGGTGTGATCAGTCATAACAAATTTGTATTAGTTTTTTGAGAATTTGTTCCTATCAAACTGCAATAAGCATATTTTCAAACCTTTATGGATGTGTGTCAAGGAATTTACAGATTGCACCAAAAGAAACAGTTAAAATATATCTTTTCAATTAAACAAAAATTGGTCTTGTAATATCAGTCAGTAATACAGCAGGAACTAATCAGTTAATTGCTATTACAAAATGCCTTATTCCTTTTTCATGACGATCAGATTTTGCTATACGCCTGCATAAATAAAAATTATTAAATTGCTTAACTCTCAACACAAAGTATTTAAACTATTTAACATGAAAAGTTCATCATGTCACATATTCTAGTAACAAGGTAAGTTTTTGGAATACTGTTTTAGCTGAATTTATACACTAGGAGGACACTCAGCATTTAGTTTGTGTGTGTAACTCTGGTTAATCAAAGAGAATTATTTGTGTAAATTCAAATTTAGTAATACAAATCTACTACCATAAAGGCCTGGAATACTATGCGTTAAAGAATTTTAATTAACTTTATATGGGGAAATCTGGTTTACATAACATTATTTCTGAAAATAATAATCCTGAAATGTAATCAGTACTTATATCAAGTTAAGTGCAATAATTAAATAGATTCTTCAACTTGCACGTTGCAAAATTCAGGTGCTAATCCTTTACTTTATTTTTAAATCAACATCAATTTATGTTCGGCAACGTTAAAAAGAACATGTTATGGCCTCTGAGAAAGTACACAGTGAGTGGAAGCTGGCTTAAATGAAGGTAAACATTTTATCTAATAATTAGTGTCCCGAGTTAGAAAACATGTGCAATACATATTATAAAAAGAAGGATATTGTTTTTACTTCCATGTTCCATAAGGAAATGGATGGCGAAAAAAATCGTGTTCGAGATAAGGGCTGATTCTGATTGTACTACCCTCAATACATAAAGAAGTAATTTTTTGAAAGATGTCTGTGTATAGAATTTTGTCTATGGCGAATGAAATTTGCCGCAAATTCAAATAATTTTTTGCATATTGTAGAGGACTCAAGGTCTGTTGATTTTGGTGAAGATCGGTTAAGGAGAAGGGGTAGTTTACCTGCAACGTTTTATGTTTTAACAAGAGTAAAGTACTTAATTTTGATAAATAATGTATCCTGAAAAGGTCATAATAATCCACTCTAGAAAGGTAGATGAAATATCGATAAATGAAAAGGGGTAGGGGGAAGTTGAAGGGGGAGGGGATAATTGTCTATAATTTAAAATGATAGGTGAAGGGGAGGGGATAATTGTTTATATGTGTACTACATTATCGGCAACGATGAAGTAGTTTGTTGATAAAATTCCTTTCCAGGCTGTTTGGCCGTGGTCCAATGTATTCTGCAAAACCAGACGTTTCGGAAGTGCCATCGACTGCCATCATCAGTGAAAATCAAGTGCGCTAATGTGAGGTGGTAGATGTTAGTGACCACAATTCTGTGGTTGAGGCTGAAGATAGAAGTAGTTTCTGTAGAAATATTTCATTTCTAAAACAATTTTAAATATAAATCTTAAAACATGGAAGTCATGTATGGTTCTCCACACATTAGATTGTACTGGGTTCTAATTGGAAGTAGAATTCTTGAAAAGAACGAATCCATAATATTTTTACCATGTGGGGCGCATTCCTTGAAACATGTGGGTGTTAATGCTGCAAAACTCAATGCAGATGTGATGACATTTTTCGGGCATGTTGCAAGTCTTTACTCATTTTTCTCTAGCAGCCCTAGAGAAAAATGTTGGGAAGTTTTGAAAAAGCACATTCCTTTATCACTGCAGAGCTTCCCTGAAACAAGATGAAGTGAGAGGATCCAAGCTGTCAAACCGATAGTTAAGCACTACCCAGGAGTACTTAAATTGTTGGATATACTTTAGAAGAGATGTCTTCTAGTCTAACTCCCTCTGCCTACAACATCATATTAGGGTTTAAGAAATATTTCAATTCCACAAAGAGCTTAATGTTGGCATCATTTTGGTTCAAAGTGCTTTCATATATTGACTAAAAAAATGTTGTTATTCAAAGCAAAGGAATCACACTCGTTGAAATAACTCTAGTGGAAGATTTGCTGACAGAATTGAAATTGTTGCGTGATAACCCAGACAGCATAATTGAAGAACCAAACTTAACTGCAAAAGAACTAATAAAAGTTCCTCCTGAATCTCCCAAAAGGTGGAAAAAAAGTACAGATCAATCCAATAGTGATTTTTCAGTAAACAAAGATCAAGAAAATAAATTTAAAACCTCAGTCATGTATCCAGTATTAGAGTTTGTAATGGGCAACATAAAAACACAATTCACTGCAATTAGTTCAATTCGTGACTTGTTTCCACCAGTATTGAACTTTACGGACATGGAAAATGATGAATTAGAATTGAAAGTAAAAGTTCTCATTAGCAAGTTTAAAAAGGAATTGGCAATGGATCTATTTGAAGAAATATTACACTTGAAGAACATTTATAAAACAGAGTTTGAATCAGAAAAGAATCCACTAAGCCTACTCCAAAAACCTTCAAACTGTATTTGTGAACTTCTGTCTTGCCTATAGGCTTTTCTGTACTATTCCAGTTACAGTTTCGTCTCCTGAAAAATCTTTGAGCAGTATAGCGAATTCACTGAAAACTTGGCAGAGAAGCACTACCTACCAAGAAAGGCTTAATAATTTGGCAATTTTAGCTATTACAAATGAATTGGCTAACAGTATTCCACTCTAACCCATTATTAATACTTAATCATTTGGGTGTTAACAGAAACTGCACATTGCTTTTTATTGCATTATGTTGAAAAAAGGATTTTAATGTACTTGTTTGGTTATAGGCCTACGTTAGATTGTACTGTGTTCTAAATTGGAAGTAGGTTTTAATTCCGGTACTTCGAATAAATACAGCCTTTTATCCATACAATAAATACAGCCTTTGAATGTACACTAAGTAAGGAAATGTTTGTTAAGTCTAATTAATTTTAAAAATCTAAAAGGTTAAGTTAGATAATTAAACGTTGACACACCCTCCCAAAATCGTCTCTGTACCGTAATTATGTGCGATAAATGGAAACTAATTTCTGTACTTCCAATAAATACACCCTTTTAATAAAATATGTGCCAGTAAACCCCAATAAAATATGCACCAATAACGAAGCCTACTATCTAAGTTAGATAATTAAACGTAGACACAACCTCCCAAAAACGTCTCTGTACCGTAATTATGTGCGATAAATGGAAACTAATTTCTGTACTTCCAATAAATACACCCTTTTAATAAAATATGTACCAATAAACTCCAATAAAATACTGTATGTACGAATAACGTAGCCTACTAGGTTATACGTTCTAAATTGGAAGTACCGATAGGTTTTAATTCGAATAAATACAGCCTTTAATGTATATACAGCCTTTTATCCATACAATAAATACAGCCTTTGAATGTACACTAACAAGGAAATTTTTGTTAAATCTAATTAATTTTAAAAATCTAAAAGGTTAAGTTACATTGTTAAACGTAGACACAACCTCCAAAAATCGTCTGTGTACCGTAATTATGTGCAATAAATGGAAACTAATTTCTGTACTTCCAATAAATACACCCTTTTAATAAAATATGTGCCAATACTCTGAATTCAAATTAAATAAAGAAAAAAGGAATTGTGTGTGTGTGTTTTCTGTGGTTGAGGCTGAAGATAGAAGTAGTTTCTGTAGAAATATTTCATTTCTAAAACGATTTTAAATATAAATCTTAAAACATGGAAGTCATGTATAGTTCTCCACACGGATATTTTCATTATTTGCATCAAATAGTATTATTGTTTAATACACGTTCTATCCAGATCAAATTATGTGTATACAGTTCTGGAAAAATTAGAAATACAATTTTTTTTGTTTATTTTAAACTGTATTATGTTTGGAAGTAGCCCAAAGTAAATTTAACATTAATCATGTCAATCAATGAGGCCAGTCTAGTTTTTTAAGGCTAGGAGAATTCTTGAAATGTTTGGAGCATCAGTAGGTCATCATGATGGATCTAATAATCAAACTTCAGTTTCTGTGAAAAGCTGGCAGATTTGAGTAGCCACTTGATAAAGGATGGTATTGTAAAAGCAACAATTCTTTCAGAATTATTTTATAACCCTGTCAGTCTGCAAATAACTATCACTCCTTTAGATCATCAGCAGATTTAAACTTTTCTTATTTGTGCTAGGAATGTATCATGTAAAACTGCTGGAAGCATGGTATACAAAGTTTCTATTATCCTTTTCAAGGTTGATGACCAAAACAAAAAGTACTACTTATAATTCATCATTGTAGCAGTTACACAGCAGTATACTAAACATCTCTTGGTTAATACCTGTACTCTGGTCAGGTAGGACACAATGAATCATTCAAAACAAGTACAATTCAGTGTCAATGTCTAGTGTTTATGTGTCACTGCTACCCATAGTGAATCATTTGTATTGTACATAACAAATAGTATTCTGACTGTACACGTTTTTCATCTGACAAGAATTTTATACTTAGGCAAACTCATTTAATGGTGTAACCTTCTGTAATATGTGCCAAACAAGTATTCATAAAATTAATATTTGTGTCAAATTGTGTTTTATTTATTTCAAACAAAATCTGTTTTGTGGACATAACTTTATGTCCAATACAATTATTATGTTATTTCTTTTTAGTATCCCTTATAGATTTGCGTGATCAAAACTTTTAATACTAAAACTTTTTTTCAGCTGATAACCATGCTTTGTTGAGATTATTAAAGAACAGTTTTGCTCATTCAGTGATGTGGCATCTTCAGTGATAAAGTTGAGTCTCATCGTGGTAAAACTACTGAAGACTTCATAGAATTGGAAAATTAATGAGAATAATATTCTTACAACCAGTGACAAGAATTATGAACTTAAAACAGTGGAATGAATTACTGAATACCAGATACACTCAATTGCTAAAACAAACACACTTATATTACAACAGTTCTCTTTATATAATTATACAGGACACACTGTATAGCCTACAAACAGTAATAAAAAAATCACAGTAGTTTACAACACAAGTAAACAATTGATCATTTGTCACTTTTATTAAAAACTGCTGTCTAATATCATCCTATATGAATGCACAACCTACTACACCAACTTTCTAAAACTCAGCTGGTGGCAACATCCTAATTATCAGGCTAATGTGATAAAGTTCCAGATGAATGCCAAGAGTGTGGCTCTAGAATATTCTGCAGTGCTGCTGATTAACAGTATGTGATCAGCATCACATAGAGTACTACACATTTAAGCTATCTAATTGACTTGGTATTAGAATATTAGTAAAATGTGCTTGTTAACCAAATAGTGTGTTGTTACTCCTGAAAATCCCATTTCACTAAGAGCATTTTAGAAGTCTGGGTTATCTTTTATGTTTCACTCCACAAACATGCCTTTAGTTCAGGATTTCTTAACCTATTGGGCATGAGCCACTGCAGGGTCCCGAGAGGGCATTTGGTGGGTTGCAAAGTCAGGTTCGGAAATTTATTTACTGTGTCTTAAAAAGCTACTACATGTAAATAACTAAGATATATCATTTTAACAATTTAAATTCAACCTGTTTTGTACATAGTCTAAACTGTACATTTTTGTTATTCATGCTCTACCATTGTTTTTTACCAGCTCTGATGTTTAACTCTCTATAACCAGATTGAAAGTTGCTTCCCAGAGGGATACAGTGAATTCAATTGGATTCAAGACCCATTCTTGTATTTTGAAAGTTCTAACATGTTGTCAGTAAAACTAAATGAGCAATTGTGTGATATCATCTGTGATGCTGGGATTAAAACTAAATTTTTAGTAAATTATTTTGTATAGTTAGTGATAACATGAGACATGTCATGGACAACAAAATCCATAAACTTTTAGATTCTGACTTAACAAAGTTCTGGATATCTTTAAGAGATGAATATCCTGAACTTTCGGAGTTGCTCATCCCATTCACCACCTCATTCTTGAGTGAAATGGGATTTTCATCTCAAGTGAAAAGCAAGCACACAAATAGACTTGACGCACACTCAGATTTATGACTTAATTTAACCACTCTTGAATCCAACATACCCCAGCTTTTGCAGAAAAAGCAGCTCCAACTGTCACATTAGTAACTAATGATTAGTTAGGCAAGTAAAAACTCTTTTGTTTTTAACTTCAGCATGTGTTTATTAGAGCAAATTAGTCTTTTGAATTACATATTTGCTTTTTGCTTTTCTATAATTAAGTGTATATATAATTTGTTTAAGCATAAAAGAAGGCTTAAAGTTCTCAGTGTTACCAAAAATATGATTATAAAGTGGGTGCACAAGTAGTTCTGCCATGCACACCCCTACAAGTCTATTTAATTTTAAAAATCTAAAAGGTTAAGTTAGATAATTAAACGTAGACACAACCTCCCAAAATCGTCTCTGTACCGTAATTATGTGCGATAAATGGAAACTAATTTCTGTACTTCCAATAAATACACCCTTTTAATAAAATATGTACCAATAAACTCCAATAAAATACTGTATGTACGAATAACGTAGCCTACTAGGTTATACGTTCTAAATTGGAAGGACCGATAGGTTTTAATTCGAATAAATACAGCCTTTAATGTATATACAGCCTTTTATCCATACAATAAATACAGCCTTTGAATGTACACTAACAAAGGAAATTTTTGTTAAATCTAATTAATTTTAAAAATCTAAAAGGTTAAGTTGCATTGTTAAACGTAGACACAACCTCCAAAAATCGTCTGTGTACCGTAATTATGTGCGATAAATGGAAAATAATTTCTGTACTTCCAATAAATACACCCTTTTAATAAAATATGTGCCAATAAACCCCAATAAAATATGCAAATAGGTTATAGGTCTACGTTCTAAATTGGAACTAGGTTTTAATTCCGGTACTTCGAATAAATACAGCCTTTAATGTTATGTACAGCAGCCTTGTATGCATACAATAATTTAATGTACACTAACAAAGGAAATTTTTGTTAAATCTAATTAATTTTAAAAATCTAAAAGGTTAAGTTGCATTGTTAAACGTAGACACAACCTCCAAAAATCGTCTGTGTACCGTAATTATGTGCGATAAATGGAAAATTATTTCTGTACTTCCAGTAAATACACCCTTTTATTGTACACTAACAAAGTAAATTTTATTTAAGTTACATTGTCTACATAACCTCCATAAACTGGCATTAGTTAGTTGTGAAGAAAACAGTTCTAGTACACATCGAACACGGAAAAAAAATACAAACGTGGAGACGGAAGTTGTCTTTGGCCGCAGGAAACAGTGAAAGACCCCCGCAGGCTATAGTGAAAGACCCACGTAAAGAAATGTAGGCCTACATGTTACTGTGCGAACACCCGCATGTTCAAATTCGTGTGAGGGGGCTTCAAATTTTATATCGTTTCTTTCCTAGTAAGAAGCTTGTCGCAATCCCACGGGCTACTTTAAGGGGTGTCTTTACTAGTTTGTAAAGCATATCAAACCCTTTTACATCGTTTTGAAAGCACTATAACTAATATAGAAGTTTAAAGTTAATGGTCACAACGAAATCATAATGTAATTCTTGACATTCTTCTTGAAATCAGGATGAGGAAAAATGATAGCTATTATATTGGGGTACCCTTATATTGAATTCTTGTACTCTTCTTCAAGCCGAAGTCTATTATACTATACTTAATTTTTCACACTGGCGTTGGACTAACATTTTCGTTAAAAACAGAAACGAACTTGTGCATTTTTATTTTTGTTAATTAAATTATTTGCTAATAGCGAAAACGAACTGCGAGTCCATTAGACACAAAATAAATATACCCATAAAATGATTGATAGGAAGGGGTGAAGGGTACTACTCTTGGTACTACTGCTTAGTTTAGCTAACAGCTGTTTAGTTGATAGGTTACTTGTTGTTTTTGCTAATGTTTACATCAGTTTTTGGTTAGAGACAACCTAATTAAACCATGTCAGTTACTTCGTAGACTTATGTGGAATTCAGAGCAACATTTGTTTTTATAAAAAAATTTTTGCTGTCAACATAATCTTATGTAAGTATAAAAATAAGACTTCAACATAACGTTTTACAATCTTAGGTTAATGTTAATGATGGTGACTGCCATTTGAAATTTTTTCGAAGGTACACATCTTTCATACATTCTGTAAGCGTGAATTGCGTAAGTTAAAACGAATTATATGGTTTTATAGTAGTAATTATACAAATGCGAATGAAGATATTGAAAGACATTAAATTTTTAGGCTATTTTGAGTTGCACGTTCAGTGTAAATTCTGATTAACTGACGTTGGTACTTGCTATTGTTTCTTTTTAAGCCTATTTCTTATTTTATCGGGAGACTGCGGAGATTAAACAGATTAAACGTGACGTTTTATTTCTTAATGTGCTGCCCGTGTTTTATCTAAAATTAATATTAAATGAGATAAGGTTTAGTTTTTGTACAGTAATGTACTTATTCTGTAGTGGTTTCTTATAAATGTATCCAAAATGTTAATTCATTAGTAGTAAAATTAAAAAAAATAAGTAGAACAAGTAAATGTCCAATTTATGCCCTATGAAAGACAAACATACAGTTTATTTCAGAATTAAGTGTTATTAAAATAAAATAAACTATGATTTTTAAAGAGGTATTCCTATGATTAAATTTTTTTAGTATTTGTATTACTGATGTAAAAGCTAGTACTTCTGACAACATTATTCATGTCTCGGAACTGGTACCAGAATCAGTCTGACTCAATTCTGCTTTGAAAATTCGTGTAATATTATTTTCAGTAATGTGGGAATAATGATATAAAATTGTATAAATGTACTTGAATGATGGTTATAGGCCTATTGATTTATTCCCCCATTATTTCAGTGTCTTGATCCAGTTAATATTGTCGTCCAATTCGTTGTCATTTTAGAAACACAACAAACCAAGCTGTTTCTTTGTAATAAAAACAAGTTTCATTTCCAATGATGATGTGTTCAAACAGTCCGTTCCCTTCACTTTCAAAACTTTATAATAATGTTTGAGATGAAGCTAGATCTTACTGCTTGTGTGTATCGATTAACATTTCCGACACATAATTTTTTGAATTGAAGGTTCTCTGTCACAATGTCACATATTATGATCATTAGACATTAGACAATTAAATAGACAATTCTGAAACATAAATGGATTTTCATGAATTTTTACATTGACTCCTTCCAGTATACATCTGTTATCACTGTTGGGTGATCGGTACGTTCTCGGTAAAGTGGAGCTGCTTGGTCCTGCTTGATTGCCATATTTTGGTGTAATTTCAAAACAGACTTAACTTTAAAAATAAGTCCCATATTAGTTATAACATAATAATAATATTATTATTACAGTAGACAACCGGTTATCCAGATCAGTTGGAGGATCAGCATATCCAGAAAATCAATTTCTGCTAAAAGTATTGTTAGACATACCTTTGTCATACTATGCATATGTACTTACATCAGTTATAGATTGTTTCAAATCAGTGAAACATCATTACACACTCAAAACCAAAACTTTATTGCCACTTTAAATACATGTGTACACACATACTATTATGACTGCCACACGGATCGTCATATTTTAACAGTGGAAACAGATAATTAACATAAGTTGAAATCACTAGCCTATTTATAACTTTAATGACACTTTAAATAAATACAGACTATAGTAAACTGTCATATACAACACTTCTCCAAGCTTACATTTGTCCTAATACTAATACTAATCTAACATGCAATAATATCACCTATTTAATAGTATCGCACTGCAAAATACATGCCTGGTATACTACATAATAGGCTACCAAATTTCCCCACACAATAATTTACAAGTACTTTCATAAACTAACTTACCGTTTATGAATTCTGTATTTATAACCAGCTTGTGGGGTACATGCAAAATTGGTGTGGATGCCAGTAGAACAATTGACGACAATCTGGAAGGTATATCAAGAACAAGCAAGAGCACTGTGTAATCGTGCTGCTCACACAATGTGTGCAAAGCATCATATAACCATGCATGTTATCTGTTTGCTCAGCATAGCACTGCCTACTCCTTATGCCTGTTCATCCTGAACTGGTAAATTCTCTTGTATTGTTTGTCTTACGTTCGATTCTGGAAACTCCTTTTTCCTATTCCACACGTATTTTCTCCATCATCTTCAAACACCTCTTCTTTGATTCCAATTTGCTTTCCAAGTTGGCTTCTAATCTCCTATGTAACACCCTCTTCAGCAATATACACTGATCCTGTAACAAGTCTCTTCCCAACAACTAGCTCTTATTTCACTGCACGGTCAGTATGTATTTTCTTCCTACTCCTACATTTTGTTTACTTGCACCCTATTTCTTCTTTCTAGTGGCTTCTTCTTTGGGCGCTTCCTTCAGCTTAGTAGCAAGCATGGGCTTTTCTACAATGACCACAATTGGTTCTTCGGTGACCTCTTCTCTTGTCATACAAATTTGTACTTCATCATATTAGTCTTCTCTTTTTTTTTGCATCCAACTGGAAGGAATCCTCTTCTCTTCATCTGTCAACTCCTTTTTCGGCCACAGTCATCTGCCTCATGGAATTGTTGGCTGTCTGTACCATTTTGGCCACGTGAAACTTATCTTCTCATAGAAAATCCTCAGGACTTTCTTTCTGAAATCCACTACAAAATCCATAGGCATTCATAATGCTCATGCCAAGAATCACTTCATCAAGAATGTCTACAATTTGGTAGCTAAACTCAAGAGACACAGGCGTAAGTTTATGTTGACTTTTCCTAACACTTTGATGAGGCTTCCAGTTGAGTTGTAAGGTAAAAGAACCCATGTCTGAGTATATCATAGTGCACAGTGCACACTGTGTAGGACCCATGTCAAGTGTAAATGTGAATGGTTCACCTTTAGCAGATCCATTAACAATCAAGTTCCCCCTCTGAAGCCTGGAGACTGTGTGCTGTGTAGGGGCTTTCCTTCTTCAGTGGGAGCATTCATACCCTTTTGTCCACCTTTTTGTTTGCCAACAATCTGTTTGAAGATGGCCATGTGATCCACACTTGTAAGAATTGGATCTTCTGTCTTTTCCCCTTAGTTCAAAAAAATCGTTGTGGTATTACTAAATTCTTAAATCCTTTTTCTTGAATCATGTCTTTTTTTTTTTTAAGACTATGTTTTACTGTGATTTTGTGATATAATTTGATGACATAAATTCAGTGATCTAATGGAATGCTGACTTGGCAGCTTCAAACTCAAGGGTGTGAACAAGAGTGTCTGAGCTATTTCAATACCATGCCATTTGTAACACTGCTGTAGTTCACCTATCTATGACTTCTCAGTGAATACCTGCACTACAAACCACATTCAGAAATCCTCTAGCGCTTCAGGATAGGCGAATCTAATTAGTCTGTCATACTTGCTTCAAACTTGTGGAAACATTCACTGGAACACAAATCCTGTTCATTGAACCCAGAATTCAGAGCTTCTATTAATCCAGAGTATATGTTTTAACTATCAGGTGGCATTTTTTTGCAATAGCTGTGTGGCAGGTCTTTTTAAAGTGGAACAAGAGAAATTGCTTTATCTTTCTCTGTCCAATCTTTTGTGCATGCAGCGGCATCAAATAACTGAAGATGCATCCCTCAGTGAGTGCTTCCATCAAGTGCTTGGACTTTGACATGAACTGGCCCTACTACAGGTAAAGCCACTTTTCTCTATCATCTTATTTTCTGTGTCTTTTCTATTTTTTCTATTGGTACTCTTTGTTCAACCATTTGTTTTGAAATGTGTGGCTTTACTTTCATTAACTGTTCAACTTAGGCCAACATTCATTTATTTGTTCTCTCATATTTCCAAATGATTCTTTCATGCTTGCAAAGATTCTTCTGCTTCAGTGTTTTAGGTGACATTGATTCTTCTACTTCAGATATTTTTGGAGACATGATTCTTTAATGTTTGATACTTGAGTAATTTGTTTATTCAACCCACCTGCATGTGTTGTTAGTGATTTAATGTCCTTTGTTCCTCAGCTTCTTGCTTACGTTTTTCTTTTTGTAATTCCTCCAACAACTCGAGCAACAGTGTTTTCTGCTGTTCTTTTATTCCTAGCAACAATTCTTTTTTTGTTCTCATATTTCAAGTAATAGCACAGTCTGTCATTTTTTTTTATTTATTTTTTTTACTTTGTTTCTCTGTTTGCAGTATCAGTGCTTGAAAAGCTTCATCTGACTGGCATCCGTTCTTTTAAATCACATGAGATAAATGTAGATCAGGCTCATTAAAATGTCTTTTAAGATGTAACTGTCCTCTTTTACATTGTAGCTGTTATATCAATATAACTATTAAAGTTCCTGTATCCAGTTTAACATCAGAATTATGACTGTTGCACAGGTCATCATGTTTGAGCTTTTGAAACACAATAGTTGACATCAGATGAACATTTAATGCCAGTTTAAGTAAATAAAGACTACAGTAAACTGTCATATATAACACAACTTCAAGTTTACATTTGTCCACCACACAGAGATACAAACTGTAAGAAATATTAGAGCTATTTAACGGTGTCACACTAAATGATACAAGTCACTAATTACACATGTCTGCACACAATAATTCACAAGTCATAATACAAGAAACAATATTCCACGTCAAATCACAAATCTAAACTGACTTCTCCTTCTGAATCCTGTATCTATAACCAGCTTGTGTGGCATAGTATATGACAACATTGACCTGGATGCTACAGGACAAATGACATAATCTGGAAGACACATTGAGCTCACGTGAGAGCACTGTGTAATTGTGCCTCTCACACAACACATGCATAGCGTTATGTTATTTATATGCTCAGCATAGAAATACAGATTTTGATCTTACAAATATAAGTACCCAAATTTGGAAATCAATCACAAATTTTCATCTTTCAGAATCCAGTAGAGCCTTTTCAGGTCTTGCAGTCCCTTTAACATTAACTGAATTGTATGACACTTTTTTGATTCTCAAGTCAGTTATTGCTGTCTCTTATCAGTGAAACTGTTGCCATTGGTCTATTCCTTCCAGTGAAGCAACATTTTGGACCTGATCTGTTATTTCCTTGTCAGTAAAAATCTAGTAGCATGAATCATCCACATCATTGTTAAACTAGTCTGCTGTGTTTTTTATATCATTACCTGCTTCCTTAGCTCAACAAGTTCAGAAGCCAACTGGTTGTTATATACACTGCTTCATTAAGATCATTGTTGGTGGGACTGGCTTGTATCATTTCTTCTGAATAAAGATTCCACCAAGCTTGTGACAATGTGATCTTTTTCATAGTTTCTTGTGCTTCTGTTACCATCTAGATAGCAACCTTGAAACTCACATTTCTGTAAGGCTCTTGAATAATATCTTTGTTTTCATGCTGTAGTAACAACAGTCATAACAGCTGGTTTTGAATAAACGAAAACTCCGTGTTTGTGAAAGCATTTCTGAAAGATGTGATGGTGTATTGTCTATTACCATTACTGCTTTTTCTGTGTCCCAGTTTTGTTTCATTGTTTTTCAACTTCTGGGACAAAAACATTATCATACCAATTGATAAGAACATTAGAATCCATCCATGCATTTTTTCGATACTCATAAAGGAGTGGCAGCTTTTTTATTTCCTTTAAGCATCTTGGTTCTTTGATTTAATGATGCTTGTGAATAGTAGTGTCTGCTAATCATAAATGAAGGGCATGCTGTTCTGCAGAGGGTGTTAGACAATGGTTTAATTGTTTCATAAAAGTAATTTTTGAAGTTTTTTTCTATAATCGAATGCAATAATATTGTTGTATGGCTTTATGTTCCTTATACAAATTATAGATATACATTTAGTCAAAATTGGTTGACTTTGATACAATAATAAGCAATAATTATTATTTATTTAATGTGTTACACTATGTGTTAGAAAAGCCTCAAAAAGTCTCAGTGTGCCACCTAGCAAAGAGTGGTCGTTAGACACAATCCACTTCTTCGTATTTAGCCAGCTCACTTCAGCCGACTGCAGTACAATTTTTTGCACATCTTGTATTTTATAATAATAGATATGTTCAAATTACTTGCCTGTACTTGAATGTCAGCTTCACTTTTCTTTCCTGCATCACAAATTTCTCAACGACAATTATGTAAAATAAAACTTGTTTTTTTAAATTAATTTCTCACTTGTTTTGAATTGACCTGAATGGTTCAAAAGTAAGTTTTGATCTACTCAGGGCAAAAAGGAACGTTCAACAGACTTTATAGTGTAAGGAACAGACAGTACAGTAGCATGCAAATTAATCCGAACACGGATGTTTTTCAATAAAAAGCTACTTTATTCACAAACAAAACCACACAAGTACATTTAGAAAAATAACTAGTAGCTGATATGTCCTCCTTTGTTCTTAATGAGGTCAGAGACACGTTTTGGCATCGATTCGACAAGTGTGTTGCAGATTTTTTTAATTTCTTATCATGAAACCATACCTTTATGACAGCTTCAATCAGTCCATTTTTTGTGGTACAGTTCTTTTTTCCACTCTCCGCTTTGCGATAGCCTACAAGTTTTCTATTGGATTCAAATCCGGGGAATTGCCAGGCCAATTTAAAACAGAAATTTTGTGTTGTTGAAAAAAGCTTTTACTTTTTTTGGCAGTATGGCATGGTGCTAAATCTTGCTGGAACACTTCGTTGCCTTCTGGGAACAGGTCCTGAAGTTGTGTGATGACTCTTGTTTGCAGAATGTTGATGTATTCATCACTTCTTAGCATACCATTCACTGGAACCAATGATCCAGGGCCTTTAGAAGTAAAGTTACCCCAAAACATTTTTTTTCGGGGTGCTTAACAGATTGCTGGAGGTGCGCTGGTGACGTTTTTTCATTAGCTGCTTTTCTAACGTATGGCACTTTTTGTCCCTGAACAAAAAAATGTGTCTCACCGGAAAACATTACATTTTTCCAGTCTTCTACTGTCCAGTTTGCATGTGCTTTGGCCCACATTAGCCTTGTTTTTGCACATTGCGGTGGTTAAAAGCTGTTTTTTAATTGGTCGGCGAGCTTTTTGTCCAGTTGCAAGCAGTCTGCGTCGAACTGTTGTCACATGAACATTTGTTCCACTAGCTGCTAACTCTCAGTTCAAATCCACAGCAGAAAGTGTAGGGTTAATTTTACTTTTTCTCACCAACATCCGATCTTGTGATGAAGTTTTCTTTTTTCGGCCACAATTTCCCTTTCCAGTTCTTTGAACTGCTTTACAAGAGCATTCACAGTTCCTAGGCCTACACCACACTCAATAGCTATTTGACTCTGTGTCATATTGGTGTGCTCAGAAAGAGCAACAATCTTGGAGCGTTTTCTCGGAGTTATATCCATTACTACAAATGCACTACACTACACTACACAAAGTATAGAAACTTTAAAATTATAATTTCAGAAGAAGCAATAACAAAAATTACTCAAAGTATTTTATTCATAACAGAATAAACTCAAAACTCCAAGAACATAACCTCAAACTACTAAACAACATGAAGACAACTAAGAGAATGTGTTTTGGTTAAACAGTGTTACCACCATGAACAAATAAACTGAAATTTCCCTGCGTTAAACAGATATGTCCCTGTGTTCGGATTAATTTGCACGCTACTGCGTGAGTTTTTCAAGCTTGTTCACTTCACTGAATCCAGAAGAGGGATTATTTTCACTCATAAGACTGAGAAGTTTGTAAACACTTTGTTATAGAATTCTAGAGTTGAGTAGAAAACAATTAATTTGTTTTTCAAGCCAGTTTTTTTAAAACGAGATCCGTAGTAACCTAAAAACTTGTTCAAAAATGAATCTATAAACTTTATATGATATTCCTTCTAGTTTCTGATGATACTGTAACTGAAAATATTTCATTTTTAAATTGAGAACTTCATGGTGCCTGGCTCACTACCGTACACTTTGCGCTCCTAGTGCAGTAAACTGATTCAGTTTGTAATAAAATAGCTGAAATGAAAAAGCATTTAGGCATGAAGGAGTGGAGAGTGAAAGACCCTCTTCTCTCACAAAAGTGACCAAATTACGGCCCCCTCTTGTATTCGACAATTGACAAAGACGATGGAGCATGAGTAGGGGAGGAGTACAGTGATCTATATTATAACGTACTTCTGTACCTCTTTTAAAAGCCCCAAGTTGTTGGCGTCAATTTATAAAGAAGCCGATAGCGTCCTTCTATATTTTGTTTGATCAGTAATTGATTATGTAATGTGACTCGCCTCGGCGTTGATCTTCAGTCTATCGCTAACGATGACAATCGCGAACGCACTAATAACCAGTACCGAATGTGTATCGTTCTTCTCCTTACCAGTTCTTATATTAATGTACCTTAATTCCCGATAGGCGCCAAATTGTTTTACTAAAAACAATTAAAAGTTTCTTCCTGCGTCGTCTTCTTTTTCTTTGATAATAATTTAAACTTACCCAAACGGACTGGTGCGAATTCAAATCTCGAGTGGAGCCTGAAGTGTTGCCAACCTATAATTCTGGTAAAAAATTTTCTTCACTGGTAAAGTACACAATTATTAAGACATATATCAAATAAAACAAGGAACGATTATTAGTGTTCAGTACTAATTTATTAGTGTCCAGATTCGCTGATTATTTATAGGTTAAGTACAAAATATTTGTTATTATAAAAAAGTTTGCTCTGGCTATTAAATTTTACTCGCTCAGGTGTGTCTTCAAGCGTTTTGGTTAATGATACAATGTTTTGTTCAGAATGATGAATAAGTTCTTTGGATTACAACAAAATGTTTATGAAAGTACACAACCTTACATCAATGTTAATTAATTACTATACAGGTTTACTTACAACTTGGTTCTTAGTGTCTAAAAAGTGTGTCGACTTATAGGCGTCGCATAGAGGTTAAGTTACAGTTTCAAATAGGCTGATGCAGTTTTAAATAATTTTTCAATAATGGTTTGTGAAGTTGTTCAGTTTTTTTTTTTTAAGATATAGTTTCAACTAATCTTTGAAAGAATTTATTATACCAAGTTCAGAGTGAGAGTTATTGTGTTATGGAAAAGTTAATTAATTTTATTCAAAATTATATAAATTAGGGATGGGTCGATACCAGTTTTTCTCGATACTCAATACTCGATACTGGATACATGATTTTTTCTCGATACTCGATACTTCGATACTCGATACCGTCAACATTTCTAGGTTCAATAAATAGATTAAAAATTAAAAATAAAAAGTTGAGAGAACTGTATAATATCAATTAAATTAATTAAGTGTACATATTTAATGAGACAAAATGTAATATCATCAGTATAATTAATTTTAAGCTTTACATTAAAATTAAAATGAGTTTTTGAAACAGTCCACTTTTACAAGTTTTTGTTTCATTGTTTTTCAACTTCTGGGACAAAAACATTATCATACCAATTGATAAGAACATTAGAATCCATCCATGCATTTTTTCGATACTCATAAAGGAGTGGCAGCTTTTTTATTTCCTTTAAGCATCTTGGTTCTTTGATTTAATGATGCTTGTGAATAGTAGTGTCTGCTAATCATAAATGAAGGGCATGCTGTTCTGCAGAGGGTGTTAGACAATGGTTTAATTGTTTCATAAAAGTAATTTTTGAAGTTTTTTTCTATAATCGAATGCAATAATATTGTTGTATGGCTTTATGTTCCTTATACAAATTATAGATATACATTTAGTCAAAATTGGTTGACTTTGATACAATAATAAGCAATAATTATTATTTATTTAATGTGTTACACTATGTGTTAGAAAAGCCTCAAAAAGTCTCAGTGTGCCACCTAGCAAAGAGTGGTCGTTAGACACAATCCACTTCTTCGTATTTAGCCAGCTCACTTCAGCCGACTGCAGTACAATTTTTTGCACATCTTGTATTTTATAATAATAGATATGTTCAAATTACTTGCCTGTACTTGAATGTCAGCTTCACTTTTCTTTCCTGCATCACAAATTTCTCAACGACAATTATGTAAAATAAAACTTGTTTTTTTAAATTAATTTCTCACTTGTTTTGAATTGACCTGAATGGTTCAAAAGTAAGTTTTGATCTACTCAGGGCAAAAAGGAACGTTCAACAGACTTTATAGTGTAAGGAACAGACAGTACAGTAGCATGCAAATTAATCCGAACACGGATGTTTTTCAATAAAAAGCTACTTTATTCACAAACAAAACCACACAAGTACATTTAGAAAAATAACTAGTAGCTGATATGTCCTCCTTTGTTCTTAATGAGGTCAGAGACACGTTTTGGCATCGATTCGACAAGTGTGTTGCAGATTTTTTTAATTTCTTATCATGAAACCATACCTTTATGACAGCTTCAATCAGTCCATTTTTTGTGGTACAGTTCTTTTTTCCACTCTCCGCTTTGCGATAGCCTACAAGTTTTCTATTGGATTCAAATCCGGGGAATTGCCAGGCCAATTTAAAACAGAAATTTTGTGTTGTTGAAAAAAGCTTTTACTTTTTTTGGCAGTATGGCATGGTGCTAAATCTTGCTGGAACACTTCGTTGCCTTCTGGGAACAGGTCCTGAAGTTGTGTGATGACTCTTGTTTGCAGAATGTTGATGTATTCATCACTTCTTAGCATACCATTCACTGGAACCAATGATCCAGGGCCTTTAGAAGTAAAGTTACCCCAAAACATTTTTTTTCGGGGTGCTTAACAGATTGCTGGAGGTGCGCTGGTGACGTTTTTTCATTAGCTGCTTTTCTAACGTATGGCACTTTTTGTCCCTGAACAAAAAAATGTGTCTCACCGGAAAACATTACATTTTTCCAGTCTTCTACTGTCCAGTTTGCATGTGCTTTGGCCCACATTAGCCTTGTTTTTGCACATTGCGGTGGTTAAAAGCTGTTTTTTAATTGGTCGGCGAGCTTTTTGTCCAGTTGCAAGCAGTCTGCGTCGAACTGTTGTCACATGAACATTTGTTCCACTAGCTGCTAACTCTCAGTTCAAATCCACAGCAGAAAGTGTAGGGTTAATTTTACTTTTTCTCACCAACATCCGATCTTGTGATGAAGTTTTATTTTTTCGGCCACAATTTCCCTTTCCAGTTCTTTGAACTGCTTTACAAGAGCATTCACAGTTCCTAGGCCTACACCACACTCAATAGCTATTTGACTCTGTGTCATATTGGTGTGCTCAGAAAGAGCAACAATCTTGGAGCGTTTTCTCGGAGTTATATCCATTACTACAAATGCACTACACTACACTACACAAAGTATAGAAACTTTAAAATTATAATTTCAGAAGAAGCAATAACAAAAATTACTCAAAGTATTTTATTCATAACAGAATAAACTCAAAACTCCAAGAACATAACCTCAAACTACTAAACAACATGAAGACAACTAAGAGAATGTGTTTTGGTTAAACAGTGTTACCACCATGAACAAATAAACTGAAATTTCCCTGCGTTAAACAGATATGTCCCTGTGTTCGGATTAATTTGCACGCTACTGCGTGAGTTTTTCAAGCTTGTTCACTTCACTGAATCCAGAAGAGGGATTATTTTCACTCATAAGACTGAGAAGTTTGTAAACACTTTGTTATAGAATTCTAGAGTTGAGTAGAAAACAATTAATTTGTTTTTCAAGCCAGTTTTTTTAAAACGAGATCCGTAGTAACCTAAAAACTTGTTCAAAAATGAATCTATAAACTTTATATGATATTCCTTCTAGTTTCTGATGATACTGTAACTGAAAATATTTCATTTTTAAATTGAGAACTTCATGGTGCCTGGCTCACTACCGTACACTTTGCGCTCCTAGTGCAGTAAACTGATTCAGTTTGTAATAAAATAGCTGAAATGAAAAAGCATTTAGGCATGAAGGAGTGGAGAGTGAAAGACCCTCTTCTCTCACAAAAGTGACCAAATTACGGCCCCCTCTTGTATTCGACAATTGACAAAGACGATGGAGCATGAGTAGGGGAGGAGTACAGTGATCTATATTATAACGTACTTCTGTACCTCTTTTAAAAGCCCCAAGTTGTTGGCGTCAATTTATAAAGAAGCCGATAGCGTCCTTCTATATTTTGTTTGATCAGTAATTGATTATGTAATGTGACTCGCCTCGGCGTTGATCTTCAGTCTATCGCTAACGATGACAATCGCGAACGCACTAATAACCAGTACCGAATGTGTATCGTTCTTCTCCTTACCAGTTCTTATATTAATGTACCTTAATTCCCGATAGGCGCCAAATTGTTTTACTAAAAACAATTAAAAGTTTCTTCCTGCGTCGTCTTCTTTTTCTTTGATAATAATTTAAACTTACCCAAACGGACTGGTGCGAATTCAAATCTCGAGTGGAGCCTGAAGTGTTGCCAACCTATAATTCTGGTAAAAAATTTTCTTCACTGGTAAAGTACACAATTATTAAGACATATATCAAATAAAACAAGGAACGATTATTAGTGTTCAGTACTAATTTATTAGTGTCCAGATTCGCTGATTATTTATAGGTTAAGTACAAAATATTTGTTATTATAAAAAAGTTTGCTCTGGCTATTAAATTTTACTCGCTCAGGTGTGTCTTCAAGCGTTTTGGTTAATGATACAATGTTTTGTTCAGAATGATGAATAAGTTCTTTGGATTACAACAAAATGTTTATGAAAGTACACAACCTTACATCAATGTTAATTAATTACTATACAGGTTTACTTACAACTTGGTTCTTAGTGTCTAAAAAGTGTGTCGACTTATAGGCGTCGCATAGAGGTTAAGTTACAGTTTCAAATAGGCTGATGCAGTTTTAAATAATTTTTCAATAATGGTTTGTGAAGTTGTTCAGTTTTTTTTTTTTAAGATATAGTTTCAACTAATCTTTAAAAGAATTTATTATACCAAGTTCAGAGTGAGAGTTATTGTGTTATGGAAAAGTTAATTAATTTTATTCAAAATTATATAAATTAGGGATGGGTCGATACCAGTTTTTCTCGATACTCAATACTCGATACTGGATACATGATTTTTTCTCGATACTCGATACTTCGATACTCGATACCGTCAACATTTCTAGGTTCAATAAATAGATTAAAAATTAAAAATAAAAAGTTGAGAGAACTGTATAATATCAATTAAATTAATTAAGTGTACATATTTAATGAGACAAAATGTAATATCATCAGTATAATTATTTTTAAGCTTTACATTAAAATTAAAATGAGTTTTTGAAACAGTCCACTTTTACAAGTTTTTGTTCAAAAATACTAGCATTCTCACTCTTTCGGGGTCAAGTCTACTTCTTTTTCTGTCACATATGAGACCTGCTGTGCTAAATAGTCTTTCAGAGAAAACTGTTGCTGGTGGTATACACAAATATTTTATAGCTAATTTTTTTAGTTTTGAAAATTTTGAATTTGTTTTCCAGTAATCTAATGCACTAGAAAGAGGAGGTGACAAATCGTCTTTGAGATATGCAGTGATTTCTTCCTGGGAACTATTAACTGGCAGTGAATTTGACACATCATTATATTCTTGCATAATGTTACTGTACAGATACTACATTCCTGGCAATTTATCGGGCTTTGAAGTATGTGACATCTAAAATAAAAGAAAAAGTTCATGAATGATCGATTTTTACAAGTACGTCAGTATTACATGACTATTCCCACATATCTGAAAATCTGGAATAAAAAATTAAAAATCTTACCTCATCATTTTTGGATGCAGGACATTCCTGTTGGTTAGCAAGGTCCACCAATCGGTCTTTAGCAGAATTGAGAGCACTGGGACTTCGAAAAACTCGTCCTTTTAAGCGGGGGTCCAACAGTGTTGCAATGGAACATATTTCATTGTCTTCAATGGATTTATACCTCACGTTCATTTCATCCAGCAACGATTGTCAAACAATTACAATTCCCGATCCACTTTCTGACGGCTTTTCCAGTTCAGAAATAACACTGTTCACAATGGGGATTATTTCGGACACTGACACTGAGGATGAACTTACGGCGAGTGTTGCTTGATCGAAAATATTTAATGTGTCAATCAATAAATTAATAAGATCCCATTGCGATACTGTAAGATTCACTGGTAAGGAGAGATCAGAGGATGCAAAAACTATGGCCCTCTTTTGCTGTTGAAGTCTTTGTAGCATATGTAGAGTTGAATTCCATCGCGTAGGTTCATCCTGAATCAAGCGATGTTGTGGTAGAGAAAGATGCTTCTGTGCGGCTTTGAGAATATTGGCGGATTTTGAGGAGTGTTTGAAACTCCCAACTAGTTTCCTGCACGACGAAATGAGACTTTGAATACTTTTTGAAGTGAAAAGTCCATGCTTCAAAACAAGTTGGAATGTATGAGCTAGACATGACAGGTAGGGAAAGTTTCCTAACGCCATAGCATTTACAACATTGCGACCGTTATCATGAATCACGGCCATTGTAATTGATAAATTATTTATCAATTAAACCCCAAGCTACTAAAGTTTTCTTTAAAAAAATTGCAATATTTTCACCAGTGTGACTCACTTTTTCAAATGGTATCACTTCAATGCAAATATGTTTAAGATTATAGTCCAGGTCCACAAAATGAACGGTGACACTTAAATAATCGTCGCAGGCTGTTGATGTCCACATATCCGTCGTAACAGCTACGCTATTCGCATTTTGTAGCTCATTTTTTACTCTTCTTTCTACTTCTTCGTACAGTTCTGGAATGATTTGATTAGATATGTGCTTACGAGTAGGCATAGTATATCTAGGTTCAAGGTACTTAATCAACTCCTTAAATCCTTCATCCTCAACAATGCTGAATGGTTGGTTATCTTTGCATACCATTGTTGCAATTTTTCTGGCAATTGTCTTCGACCGACTATTACCTGGTTTAAATGCAGATTTATTGTCCATAAATGATTGAAGTGTAGGTTGAGTGAATGATGATGATGATGATGATGATGATGATGATGATGATGATATCGATGCCGTCGATAATGAGGATGACTGTGAAAGAAGAGTCGCAGGCTCATCTACTGTTACTTCTTCAGGAGTTTAATTTCCACTTCCGCAGAATTTTTTATTAAGAGGTTCTGAAAAAGCAATTTTATGCGCTGATGTGACATGTTTTTTTAGGTTACTAGTGTTGTGAGATTTTCCACCACGCGAAAAACTCTTTTTACAAATGCGGCAAATGGCGCAATTATCACAATGAGGGTCTATTTGAAAATAGTTCCACACTTCACTCATATTGAATGAAAAAAAATATATAAATTATAAATATAATATGGTGCCACAAAACACAAAGTCTTCTGTCACGTGGAGGTAGCAACTGACTGCCGGCATGCAAACTTATTTTAAAAACATACCAAAATAGATTGCTTATGATTGAAAGCTCTAATTTGATTTGTCAAAAATTTCTTGTAGGCGGAGTTTCATTTTTCCCACAACTCAACATGCAATTAGTCACGTACTATTGGACTAGTACGTAGGGATGGCAACATTGATTGGTATATCGATATATCGGTCTTCCGATATATCGTAACAGCTATATCGATATATCCGATATATTGCTTGAAATATATCGATATATTACGATATATCGGTAAATTTAGAACACCTCTTGGATCTTATGACTTTCAATGCTCCATTGTTTATTTGTGTACCTTTTCATAACTTCATGTTCATCATTCTTTTATGAAGACGTTTATGTGAAGAGTATTAGATTCATTTTAGGTAAACTGGTTAAATGAACCCTAAAATCATGATTTCTAAATAAACGGTTTGTAGTTTCGTAAGAATGTATGGCTTGTGAACTTTATACATACATAGTACTGTAACTAATGTTTAGTCTTGTTTTGTAGACTAAACATGAACACAACACTTGCCATTGTTTTGTAATTTTGTAACCAGTGACTTATCGAGTTGTATCTGTTGCAGTGTTTCTCCAAAGTCGAACCTAGACATCAACAATTGTATATTTTGGAATGTCTACACTTTGTGTACATGTTACGATTCACGGAAAAGCGTAGTAGTATGGCTTGCAGTGAGGTAATTAGATGCTCGGGTGTACGGTGAATAAGCAGGAATTGAAAGAAGGTTCTTCCTGACCATATCTCCGTCTTTATTTCTACTGTTTACGATTCGATCACATATAGGGCAATACAGTGAAACCTCGTTAACACGTTTCTCATTAGTACGTTTTATCGCTTATCACGTCATAATTTGCAAGGCCAATGGGCGGGCGAGGGTTGCGACATAACAGGTAGCGCAACTTCGCTCGTCAAGCTGGTAAATACTGTACTGCATTTTTCAGTAGTACGTTTTCCCGCTTTTGACGTCCAAAATTTTCAGTCCCTTCAAAAACGTACTAACGAGGTTCCACTAGTCAACATCTTTCTATAAGCAAACTGCTACTGATATTGCAGATTTTTTGTATAAAATTTCTCAAAAATTTCTAATTACAATTTATGTAGAAACATAAGTATCGAAAAAGTATCGAGCGAGTTTTCTGAAGTATCGCTCGATGTCGATACCATGCAAGTATCGAGAGTATCGAGGTATTGAAAGTATCGAGGACCCACCCCTAATATAAATTCATTTATACTTAACAAAATCTTGTTGTTTCTTCTGATTAGTCCCAGGTAATTCTTCAAAATATTGTTGATTATAGTATTTAGTTCTTCATCATTCGGGTTTTCTTTTTTTCTATTTTATTTAGTCAATGTTTTTTTAATTTCAATTATTGAATTTTGATTTATGGTTTCATCATGTGTTAAATGGATCCAGATTCAATTTCTGTTATTCATATTTGTTCATTTTGAGTACATTTCCCTCTTATTACTTTTTAATTAGAGTGGATTCAGTTTGGCATCTGTATACCTTGAGCATTAATAATGGACTGACTAAAAATTCTAACGGTTTTCTTAATTCCAAGCATAATTCCCTGCTTCTGATTGGTTAAGAATTTTGTTTACATTGTTATGTAAACTTGGGTTTTTGGCCCCAAATTGACCTAATATTTTATAATTGCTATAATTCATTGGTGTTATTACCAATTTGTGAGATATTAACATCAATGTCTTTATTTTCTTTCAAAGATTAATTTGATATCCCATAATGCTGGGCTTGGTCCTGTATCAACGTATTGACCAATTTGCTAATGTTATTTTATTACATACTAGCAGGTACCCGCGGCTTTGCACGCGAATATTTGTATATGATTGTTGTGGTAACTGTCGAGTTGGTAAATTGCTAATGGTACATCTATATTAATAATATTCTTATATTGTAAGTTATGAATATCCAAAAAGTGCGAAGCAATAGATCCATCTATTCATGATTCATGTTTCCTCGATACGTAAAATCAAAATTTGATAATTTGGTAGATATTTACAAACATGCAGTAACACAATTAGATGAATTGTTTATTCGTATAGAATAATACAAATAGTGTATACATAAGTATATTAATATCAGTTAGTCCATTTGAATGTTTACATTTTAGTAGGGATATGGAATTCTACATCTCAGAATCACCTATAGGACTTCACGATATACCACAT
This sequence comes from Magicicada septendecula, assembly GCA_034769895.1. Taxonomy (NCBI): domain Eukaryota; kingdom Metazoa; phylum Arthropoda; class Insecta; order Hemiptera; family Cicadidae; genus Magicicada; species Magicicada septendecula. The sequence goes on from CM068367.1 coordinate 455,441,789, forward strand.
TTTGAGTCCAGACTTGGGAGCCAATCCGTCCTTGATTCACGGAATCTGCCACAAAAACTTTCACATCTTCAAAGCACCTGACTCGAGAAAAGGCGACATAAATTTGACCATGTCCAAAAGCTGGAGCTGGAAGATAAAAGTCCGATTTGTCAAAGGTCTGACCTTGGGACTTGTTGATTGTCATGACGAACGACAGCCTAATAGGAAATTGTCGCCTTCTCAGCCGGAATGGAAGCTCAGCTTGGCTTGGAGATAGATTAATCCGAGGAATGAACACACGTTCGCTGGCATGATCACCAGTAAGGATTTCGGCATCAAGAATATGTTCACCCATATTTCGGATAATCAGGCGTGTTCCATTGCACAATCCTTTCATTGTGTTTAAGTTACGCTGCAGCATGACGATCAATCCTATCTTCAGTCTCAGTATGTGCGGAGGCATTCCTGAAGGAGTCTGCGAGTTAGTGAACTCCATTGGATAATTATTTTGTTCCTCTGGATCATCACACTCGATATTGTCAATGCTGCTGTAAATTTTGGCTTCTCCGCGGATTTTGTCGACAATCTTATTGTTCATCTCAAGTGAATCTTCATTTCTGGGTGTCAGGATCGCAACATTTTTGAATGACACAGGATGAGGGGTCAAGATCGTTTCTAAAAATTAGCTCTACCAAATCTTTTTTAGCGACGCAAGGCTCAGGAATCTGGAAGCTATCGTCACCAAAAACGTCTGCATGTGGCAGACGGGCTTCTCCAAGTTTCAGAAGCGATTCAGCAAATACTTTCTCGTTGCGATCCGCTCTCATATTTTGGGTGAGCTTGAATTCTTTGAATGAGTAGAAGAGGTTGCATCGCTTGAGAGATTCTCCGACGATTGCTGCTCGACCTGCTCTTGGAACAACAGGTAAACATTGCCTGAAGTGTCCGCCCAACAAAATGATTTTACCTCCAAATGGAATTTTACTTTTCATCATATCCCGAAGAAGCAGATCAAGAACTTCAAGAGCGTGTCCTTGTGCCATCGCTACTTCGTCCCAGATAATCAAGCTGGCAGCCTCCAACTCGTGATATGCTTTTTGGCCTTGGGTCAGGAGTGATGTTGATGTTTCGTTAAGTGGTACCGGTAACTTAAACCTTGAGTGAGCCGTCCTTCCACCTCTCAGCAATGTCGCTGCGATTCCTGTTGAGGCTACTGGAATTACGATCTTTCCGTCTCCTCCTAAAATATGCATCAAAGTGTTGTAGACATAAGTTTGCCAGTTCCACCAGGACCGTCAATAGAAAAGAGTTTGTTGTCTGCTCTTCCTTCACAGGCTTGCAGAATGCTGTCAACAACGTGTCTTTGCTCTCGATTGCATTTGGCATAGCATTCTTTGCCAAGTCTCTTCTCTTCCTCCTGGTCATAACTTTCATCTTGACCGACACGGAAGACTGGATCAGGAAGTCCAAAATCAGAATTCTTCGTTCCGTGAAGTCTCAGGATATCATTGATTTCTGCAAGGCATCTATCCTTGGAAACATCAGCCGAGTGATCCCTTCTCAAATCCTCGCTTAAACTTTCCAGATGCCGATCAAATAATTCAACAGGTGTAGGATTTTGAGGATTGGGCGAACACCAGAATGATGGCAAAAAGATCCCTCAGAGATTTTGCCGACTGATATCTTGAAGACATCTCGACCATTCCTCATCGTTTTCAAGCAATCCCCTGGCTCTTGCTGTCTCCTCGAATGTTCCACATGTAATGCCATTCACAGTTCTCAGGTTCTCAAACGATGTTGGCCCTCGAACGTTTAGAAGGAGAAGTTGCAGGAAATATCGCTCACGTTCCAAAGGGCTGACGCTGTACATCCGAGAAATTGTATCCAAACGACACACTCGTTTTTGCCATTTTCCATTAACGAATCGATATGATTCTCCGACTTCTGTGTAGAGGAGCTCTCTTGCATCAGGGTCTGACTGACACAGCTTGCAGTATGCAGTCAAAGTTGTATCTTTTGAGGAAGCGTTCTCTAATACCTGACGTTCTTGACCTTCCAGAAACGTAACATTCTGTTGATGAGGTAAATGAACTGCCAATCTCTCAATGTGGTGGCTTTGAGAGTGCAATTTAAATCCAAGAAGTCGCCAAGCCGCTTCCGGAGGCGTCACCATTCTACCATCAATGTATCGAGTAATTTCATCATGCTCATTGTTTTCGGAGGTGATTTCCATCTTTGCGCAATCATGACCTTTGTATACATACTTGTAAAGATACTTCGTCGCCTTCACAGTGGCACAAATCTCCACATTGATGTGAGCATTGAACTCTTTGAGGAGAAACTTGTTGTACGGAACTACCCATCGATTGTCAATCCTGACTCCATTCTTCATGAAAGAATTACCATCTCTTCGTCTGTAAAGAGGGTAGCCGTCGACATTCTCTTGAGTCTCAGGGTTGAATTTCTTTGGGAACTCCTTCCTGCATTTGCCATGTTCCATACAAACACAGTCACGGTTAAGTTCTCTCCACACGGTCTATGAATCATGTGCTGGGTCACGATGCTGTAAAGATTTGGTTCGGCAGTCTCGTCAGGTATCTCAGCACAGACTACTTCATCAATCATTTCTCTTCCTCTGATTTTGTCATCACTTTTCAGAATCATCAAGATGTGGGCATGTGGAAGACCCCGTTTTTGCCACTCGACAACGTAAATGAGGGCAAGACATCTCCCAAAATGACCATCTTTGAGCATGCCTAAAAGAACTTCGAGTTTGAGGTGAAACACTCTCGCCACCAAGTCTGGTCGGTCTTGATGAGTTTGTCCAGGCTTCAGTTCGTTTGTTATCTGAGGCCAGTTTGGATTACAGGTGAATGTGATGAAAAGATCAGGTTTTCCGTACCGGTTCACGATTGCCATGGCGTCCTGGTAATTTTGTTGCATATACCTTGGACCGCCATGGAATGTCGAAGGCAATATGCAGACTCTTCCAATCGGTCTCTGGTGATCAGCTGCATCTTGAGCAAAGGCATCCATAAGTCCTTGATACTTCTCAATTCTAAGTTTGCTTTGATTCTGACGAATATAGAAGAGGTTGTTCGACTCATATCTCACGTAGGAGAGAACCAAATACTGCTGAAAGAGCTTGCAGCCATGATGAAGAGGAGTGAATCCATGGTTGTCTCTCTCCATTAGCCTGTATTTGTAGAACTGCTGCAGTGTTAGCCTGTTGTGAGATGCAGTATGTCTTCGTCCCGTGTGAGTCATGTTTGGATCCCATCCAAGTTCACCTCGGGGAAAGAGCAGAGGAAAGGCCATCGGATCAATGTGGGGGCTCGTGTTGGAGTATTTGAGGAGTCCATGCTGGTTATGGAAAACAGTAAAGTCAACATTCTGAAGAGGGTTTCCGCTTTCTCCCATAAAGACGATCGCAACCTCGTTTGCACTTGGCCCGTTGTATCTCCTCTTGTCCTTCTCCAGGTCTTTGAAAAACATGAGCTTGACTATTTCAGGCTCTCCAACTTGGGCAACAACATCCTTAATCATCTTGTAAACCTGTGCGTACACATTGGATCGCCGCAACACAGTGTCCAACTTGCTCATGATAGTCCCCAAGCATTTGTCATTCTCAGATCTTCCCATTCTCTCCTCGAGTGCTTGTTGAGAGTCGACGTAATAGAGACAGGCATATGCAGGTCTGTCGGTTGACATCAATTGAGAGGTCATGAACCGTACGTCTCCCGAGACTTTGTACGGTATTGGTCCTCTTCTTCCGGCAAAACTGTGGTCCACCTTGGCATCAATGGATGCAAAAGCCAATGCGCTGTTGTAGTTGCGAATGTACTCGCGGACGTTTTTGGCCTCTGAGGACTGGCTGACAAAGAGTTCTTCTAATTCCTTGGGCACAGATCTGAAAATCCGCGAATCCGGCATTTCGACTTTTCCGTTGCCACAGGACATGGAAAAATATCCGCCTGTGACTCTCTCGCCAGGAAACATTTTTGCCAAGCTGTCATGACATCGGTCAGACATTGATCCTACTGTGAGAGATGGTTTGCTGTCATCATAATTGGTGCCATATGCAGTCTTCAGGTTTCTTCTTCTTCTGTTGACCTCTGGATGTATGAGTTGATACTTGGCCACAGCTTGTCGGTGTACTTCAGGATGTGATTCCTGATATTTTGCTACCGCTTTCTGATGCGCAGTAGGGTTATTTTTAGAAGATTTTTTTTCTGAATTTTTCGGGTTTTATTTGTGTATCGTCTTTTGTTTGACTTTTGTGTTAGACTTGGAGCAATCTGTTCTAAGCTTTGGTATGACGAAGATGAAGACAGGGACTGACTCTCAGGCGACGGAGTTACTGGTATTTCTACTCTTCGCGTTGTTATTTTTTTAGCAGTAATAACTTTTGGAATACCTGTGTCCAAAACTTGCGAAACCGAATTTTCTTGTGAAGCATATACATCAAAATGCCCACTTGAAAGACTTGCTGTAAACCTAAGCCGCTTAACAGGTCGACCCTCAGTTCCTGTTTTCACATAAAATGTACCATTTCGATAGACTTCGAAAACAAACGGAAAGATTCGCCCAGCAGCTTCCAACTCACATAAACTACTGAACGTTGATGTTTTTATCATATCGTTGTTATAATTGGACGATGTGGCGTAGTTATCTCCATTTTCGTCACATGACATAATAGAAAATTCTATCCAGTTATCTACAACATACCTAACGATCTGCCCACGCACATCATTATGCATTTCCTGGGTTTTATTAATAAAAAAAGATAAGGCCCGAAATAAGCAGGCTCCATCTCCTACAATAGGAACAACAGTCTGTGGGACATTCTGCCCCTCAATCATCAAAATTTCCACAACCATTTTAAATAAATACAATGAAAGTAAGTGCAATTAGCACGAAAAAATAACTATCCCTATTTACAAAACAAAACCTAACTCAGAATTACTCAAATTCTAAACCAAAACAAATGAATAAACCTGAAAACTTACATATAACTAAGCTATGAAATTGTTCATTGTCATGAACCTAACATTGACAAAAATATATTGACAGAAATATTTTTTCTTAAATTACAAGAAAAACCATGAAATGTGAATTTCCTCTAATTAAAGGCATAATATTTCTCAAAAGTCAAAATATTATATTTCTCATAATATTTTATTTCTTAAACGCCGGTTCGATTCCCCTCAATCATCAAAATTTCCACAACCATTTTAAATAAATACAATGAAAGTAAGTGCAATTAGCACGAAAAAATAACTATCCCTATTTACAAAACAAAACCTAACTCAAAATTACTCAAATGCTAAACCAAAACAAATGAATAAACCTGAAAAACGTACATATAACTAAGCTATGAAATTGTTCATTGTCATGAACCTAACATTGACAAAAATATATTGACAGAAATAGTTTTTTCTTAAATTAGAAGAAAAACCATGAAATGTGAATTTCCTCTAATTAAAGGCATAATATTTCTCAAAAGTCAAAATATTATATTTCTCATAATATTTTATTTCTTAAATGCCGGTTCGATTCCCCTCAATCATCAAAATTTCCACAACCATTTTAAATAAATACAATGAAAGTAAGTGCAATTAGCACGAAAAAATAACTATCCCTATTTACAAAACAAAACCTAACTCAAAATTATTCAAATGCTAAACCAAAACAAATGAATAAACCTGAAAACTTACATATAACTAAGCTATGAAATTGTTCATTGTCATGAACCTAACATTGACAAAAATATATTGACAGAAAAAAGCACGTCTAATTTTTGGAATAAGAATATTTATTTAAAGTTAATACTTCAATATTTTATTACATTACATGTGTTTCAACATAAATATCTCTGAATCTCTTTCTTCCCTGTCAGTTTAAAATGCGTGTTTTGTACTTTTATTTTCAGGTCGATCCGTGACATTTCCCTTTTGATAAATCAACCCTTAAATCAGTCAAAACGTATTTTTTTATTAGGTACTTACTTTCGAAGTTCTTCAGAAGCCTTAATACCAACTTCTACGTTTCTAACTTCAAAAATGACGCACTTCCCACACAAACTTTTGTCCCTTATTTTACCCCTTAGGGGATGAATTACCAAAAACGCTGATACAACTAACTTTTATTTATTAACAGAAGCCTAAACACCAATTTCCATATTTCTAACTTCAAAAATGACGAACTTGCATACAACTTTCATCCCCTATTTAACCCCCTTAGGGGATGAATTTTCAAAAATCCTTTCTTAGTGCTCACCTACGTTATATAAGGAACTCCTGTGCAAAATTTCATGCTTCTAGACCCACCGGTTTAGGCTGTGCGTTGTCTGTCAGTCAGTGTTAGAGTTTTATTAAGTAGATTTCACTTATTTTTTATGTTTACTCTATTTCTGACATACTCTTATGGTTAGATAATTGAAATTAACAAGTCACTTTGTCTTATTTCTCAAATACAATGGTTAATTGCTTTTTCTGAATTTTGACAGTTAGGCATTTTATAGGCCTAAGCTATAAATGGCTGGAATTTCTTAATTTACACAATTTAAACATTACCTATTACTTTCATAGGGTCTGCTTGGCATTACTTAGTTATAGTGTCTACTTTTGAATGACTTTGGGCCATTTTACAATAAATAAATGTTATTATAATTTTAAAAAATCATTCCTTGACCTTTGCTAGTTCATTTGTCTAACATCCTTTTTTCCTTTCTTATTACAATTGTGAGTACTATTGTGATTATTAAACTTATACAATTGCTTGTCTGTATTTTCTAATATTTCTTACACAAACTTTTTACCACTTAATCTTTCTATGGTAACATATAACATTAAAATGGTTTATGGTCTTCTCATGATCCAGCCCCATTCCTTCTTTTAAAATACAACTTTTTTAGATAAACTAACAACTTTGGTGGATGGTGTCTTGATACCATTTACAACATTGTGATCACCATCCTTGTTACTATTTTGTAACAGAGGATGTTTTACTATTTTTTAAAATCATAAGTAATTTGTTTCTTAGTTATTAACACAATAAAATTGGTTGACATACTAACTTTGTTGTCTACCATTTGTTTGAACATTTAACATTATTTCTTAATTGAACAAAAGAATTCCTTTAATTAAATCTAACAATATGGTTTTTAAATTGATCTTATTTTCTACTAAAACTTATCTTTTAATAATCGTCTAACATAATTCTTATACCATAGGTTCTACACACTACTAATGTTTCTTATTGTTTATCTATCAACATTTTAGTATTGTTTATTACCACTGTTCTTTTGTTTTATTACTACTATTAATTGTTTATATTAACTCATCCCTATCCTATCTATCACCTTCACTGATTACACTGGTTAAGTGTTTATTAAACTACAGTCACATTTGTAATACACTCTGTTTAAATTCACAGTAGTGATTCATCTTCAAATTCTTTAAGTTTTACAATCACTGTTGCTATCGTATACAGTGGAACTTGGTTATTACGGCCTCGGCTGTTACGTCAACTCGGGTGTAGCGTTATTTTGTCATAAGTCCGGTCAAACTGATATCTTTAACATTATAAAAATTCCTGGTTTTAACGTCACTAAATATTGTACTACTCTGTTATAGCGTCAAAACTTTCTCAGATATTTTACTCTAAATTTCATATAAACGTATATATTAGAGCTACAGACATACATTGTATGCAAGCGATAAGCACTGTAACAGGACCGCCGGAGCCAGCCGGTGTCTGGCGACTGACTTGTTTAAAAAACAAGGACAAAATTTAAAAAAAAATTGAGGAAGATGGAGAAAAAATTAAAAAAATTAGGAAATGCGAACATGGTGATGTGGATGCAGCATTATTGAAATGGTTCAAACAGTGTCGATGTTCAGATATTCCTGAGAGTGGACCAATTCTGAAAGAGAAAGCTACAGAATTCGGAAAATTGTTTGGTATTGATTTTACGTGCTCCAACGGATGGCTAGATCGATTTAAGGCCCGACACTCGATTTCCTTTGCAAAAATTTGTGGTGAGGCAAAATGCGTAGATCTGAATGTTACAGGCGATTGGGTGCGTAACACTTGGCCAGAAATTAGACGATCATATAAAGATGAAGGCATCTTTAATGGAGATGAAGCCGGAATTTTTTATAAATTAACTCCAGATAAGACTTTCAAATTTAAAAATGAAAAGTGCGTTGGTGGGAAGCTCTCTAAACAAAGAGGTACAGTTTTTGTTTGTGCGAACATGACGGGAACCGAAAAAAGGAAACTTTTAGTTATCGGGAAAAGTTTGCATCCTAGATGTTTTAAAAACATCAAAAAACTTCCTGTAAGTTACACTGCCAACAAAAAAGCGTGGATGACTTCTAGTATTTTTGAAGATGAACTAAGAAAGTGGGATAAAGAACTGTCATCGAAAAACAGAAAAATTCTACTTCTAGTTGACAACTGTGCAGCCCATCCAAAGTTAGATTTGACAAACATTAATCTGGTCTTCTTACCGGCCAACTGTATGAGTGTCCTGCAACCTATGGACCAAGGCGTCATTAGAAGCCTAAAGTGTCACTACCGCAAGCAACTTAAAAAAAAAATTATTTTCTGTATGGACACGGCGCAACCTGCCACAATTTCACTCTTAGATGCAATAGAATTCCTAGACGACTCTTGGAAGAGTGTAACACAGAAGACGATAGCAAAATGCTTTAGTAAAGCACAACTCGTACATGAAAATTTACCCGATGATGACGAAGACAACGACTTGCCGCTCTCGGAGTGGATTAAGAAATTCGACGTAAATGAATTTGGAAATGAACTTGATTCCTATGCATCAGTGGATGACCAAGTTCATCTTCATTCCAAGTGTTGAGTGACGCAGTAATTATCACGGAAGTAAAAAACATAGAAGAAGAAGATAGTGTTGAAGAAGATGCTGAGCAAGAGGAGGATGCCGACATCGTTTGTCCGACAGTACAGGAAGCAATGAGAGTCGCCGAACTCTTTCACAATTTTACTGCTTTAGAGAGACGTCTGACGACACGTTCAATGCAGCGCAGCATCTCCACAGCACAACAGAAAGAATTTATTTTTGAGAAAGGAGCGTTCAAAAGAAAATTACGGATTACTTTCGACAGTAAGCCTAAATGTAAGTTATATGTACTTTCTTTTTGATCTTTTAAAATATTCTTCATGCTGTTTGTATAAATGAAATGCAGTTTGTAAACTTTAGAATAAATATCACGAATAATGTTAATAATGCAAAGATCTTTTTTTTAATTCTCCTTCCTTACTAGTGATTAAAAAGGGTCTTTTATAACGACTCTTTTATAACGTCACTCGGACATAACGTCATTATTTTTTTGGTCCCTTCAATGACGTTATAACCAAGTTCCACTGTATTAGTTTGGTTCACTGGTTATCATTAACACTCGCTACCTACCTCTCACTCTTGGTTTAAATTAGTTTTGACAAATCTAATTTAAAGTCAGTTTTTAAAACCTCATGTGTTTGTTTTTATATTAATAATGTTATTTTAAAACACATAACATTCTAAATCACAAAGTTAGTTATACAACTTTGTGTAAAGTTAGTTTTGGGGGCTATTAACATTAGTCCCTATAATTCCTTCATCAAGTCTTTACAATTCGATTCTATCCTTTCTTGGTAGTATTTTTATCATCATAATATAATAACAATGGGTTTACATGTTTATTACTGGTGGTGTACTTTCTTTTACATAACTTGGGTAGTACATGCTACAAAATGAAATATTAGTTAGGTTTTTTATTCGTTTACTTTTTATTTTATAGCCTTTATCTGGCCAATCACTGGGGTTGGGTCACAGTCATTTGTCTGTCAGTCTAGTCTATTCACTCATTTATTATCTTTGTCTACTGTTTTTCTTTTTATTCTCTCATTACCTTTGTATAGTTATTGATCATTATGCTTCAAATTAGTTTACTTCTCTTACAGCTATATTATATTTGTGGATCCCTTATAGGGTCTGAGTTCTGTAACGTTATAATATCTGTACTACTATCATAAAGAGGTAAAGTTTGTTTGTTTGTTTTATTGTCCAGGCTGATCTCAGAAACTGCTGATCCAACTTAAAAAATTCTTTCATCGCCGTGTTCCTTGAAGTTTGAGAATGGTTTTAGACATAAATTTGAACCAAAACTTTAAAACAGTTTTCTAGAACAGAGCCTTAAAACAGTTTAATTTTCTTTGTAAATTTGCGTGTAGTGAAATTTTTTGCATGCAACAGACTTTCGTTCTTTAAGAGATACTGTATGGTGTTAGTGAATGTATTGTAGAGAAAATTCCAAATTAGTTTGCTTTTTGTTTTAATAAAATCCTCCTTTTTGTTTTCTAGATATTTGTGGGTTTTTAAAAAATTTGGTTGGTCTCGGTTGGTTGGTTGGCAGTTGGCAGTAGTAGTATTCAAACAGCCTTGAATATCTGAACTTATTTTTTCTGTGAATGTTTTATTCACGTGTTCCATTCCATTGGCAACATGCACTTACTGCTGAACTCTTTTTTTCTTGTCTTTTAAATTGAATGATTATACTGCGCATATCACATTCTACTTTTCAGCTAATAAATATTCCATAAATCAGGTTCTTAAATTGAAAAAATTATTTGTTAAGTTTTGTTTGTATATATTATAGTAATTCTATTTCGTGGTGTAGCTGACGTGTTATTTTGCCACACGTTGGATGCGTCAATTTATAGTAGAACTTTGTGGATCTCCCGTGTTAAGGGTACGTATTCTGTAAAATATAGAAGTGTCAGAGTGTAATTTGTGTATGTGTGTCTTACCAATTGGTCCTCACTTGGTAACGTAACTTACGATGCTTGAGTCCGTCGCGAACGTACGGATAACCAGGTATCGTACTCCTGACCTGAGGTTCACTAGGAGTGTATGATTCCCGGGTGGCGCCAAATTGTTTATTTAAAACAATTAAAAATGTATTATTATCAGCGGTTCCGCTCAGGCGGTGTGGAGAATTCAATTTGTCCCGCCGCTTATCGATTTGTATGATCAAGCCAGCAGTTTACGGTATTCGCTGCTTGAGCGCTAGTCACCACTTCATAGACGTCCGCTATAATTTATAATATTAAGAATACACCTTCCTACTGAAAATAAAACACATTTGATATACACAGTATTGATTTATTAACGATTGGTTATTACTGTTTTCATTGACACAAGCTATATTTGATTTCTTATATAATTTTGCACCGGTTATTTATCTATGAGACAATTTCTCTCTGGGTTTAACAAATCGATTTTGAACGTAACAAACATACAGTATGGCGTTCTACCAAGGTAGTCAACAAATAATTTCGTTCAATCGTATGGATTCTTTTGATCACGATGAAAGGCTTAGATGCAATTACAATAATAAAAAATACACAACATTACAATGTTTTTACTTAAATCTTATAACGTGTAGTTATAAATGGTTTGTTGGAGTGTATTAAAAGTGTTTTAAAGGTTCGTAAACTAATACTAGGTTAACTTTATAATTTGACAAAATTTCAGTGTCTTAATATTTTTATTTAATCTTTGAAAGAGAATAAAATTGGTTCAGTCGTATTTCAGAATATAGTGAGAAATATTCAAAGTGCGTTATTTCAGAAGTTTAGATAATTTATAGGATACTTAACAGCTTCGTAGCATGTGATTAATCTGTTGGTCTGGAACAAAGGACTGTAGCTGTCATAGAATTCAGTTTTCAATTATTCGGGCTTCTGGCATCTTTTTCAAAGTCCTTGGATTAATTTATTCACTTCGTCTTGAATTAAAAAGTCTTCTCCATCAGTTAATTGAGTTCAGTGATAGTCAGCCTCCTTCTCGTTCAATTTTGACAATTTTTTTAACTTTTAAAACATTTTAAATAAGAAAATTGGTTGTTCAAAACTTTGGCTTCTGTTTTTCATGAGCGTCACTTTTTGAGTAACGATATTCAACGGTAATTTTCGCTACCAGTCCCTTTTCTATGGTTACCAAAGAATTCTGATTGGACTAGCTTGATATAAATCCATTGTTATCAAATTTTGAATTCTTTTCAAATCTTCATATATCTTCTGACTTTCTTCCTTCCATTATCTTCCTTCTTAAGTATTAATTATTAGCACTGTCATTTGTATTTTCTTACAAAGATTATTTTGGTATCCCACAATATTGGGTTATTTCATGTTTTCTAAGTTTACAATTAATTTAATATTTACTAATTACATTTCTCTGTTTATATAACTCCTTATTTTTAATATTTTGTTTTTAATAAAATTTACCATTTATCCTTGGTTAATTAGTCACCTTGGATTTGTTAATTACTTGGCTATTTTCATACATTTAGTATTTGTTGGTGTTTGACCGTTAGGCCTGTCTCAAGTCTAAGTAGCCATTACTGATTTTTGATTATTTCATATACATTATATCTCATTTTGTCCTAGAGCTTTATTTTGTTCTTATAATTATGTTTATTATCTATGGATGTGTTTTGGTTCAGTCTTTGTGTGATTTTTGTGTGTTACTACTGTTTTATTCATTATTTATTGCTAATTATTTACTAACTGGTTTTCTCTTTTCTAACTCAGACATTGCTTTCTTTTCTTATTTATTTACTCTGCCAATGTCAACAATATGGCTATTAATTACTATTTTTTCATCATATAACATATAACATTTTGGTCTATGTTTGGGATAATTACCCAATCCATATCCTATTCATAAGCTTGTTTAGACAGTTATTTAACACTTATTATCTAATATTGGTGAACAATTCATTACCTTTGATTTATTGTTCGGGTGATAAACAACCTCACCTCTATTGAACTTGTTTCATTAATCTTCCCTTGTAACATGGGTGTTTACTTATGGTTTTAAACTACTTATTTTATAAAAACTCTTTGCTTTCTTTTCCATGTTAACACTATCTTATTACTTTGTCATGTGGTTCTCACCTGTAAATTCTACAATACACTTTTAAGCTCTACAATAATATTTTTTTATAATCACTACAGTTAATATCACTCTTCAGTGTTCATTATTACTGAATCAATGGTTTATTTTAAATATTTTTCTTAACAACTTTCTTAAATGTTATTGCTCACTATCAAACCTTAAGTGTTTGTTACCTTTACTCAGTGTTTATCTTAGCCTTCCCTATTTTCCCTATTACTATCATTGACAATATTTTTATTTATTTATCACTTGCACTTTTAAATTATTTTGTGTTTATTATAATTTACTTAGTGTTTCTTTTTCTACCATTTCACTTTAGGGTAATTTCACTTTCACTATGTTGACTTCCATTTACTTCTCACTATTTCAATATCTTTCTCTTTCTCTACACATATTATATATACTTATTAATATCATGTCTTTCTCTATTAATAACTTACATATACTCCTAATTCTTTGGCTAGTGTATTTTTAGCTATCGTTTTTTATTAATGACTAATTACAATTGTCACTCAATCAATATTAACATTTATTATTTATATTGGTTCCTTACCGGTTTTCTTTTCTATATTATATTTGATTACATTATTTCTCCCTTCTCTATTCTCTATGCCTTGTCTGTGTTTTCTTGACGTGTTTCATTTTATTTTCTTCATCGTTGGTTTGTTCCCTCTTTGTTCTCGTTTTTCTTCTCCTTCACTTCTCATCTTGATTACTTTCATATTGGTTCTTAGCTGGCCAATCTCTGGGGTTGGGTCAATGTCGTTTGTCTGTCAGTCTAGTCGGTGAGTTTCTTTATTAATCACTTTTAGTTTATAACTCTTTCTCCTTCTTTCTTAATTACATTTTATATTTTTATTCTATTCATTATTTATTTATTAAAATATATTATTTTTTAGCATTTTTTTACATACTTATAGTCATCAAATATGATCTGATTTTGGCGATGTTATAATATATGTGTACTGAAAATAACATGATGTGTGATATGATTTTACTTATGTTCATAGTAAATATCGATTTCTTATAATGAGATGCATATAAACACTACTACGCCCTTGTTTCATTTAATTATCTACTCACTTCTATTTGAATCTTAATTCTTTATAGCAAAATCTCTCGTGCCCCAAATACATCAAAGCAACCTTTTGCACATTGAATCTGATCACTCGTCACTCAACACTCAGGTTTTCACTTCTGGTGTGTGTCCTATGACACACCCATTTTCTTTTTTTAACTGGAAAAACTTGCAGTCAGTCTGATAAATTATGCAATTGATTATTTACATACACAAGTGTCTATAATTTTGTTGTTATTTATACTTACTGGGGATGTATTTAGATTTTCATTGGGCCTCATACGTCTATACTGAATCATTAGCCCATATTGATAGAAATGATTATTCTGTATGATATTATAACTTGATTGCTAACATTCCTTTCTTTCTTGCTACAGTATAGTCGTAATGTTTTGACATCATTGTTTTGCAGAAAATTGTACAAGCCATCAGTGTAACTGGACAACTGCAAAAATAATTCCACAATATAAGTATTGTCTCAAATTAATTAATAATTGCCAGAAAGCCACAAAATTTTATTATCTAATTTATATCCCAGTTATCAGGATGTTCTACAATATTTACAAAAAACTTGCAAAGCTGATATCTGGTGGTTGCATGTAAAATTCTAGACACAAAATTTCAATATTTTCTATTTTGGTACTGATTGAACTTTAATACAGCTGTATCACAGAAATGGTGAAATGGTTTGTTCACACATGAAGTAAGAAACATGGGAACTAATAAACAAAATAGGAGCCACTAATAAAGGGCTAAATTAGTAAGTCGCGAGGCTATGCAGTCTAGAAAGTGCGCACCATGTAGCTGAAACATGTGTAATTTCATTCTGTGACTACTAGTACACGCAATGTGAAGTAGCCTGTAGGCAAGCATCAGAGTGTTTTGTGGAAGTAAAGAACACCTTGGTATAATTGCTGGTGTGGTATTGCTGGGTTTATCATTGTGTGCTCGCTAAGGCACAACTGCTAATGCTGAGAAATATAGTAACAGACCAGCTTGCCCTGAACAAATATTGAAATATGGGAACTAAAAGGATAAAAGTATTTGAAATATTCCTTTTGTACTGGGCATGCTCCACACACATAGCACACCTGGAATATTCACCCCTGCTTATAGTGTCGCTGCAATGTTGGTTTGTTTTAAGGTATCACCATTATTTACTTTTTGAAACTAAAAGCTTTCTTGGCTTTTTCCCTCCAATAATAACTGCATTGTATTACTGATTATTTGTGAGCCCACGTTATAGATGTTTGTTCTTATGTATCCCTCATTTTTAACCATTTCCTTAAACGTTTGTTTAAATGATCAGCAGTTCATGATCAGCTAAAAGTTTTATGTCCTGGATGTCTAATTCTCTTATTATATGCCTGGATTTAAACCGTCACAGCAGCCAACCAGTAGTTGCCTTGGAATCCTGATACTATATAAATGTTTGTTCTTGTATAGTAAAGAACCTCTTAATTGTTGCCAGTGAGTTCTCTATATTAATCAAGCATATTTTGTGAGTACAGATTCCTGTTCTCTGCCATTCTGATTGTTTTTCTATATAAACTTTCACCAAGAACTGAAACAAGCTTTTTATTAATTCATTTTGTTTTTAATGTGTGACATCATGGAAGCTCCAACACCATACTCATCAGCTAAACTGTAGCCACTAACTCCCTTTTTTGACTGCTCCAGAATCTTAAGTTTGTTGGCGACACATAAAACAGCATGCTTTGTTTGGATGACATTGCAGTCACACTACAATTTATTGTTAAAATAAAGATAAGATCCAAGACCGCCATGCTACTGATTCAGTAACACCATAAGTGAAGGAAGGTATGGAAAAAATGTGAGCACCTTAGTCTGTCACACTTGGCAACATATTCAGAAGGCCGTGCACATCGTTGAATTCAGTGTGCGTGCCATCTAGGTAACAATACTTTGGACGGCTGATTTCTAGATAAGTGATATTGTACTATAGTTTTAATACTATGTAATTATAATTTTTTAATAATTAATAATTATGAATAAATGTTATTAATGCATTAGTTGTATTTTATTTATTACTTATCTACAACAGTTCTACAGTTTTGATTTTATTTTTGGATTCTGTGAAAGTAACTACAATGGCAGTGGTGAATGGAATGCTTGCCAGTTTTATGCCTGAAATGGAACATATAATTAGTCAGCTAGAGCGTGGAACTGTTGTCACACGTTTTTATCCACGGAAACGGCCAGAAAGAAAGACATTAATGATTCGCCGTGAAACCAGACAGATAGTGTGGTCACGAACAGCAACTACAAGGTCATTTGAAGGAGCAGGTAATGTTATGTAGTTAGTGTACTTCTGTGTATTATAGAAGTTTATTGTTTAATAAAGATGTTGGCATATTTTCTACACGTTGGCAGTATGCATATATATAGTCAGGGGTGGATTAACCATTAGGCTAACTAGGCTGTAGCCTAGGGCGTGGCACTTTGGGGGCGCAAAACTTTAGCTAAAAAATAATACAATTTTACAGCTAATTGTAAAATTGATAATAAATTACAAGGATAAAAATTTGAGTTCATTTTGAACACAGGCCCCTGTTTGTGAGAAATTATGGTCAAAACTGTACATAAATAATAGAAGTGCTTTCCAAACTGTTTTCTCCGGTTATGAGTCATCGGTGGCCGGCGCTCATAGGACTATGCCTCCGCCTGACTTTTGTGGAATTGCCGACCACATTATCTATTCCATCCAGGTGAAGAATTATTTACACTCAAATTTGTGCCAGGATAAACTGACCAGTGTAGCCCTCTTGTTCATTGAAAGTGACTTTCTGCATGGACTTGATTTCAGTGAGGTGATTAAAACGTTTGCTCAATCTAAAGCGAGAAAAAAGACTCTAGCTTGAACTTTACGTGAGTCGTAACAAATCCATAAGATATTTAACTGATTGTCTTCTTTGTGTAAGTGATGTTAAATGTCCCCTTAATAAAACTGTTATAATTCTGTAACTACTTAGTTAATTTTTTCCTTATAAAAGCCATGCAAACTACAAATGGTTGAAGGTATAACTCTAAAACAATCTGAAAAATAGCCTCAGTTTTCAATTCTTGAGACTATTTCCAAAAACAGTAAGACATTTGAAATATTCCTAAAGAAGAAATACAGTAAACTCTCGAGTTAACGGACCTCAATTTAACGGACTTCGGATTTAACGGACAGAATTTGACAGACAAAAAGATTAAAAAAAGTAAATCATTTTGAGACGAAAAAATCACAATTAAGTTGTTGAAGTCCATGGTTGTGATTTAAATTTGGTGGTAGTTCATAACCATAGCAACAGATGCGCATTTTCACTCTTGAATATTCTACTATCTTCATGATAATTCGTATGCACGCGCAGTTCACGTTCGTACAGCATTGTATCAGTTTATTCAGAATTCAGAGAACATAACGTGTACACTACATGTGTTCCTATAGTATGAACCTTGCACATGTTAAATAGAGAGTGTTAATGAGTTTATACTTGCGTTGTTACAGCAAGGTCCATTATTTTATCAGTGAATTACAGCATAAGTATGTCTGGCGTTAAGGAAAAACGTGTGAACTTGAGTATAAAGCAAAGCTTGAACTAATAAGTAAACTGGAAGGTGGCGCGTCTGTTGCACATGTTTGTGAACTGTACGGTATAAAGAAACAAACCGTTTCAGACATTCAAAAGAATAAAGATAAACTTACTCAGTTTTCGCTAAAGTACAGTGTTGATAGTTCGAAGAATGAGGGAGAAAGAAAACACATTAAATTAGCCAAACACAAATAATTAGAGGATGCTGTGTACAAATGGTTTATTCAACAATGTTCTAGTGGCATCGTTGTTCGTAGTGTGGAGTTGCAGGCTGCTGCTGATAAACTGGCGAAACATATGGGAATCCAGTTTCAGGCGAGTGATGGATGGGTTTGGCGTTTTCGTAAACGGCATGGCATCACAAATAGATCAACATGTGGTGAAGTGCTGAGTGCAGACACTGAACAAGTTGAGCCTTTTTGTCAATATATAAAGGAAACGATCGAATCTGAGGGTCTCACTTTATCTCAGGTCTACAATGCTGATGAGACTGGTCTCTACTTTTGTGCTGTGCCTGAAAATACTCTGGCGCACAAACTTGAAACTACCACACCAGGCCGTAAACTCAACAAGGAGTGCATTTCTGCCCTACTGTGTCTGAATGCTGATGGTTCGCATCAACTTACTCCAGTCATAGTTGGATACGCAAAGAAACCTCATGCGATAAAGAACATAATGAACCAGTTGCCAGTCGTTTATGAAAGTTCAAAAAATGATTGGTTTACCTCCAGTATTTTTTCAGACTGGTTTTTTAATCATTTTGTGCCAGAAGTACGACATTTTCAAGAAGAGACTATGAAAATTCCATCGCATGCAGTTTAGCCATCTTACTACTGGACAATGCACCGGCCCATCTGAACGCCGAGAAGTTAGTTAGCAACAACGGAAAAATAAAATGCGTCTTCCTCCCTCCGAACACCACTTTAATTTTACACACAAAGGACCAATGTTGCCTGGAAAAGGCTGTACAAGAAGAAGTTTCTTGAAGAGGTGATGGTTGTTGTGGAGGATGAACAAGGCAGTAAAAACGACACGAGAGGAGCTAGAACGTTGCAAAATCTGCATGCATACAACATCAAGTCCGCCATCTTTAATTTTGCTGCCGCATAGGAGGAGATGAAGAAAACAACATTGGCTAATGGGTGGACACAGTTGCTGAATGGGACTGAATTGGAGTACGATTTCAGAGTATTTGAAACATCCGATTTCTGGAAACCCGTAAAGAAGGCTGGTGAAGAAGCAAACGAGAATGACGTAGAACAGTGGTTAAACTTGGACGAGGGTGATCCAGGCTACCAAATCCTGAGTCAGGAAAAGATCGCAGAATCTCTTCAACACGACGATCAAGTAGATGGAGATGATGATGATGACGATGAAGAAACATCTGTTACAGGAGGTCCTAAATTATCAGCGATAAGAAACAGCATGGACGAAATTATCGCGTACATATGGGAGTCTTCAGATCCGGAAGTGTGTGCTTACTATGATCATTTTAGACAGTTTAGATCTTTAATAATAAAGAAGAAACATTCTGGTGGAAAACAACTGACTCTTTGCTTTTTAAAAGTTGTGTGAGACTGTGTTAGTCTCCTTTCATCAAACTTTGATAAATGTTTATATTCCCTGTTGACGTTTTTTACTGTACAGTACTGGTACGTTAATGAAACCTCGCATCGGTACAGCATAAAAATATGTTGTTAATCACTGGTTATTATCAGCAACAGTTTGGTCATATCCTGTTATAATATGGTAGTTTCAAAAATGTCTCAGAAACGCAAGCATTTAACATTAAAAGGAAAAGTTCACATTATTAAAGAGTGTCAAAAAAACTTTAACTGATCGAGATGCAACAATCATTTGATGCAACAAATGAGTAAACTTAAGTCCAAAAGAGAACTGTTGAACTGTTGGTTGGAAAATGGAAGTCAAGAAAGAAAAAGGAAGTTTCCAAAAAAACAGAAGGACAAATTAGTAATTGATTAAATTATGTATGAATTGTTATGCAGAGCATGAGCTAATAAAATCCAAATTTTAGAACCCTTAACTCAGCATAAATAAACAAAGGTGTGTACATCAAATATTTGCATGATATTAATAATATTAAAATTACAAGTGTTATAAGCTTATTTTGATTTAAATATATCCTCAAAAAACAACATTCGCGATTTAACGGCCTTTCGATTTTACGGACACCCTCAGCCCCAATTAGTCCATTAAATCAAGGGTTTACTGTATATTGTAAGGTGTTTAAAGCTTCATTCAGCCCCTTGGAAATAAACATAAGAGTAGCCTATTTCCGTAAAAGGTAAGAGGTGAGGGGTAAAGCCTCAAATAAAAGGTAAGCCTATAACGTAAGAGGTGAGGGGGCGCTAAAATATAATTAGCCTAGGGTGCCAAGATACCTTAATCCGGCCCTGTATATAGTGTGCGTATACCCAGTAGGATCTAAGATAATAAAATACTTTTATATATTTAAAGCTACAGGACAATATATTTTTCAGATTTAAATTTATTTCCATGTCATGCATGAAGTGTCTACAAGTTTTTATTTAAAATTGAGAATGGTTTTGTGGTCTCATTGGCTGAATATTTTATTCTTGTGGGCATTTAAGCTTTCACCACAAGAAAAAGTATTCAAGGGCCAGGTGAATATCATACAATGTAGCTCTTACAAAGTCTAATTGTAGAGTGATTAGAGTTATATTGAACATAATAGTTTTTTGAATTCTGGTTGATATTTTAGTGAGGGAGCAGTAGCATTATTATTTCAAATATGAGGTATAGTATAATGGACAGTTAGCAAAATATTTTTTCTCTATAGTGGACAGATCAGAGGTTGGCAAAATCCCTCAAACTATAATTACTTTAATGCTTATCACAGTGGCAATCTTTTGCTTTTTAAAAGTTGCAAACTGTGATGGGGCATCAAACAAATGTGAGACTGTGTTATGTCTCCTTTCATCAAACTTTGATAAATGTTTATATTCCCTGTTGACGTTTTTTTACTGTACAGTACTGGTACGTTAATGAAACCTTGCATCGGTACAGCATAAAAATATGTAGTTAATCACTGGTTATTATCAGCAACAGTTTGGACATATCCTATTATAATATGGTAGTTTCAAAAATGTCTCAGAAACGCAAGCATTTAACATTAAAAGGAAAAGTTCACATTATTAAAGAGTGTCAAAAAAACTTTAACTGTTCGAGATGCAACAATCATTTGATGCAACAAATGAGTAAACGTAAGTCCAAAAGAGAACTGTTGAACTGTTGGTTGGAAAATGGAAGTTAAGAAAGAAAAAGGAAGTTTCCAAAAAACAGAAGAACAAATTAGTAATCAATTAAATTATATATGAATTGTTATGCAGAGCATGAGCTAATAAAATCCAAATTTTAGGACCCTTAATTCAAGAAAAGGCATCTGAAATTACTGGGGAAAAGGGTTTTGTAAACTTCAAGGGTTCTTATGGATGGTGTGATAAATTTCACAAATGGCATACATTTACCTACAAAAATGCATCAGGTGAAACTGGATCAGAGAATATTAGTGAAGTCCAAGGCTGGAATATTATTTTGCAAGACATTGTTGCTTACTACAGTAGGGAAGATATTTATAACCTCAATGAAACTGAACTCTTGTATAAAGTTTTGTTGATGAAAATGATGATGGTATCAGGTGAACAGGCCTGTGTGGTGTTAAGCAGTCAAAAAATCTTTTAACATGTTTTGTGTGAACATGGCTGGACACTTTGAACAACCTTTAACATTGGGGCATTCAAAAAATAACCATTGCTTGTCTGGTATTAATATCAGTTCTTTACAAATAGACTTGAGATTCAAACAAAAAATTATAAATAGAGAAGGAAATAATGAGTAAGTTGTTATCGAAGTTTGATAATAAAATGAGAAAAGAAAAAAGAAATGTGGTTTTATTTTTGAACAATGCCAATCACAACATGACAATTTACAGCATACTAACATAAAGCTCATATTTCTGTGTCCGAAATATGAAGTGTGTCAAAGCTAGAAGTGTTTGACAGCCTTTAGATCAAGGAATCATAAAAAAATCTTAAAGCACATTACACAAGGCAGGTATTGAAACATTTGCTAAATAATGTCTATAATATCAAACAACTGTTCACTAAATTAGCAAATAATATCGTGACTTTACCTTTACGTTCATTTATCACAACTGTTTTGGATGTTCATTTATCCACTGTGACTGTTTTGGATGCAATAATGTAGATTATCACATCTTTTCAACAAACCACAGATGGTTTATAATTGTTTTACAAAGTGTGGTTTCCCTGATAAAAATAGTATCAGTGCATCTAACGAACCCCAAGACAATGAAGCTGAAGAAGAACTTGCTCATCTTTTAGACATGTTTGGAGTGAGCTTGAGTCATTTTATTTGTATATGGATAATCTACTTGAAGTGGAAGACACTTCATTAAATATAATGGAGATTGTGAGCTGCCTAAGTAAAGTGGATGAAGATATAAAGTACTGTTGTCTTCTTGTGATAAAGTAGAAAATAATGAAGAGACTTTGAATGAGAAGATTTCAGTAAAAGATGCATTGCAAAAAGTGAGAAAACAAACCAGAATAACATGTTTTTTATAAAGAGTTAGTGCCAGTGCAGATTTTGAACATTAGTGTAGCATTTCAAATACTGAATGTGTATAAAATTTGAGTGTTCCTTTACTGTGGGATTACTCTTAGCACTGTATGTACGCATTTAATTACTGTAATAATGTTAAGTGCTATATTTAAACTTTACAGCTACTTTAAACATTAGTGATAATAAAAATAATAATAAATGAATATTTATAATAACAATAACAATAAGAAGAAGAACAACAACAACAACAACAGAATATTGTATATATTTAATGTTTAATAACTTAATAAGTAAATTTTTAGTAAACTTCATTTTAAATACATATTGCTATTGGTATGCAAGTCGCTTTTTTATTTATAAATTAATAGATTGACCTGAGATCCATTGTGTCACTTTGTTTTTGTGTTAAAATGATGCGTTTCGGAACATATGTTCCATCTTCAGATATAAATCGCTCAGTCGAGGTCATTAATTGTTAAAATCGCATTATAAACATTTTATACTCACACGCATTCGTATAAAGGGTCTTCAGCCTTCAAGGGTTCCGATCAGTATAAAATGGTCCAGTTGTCCTTCAAAGCAAAGAGTGCATACCCATAGGAACGTTTGTGAGTATAAAATGTTTGTGATGTGATTTTAGGAATTAACGACTTCGACTGAGCGATGTATATCTGGGCCGAAATGCGTTATTTTAACATAAATAAGAAGTCACACGATGGATCTCAGGTGATTCTATTAATTTATAAAACTTCATTTTACTTGAATCCTGTAACTCCCCTTCCCACCTACTCACTGACACTGCTTCCAAAAAGAGGACACTTCTGAATAGCAGACAGTTTTTCATTTCCCAATGGTTTCCATTATAGGGAGATTATACTGTGTAGTTATTAATGTAATAAGTAATAACCCATAAGCCAGGATAGTTTAGTGTGGCCAAAGGCCATCCCACCCTACTTTGAGTTGCATATTGTGTTGTACACTCTGAAATAAAAGTGATTATATATTATTTTTTGTGAACATTGTTTTGTTCATACACTACAGTTAGAAACTTGAACTTTATTTTTACATTTATAGATAATGGATACAAAGTAAAAACTGGCAATAAATTATAAAGTAAAATAAAACAAACTCACTAAACAAATACAGAATAAAACTACGTGTAAAGATCGGTCTATCTATTAATGCTTACGTAGAATATATGACCTTTACTTATTTCAAAAATATAACTCAAAAGCTACATAAACTATTTAAAGATGTAAATTTAAAAGTACCCTGTAACACAGATAATATTGTTTTTAAAGCTGGTTACGCACTATCCATCACCACTGTCCAGCATGCCAGATGTGTTCTTTAGTTCTTGTTGTGTTTTGTAAAAATCATTTTATTGATTTTTTCTGTAATAAAATTAAAAAATTGTTCTGATAATTAAATTTGTTGAAAGTCATGCCACCTGTTTTATCAAGACATCAAAAAATGGGTGTATTGTGAATTATAATGTGTATTGTTATTATGAATTGTAATTAAATCAAGTTAATAATAACAATATTTAAAATAATAACTGGTAATGATATTTGAATATATTATGTAAACAAAGAATAAACTAAACTAAATATTAAACTTCTGAATCTTCCTTATTAAATATAAACTAAAAAATGAATGTAACGTAAAATTAAACAGTAAACTTTTATTAAACGAATGTGCTCTAAAAACATGTACTGTACTTGCTCGAAAATGACGATTTGATAGACAGCAAGCGTACGCATGATCAAACATGCACGATGCACAATTCCTTGACATCCGTCAACACTACACACGATCCATCCGCACGGCGTGCGGCTTGAGCTGATGGTCTTGCTGGACTCATTTCTCGTCGTGCACATCCTTCAAAAAATACACGACGTGCGGATGGATGTCAAAGCTACGCACTGCCGTTTTTGACTTGCTGTCTGTCATGACGTCCAGCGGGGATGGTTAGTGCATAGCCGGCTTTATAAAATAAAACCTAAAATTAAATCCCATCATTTACAATAAGAATGAAATATACAAAATTGAATGTCCAGATTGCAATAAATTTTACATAGGTCAAACGAAGAAAAAGCTTCTCAATAGATTCCTTCAGCATTGTAATGTGTTTTTAAAACCAAATATTTACTAGTCCAATTTAGCCTCACTGTTTTAAATAGTAAACATCAGTTTCCAGACATTCAAAACAACAAATTAATTTAAAACATACAAAAAGGTGACAAAATGAATACTGTAACTTACCAAAATAACGGTTACATAAAAAATGTATAATACGTCAAATGGAAGAGTAACATAAGCACATTTCATCAAGCATGGAAGAAGGAACAGAAGTATGAAAATCAAAAGTGTATCTACAAATAAATAATATTAAAGCAACCCAACGAAGAAGAAAGAAGAGTCATAAGGATATATCATCAAGTATAAAGAAGAAAGAGAAAATACAATGAATCGATATAATACGTTAGCATCCAGGCCCAATAGATCAAAATAGTGAGGGGATATGCCGAAAGTGATTATCATCATAAGAAAGAGACATATCAAATACAATCACCATAGTGAGAAAATAGACTTATTTGTCGTAATAATGAGATAAATATAGGACAGTGATTATCATAATAGTGAGTGAAAATGTGGAAGAATATAACTATGTTAAGTGAACATGAATTATTACAAATAGTGAGTAACCAAGAAAAGCACAAAAAATGACAAACAATTAACATGAAAAAGAAACAGTTGAATAACCAGAAGAAGAAGAGGAAGAAATGTACCATGAAGAATGAAGATTATGTATGACCAGAACAAGACATCAACATTCCCAAAATGTGGAAAGCACCACAATCAATATAGTAACCAGAATAAGAATAATGGTTATTGAACTAGTAATAATAACAAACCAAGTGTTGAACCTCAATAAGTGATCACAAACAATGACAGTGAATACTTTGTATAAGTGCAACAACAAATGATATAATAACATTAACCCCAAGTAAACAGCACAGACAATATTAGTGAAGTGTTTATAACTGAGGGAAGTGAATAACAATTTATAAGTGAAAGAATCAACGATTAACAAGTGAAATACACAAACAATTAGTGTACCAAGTTTAATCCAAGATTGTAAAACCACAAATATACTCAATAAGACCACCAATTTAATGACACAGAAAAGTGAAATAATTGCTCAAAGAGACCAATAATAAAAACTTTATAATCCTTGATATGAAATGTGCCTGAATGTCATAGTAACACAAGATAAAAAGTAGATAAATGTCAAAGCAAATAAGTAGTAAACAAACTAATTTGTTGAATAGAAACAAATCTATGTACCAAAGCCTAGATACAACCCACCAAAATGTGTAACATAATTAGATAAAAAAACCAAGTATTATTGTATAAACATATAGTGTAAAATGTGTACAAAATATGCAAAACATAGTAATGAACAATTGTAGTAACATGCCACAATGACATGACAGTATTTAAGATAAATACTGAATAAAGTATGAAGCATATTGTTGTCAACCAAATGACACATAACCTCACATGAACTGGACCTACAACATAAAATCATACACAATAATTAGATAAGGTAATTATCAATAATTGTTTCAAACAGAGACCAAATAAGAGTAAATGTACAAGACAATGAATACCATATGAACTGAAGGACACAACTCAATGAGTCAGATTAATTATAATAACAATACACCAATTAGACAGAACCCCATGTGACAATAGAGTTAATAAAAAAAAAAAAACATTAACAAAACTTGTAAAGAGAGAGTAAGAAGGTTTACCAGTAGTTAGAGGAATGTTCAATACAACTATGAGAATACCTCACAAGTATTATACAAGTAATTTAATGACTGGAATTTAATAAACTAACTAACTGGAATCATAGGACTAGGTGTAAACAACCACCATACAGTAACTTAAAGAGATTTCAGCTAACAAAAAGTTAATGAATCCACTAAACTAACCATGTACAACATTTGTACACAATTTGATTATCAACAATGCATCTAATATGTGGTAAAATAACTAAATAAGAGTGACAGAATGGCGAGATAAGAGCATAATGTATTTTAAACAATACTATATATGTAAACAAAATAACATTTGCCAAAATGAAGTATTAGCAAACATATGTAAGTGTATCTAATAATGTTATAGTACCAAAAATATGTAGTAGAATAAGGGATAATAGTGATGTAAGCAAATATAAACAATCGGACATAGATGGCTTGTACGCCATTAGTACATTTTGTAGATTACAAATATATTAATATTATGTATTAGAGTAGGTGAGAAATGGACTCCAAACGTTTAATCATAAGTATTAAGATATAATTACAACAAAATATAGTGGAAAGAACTTATTTTTATTAAGAACCACTATATGAATTTTGAAGAAAGTGAAGTGAGTTATTAATGGACGGAATTATTACTTGTTTGGACTTAAATTAAAGACACAAGTGTCCGCAATATAATGCCACTATCCAAATGACAATCTGACTAATAATAAGAAACTTATAAACATTATAAGATTTTCGGTTATTTTCGAATGGCAATGAACACGTCATAGATAATCTCAAACCCAAATAGTGACACTAAAAAATTAAAATATTTATTTAACTAAGGCTTTTGGGGTAGAGAGTATTGCATTCTAAACCAATAGAATGACCCGATTTCACCAGACGAAAACAGAAGCTTTGGTGAGATGAACTAATTGTCTTCCAGCAACCGACGCGTGCGGAGCCTGCGACAGTCATCCAAATATATTTTTAAAATGTGCGCGTATCTAAGTAATATAGCCATAACTAACCTCAACTGAACACCCATTTTATCGTGTGACAGTGTTGTGAGTGAAATAGTGAACCATAAAAGACATGACCAGTGTATAATAAAGGTCATGTTATGTGAAGGAAACAGGGAGTATTATACATTAACAATTTTAAAATATAATGACAAAATAATATTCGTTAGTTAACGAAAATTATTATCGACTACGCTAACCAAGTAAACACACTTGTGTGTTTAACTAGTAATGATGAATTATTACCAGATTAAAATGAATAAAAGTTCTCGTCTAACTAAATGACGACATTTAATTAAAATATGTTATATTCATGTTCGAAGAATAATAATAGAAGCGGAATTAATATCTTATACCGCAAACCATTACTCGTAAATATAGTCGCTTGTTTGACTATGATTTCAGCAGTACTCGAAAAACAATAACCTAATATGCGAGAACTATTCTATTTTGTAACTTACTCTCATCTAGGTAAACTAACCTATAACCAGAACGCATTTGTTTGCCACAGAGAGTCACTTCTGTCATAAATAATTCTTATAAATAGACTCAATAATAAGAGTTCTTCCATTTTTTTTATCAATTCCAGTTCATAATAATAATAAGTAAACCAGTAATATTGTATTAATAGTGCAACGTTGATAGCACGTGTTTACAGCTTTTAGCATCAGAAGGCAACAAGCCGACCGTACGATAGTACGATAATTTGACTATCGTATTGAGGTTAATAATTTTTAAATTTTGTTTTTTTTTAATTATAATAAATAAGTAAATATTGTTATTTAATAAAACATCTTTATATCTTGCATTACGTATATTCAAAGGATTCACGGAAATTGGTAATACTAATAACCAAAGTAGACATAACCTAAATTACCATATTATCGTACATTGTACCAGTGTTACCAGCCTTGAGCTGAAGAAGTTTCAGAATTTATTTAACTTTGTTGTTGTTTTTAAAAAATCATTAGTAATTGTTTTAAAGGAGTTTTTACTGAATTTCACTAATGTTAATAAACACCTCAATTTGTTACCAGTGAATAGAGAGTCTTCATTTCTATCAAATAGATATAAATAACTTACATTTTAGAAACACTTATTTCACAAGGTGGCGGCAATATTCAAGCGGTTAATATTTGAAAATTCAATTTACAATTGAGTATCATTGTTATTTTATTTAATGTGCATATGTCGATATCCAGACAAAATATTTGTGTGTTATTAATGTATTTCCAGTGAGATAGAACCGCCCATCAAGAAGATCGAAGACATTCACGGATGGTAAGTGGGGAGGTGAATACAGCAAAATATTAGTGATCGTAATCCTTTTTAAACATAAACATTAATTTCAATTTACCCATTACTAATTCTATCAAATACTAAAAACAACACAAATTATCGAGGTTTACATTACAACGTGAAGAGAGTCTACAACAACAACTACTAAATAAAACATTTTTAAATCAAATTAATTTAAAATAAAAACATTAAACCCATTCATCCATTAAAGTTATATTACAGATTGGCGCCCAACGTCTGAGCGCGAATTAGGACGACGATACCCAATAAAATAAATAAATAAACAATTTTTAAACCTAATTCGGCGGCAATTACATTGCAAAGGTACAAGGATGTGGGGATTCACAAAAACACAGGAGGCAGAGATACTAGAAATGATGAAGGCAGCACTGAAGGAAGTTTTAAAGAAAACCCGTAAAATAATAGAGGATTGCCATAATAGTCTAGAGGAATCCAATAAAAGAATAATGGAGTCAATAGATAGGACAATGGAAGATGGCAGGAAACATCCAAAAGAATTAACAATAAACGACAAACCGGAAACTGAAGAAGTACCCGAGGATGATGGAATCAGGACACAAACAATTAAGAAAACGGGAGAGAAGAAAACAGAAGAAAGAAGAATAATACACCCAAAGAAGACAAGAATCACAAAAGAATTAATAGAAATGACTCGAAGTGGTCTAATTAATATGATTAACTTCCCAATCGTCGACCGTGAAGAAGGGATCTGTAGGAAGGAGTATCGAAGGAGCTTCATGAAGATGGACGAAGAGAAGAACTGTGTTACAACAAAGAAGATTATAAACAATAAAATATTTAAAGCAAATATTCCTAAAAGAAGAGTAAGGCATTCCAAGAAAAAGGAAGGTTATCAAGAACAACTGGACCGGATCATTGAAGGATACGCCCAAGAAATAAGAGAATTGCGGAAGAAGAGGAACCTATCGGTGGAAAAACCCAACCAGAAGACAGATGACGATCAACCAGAATTAGAAGAGATGCCAGAAGTTAATAATAACAACGACCAGGAGAACACTAAACACATGGATACCAAAGATAAAAAGAAAAAGAAGACGGGAGAACGGGAAGCAGATGAAGATCTGATAGCAGCAAAATGGAAGAACCGAATGATAGTGAGGTATATGACAAGGACAGATAGAAGCCTGAACACTGAAGAAGTCCGAACAACAAGAAGAGAGGAGAGCAATGACTATGGATAAACCGAATAAAAATAATCGAGAAATGGGACGGATTCTTTTGATAATGACTAATGTTACCAGAAATAATATGAACAATACATACGAAATACAAGATCCTGTGACAAAGAAAATTGAAGGTAATTATAATCAGACTTCCATGAAATGGTATATTGAGAATTGAATAATGTAAAAAGATGGAATATTATAATGGAAATTATTTAATGTTGATACTAAGTACGAAATGAAAATTATAAATGTAAGAATAAATGTTGACAAAATATTAATTTTATGATATAAAAGTGTAATCCAAAGAAATAATGTAAAATGTGAAGAAAATTGTAATTACCCTGTCAACAATCTGACTTTTCACATATTTTATTCTTGTATTTTATGGTAATAACATACAATAAAAAAAACAAACATCTACTTACCATAAATTTCTCGGTTTTAGTGCATGATTTAGATTCCAATTGAATTTCTTCTCTAGGGTCCAGGGTTTCGTTGCAGCGAGATTTAGAAACAAGAGAGGTATACGAAGCAATGATTTGAACAACTTTAGTGTGGACATATACTGAATTTAATATCATACCTTTTCTGAGTTACATATTACAATACAACAAAATGGTGTCTTACCATCACTAGCTACGTGATTTCTACTCCTCTATCAATACTGAGTACACTAATTTCATTATTTGATGGTATGTCTGGTTTATTACCATACCTGTCCAAGAGACTGCAGTTCTCTCGTTATTATTTCTCTGTAATAAATGACAGAAACCAATGCCTCAATTTGCTGATTAATAATTTATGAGTACAAACATATTCTTACGCACACACACACACTCTTTCCCCCATGTTATATGATCGGTACCTTTTGTAAATTTTGGATTTATATTTAGAGCTCATTTTCACTAAAGAATAACAGTTAATTAGTTTGCACTTTCCTGATTATTAGTTGCGGTCTCCCTTCCGATGTTCTCCGTTTGGCCAGGTGTTCGGCATCTCTCATAATCTCGTTTTGTTCCCTTGTTACACTGAATCTAATTACATCTCAAGTAGCAGTTAACTGTGCTACATTACTTGTACTGTTAATTACATTTTAAATCAGTAAAAGAACACTTTTACTGGCGAAACTGTGCCAGCCACAAATTTAGCGTGTAGACATCTTGATGAGTTGTAAGGAACTGGGAAGATGCAAAGCACATATTTTGTGTATTTGTTAGCGCATCCACGTCATTGTCTATTGTTCGGAATTGGCTCACGCCCTGTTGTCATGTCATTGTTCGTTAGGTCATCACTTATTTTAATGACGTCCCGTCTTCTGGACCAATGAGAGTGCCTATTTACGATCTATTTCCACTTGGATGGCCATTTCGTACGTTCATCTCTGGACGTCGGCTCCTGACCTTGGAATCGTGGTGATCCATTTGAATATGCGTAGTTGTCTCTTCACAAAGGAAATTGTTCTCTCCATGCATGTGTGTGTGTGATACAATAAAATCCGATAATTTGTTACCACTCATACCATAATTCTGACATCGAGATTATTGTACTGTCACAAAACCCCCTCAATGAAAGATTCAATGTCGAAACATAAAAACTTTCATTGACTCATTCACACTTTTCTAAAAGGATCAGTTCAGATATGTCGCTACAACCCCCTGTAATGTTAATATATCAAAATTTATCATCACTTACCCTTGGTCCAATGATGCTGATCGCACCCTCTGACCTTACTGGACTTCTCCGGAGAGATCCCTACACCATAAGGCCATGAGGCACTCAACGCTCCTGTTCTGACGCTCCGGCCAGCTCAGGACCGCGGTCACAACACCACAAAACTCTGAAACATTAAATGCAAAATTTTAAAATAGTGGTCTGATATACTCCCATATCTACAACTGATATGTTTCCTTTTAGATGCATTGGTTTGTGTCTGAGGCATTGGCTTGTTCAATTAATCTCTCCAAAACAACAAGAATTCAAAACTAAATTTTTTTTTTTCATCCACACTAAAATCAATCTCCTCCTTAAGAAAAAAATATATATATATCCCTATAAATAACACAATACATAAACAATTCTTTGATATTCCCCAAAACACCATCACCTATCTAGTACTATAAAATTCAAACTACAACTACTATGGCAGACAAGTTTATTATTTAACTCTTATTACTCAGCTTATAATCATTTTATACCTTTTGCAACTGATATCATACTTTATTTTGCTCAACACCATTGGTACCTTTATACTTTCAACATTTAAAATCTACTATTCTTTAACATTTGTTACCGTCGTTACCTCTGTAGCGACTTCCTGACCACACACACTATTGTACCCCCCAACCGAACTGTAGCGCTCGGGTGCCTCTGCAAGGACTGTAAGTGTGGAGGAATTTGTCATCTCCTTTGTCCTTGCTTTGGCTTCACATTGAAATAACAAGATATAATATCTAGACTTACATAATCACACACCCTTAAAACGGGTCTACCACCTGGCTTCGCTGTTCCTTCTCGAACAGAGTGGCAGCCGCTGTTCCATAGTTCTGGGGGATTTCCCCTAGTTTCACCCCCCTTATTAATTTCTACTATCAACCAATTTCAAGACAGCTATGGTCAAGGGACTGAATTTATGGCCATAGCTGACCGCTAGCCAAAGCCACGATTAGTGCTGGTAAGGCAGTAATCGCCCGAAAAGTCGGGGAAATCAACTTCAGTTGCATGTTTTACACTCTAACATCATTGATACACTGTACCGTTAAAATTACATATAATATAAATCACGTTCAAAGTGCACAGTGTATTTACGCCTACGAGAGGCCTCCGATGATGGCAACGGTCTGTGCGTTGCTCATCAACCCACTTCGCTAGCCACAGTAGCACATGCCACTACTGTCCTAGCCAATTAATTCTAACTTAACTTTCCATACATAAGCTGTTCTCACAGTTCACTTTTGACTTACATTTCACTAACAATAACAACTATAAAACACCCTTCAACCTTGCTCAAAACAAGTTCGTTAATAATAAAAATTTTCACATAGACACTTTGCAAGTTCGAGCTTTCATTTTCCACAACTTTTTTCACTTTTATGACCAAATAGGAACTACAACAATGGATCATCTGATATACTTACATTACACACATACATTTCCTTGTTTTCATAGGGCAAACAAGCAAAATTAATTTCATTTAAACTACAACACTTTTTTAGACATTTAGCTTCATATTTCCTCAACAAAACTACTTGAGTTAAAGGAATACATTTTTTTTTTTTTTTTTTAATGACTCTACTTTCTCTTTCCATGAACTATGGGTCCCCTTCCCTGTTCGTATGTATCAAAGTTTCTACTCACACCTTTTTGGGTAGTCAGACCATCGTTGGTTTCACCCTGCTGTTGAGGCTACCGCCAGCCATGGTCCGACCCTCATGACACAAACAGCAAAATTAATGATCATTCACACATTTAATTAAGTACCCATTGTTCCTTTCTACGCTGTCCAGTATAACTTCAGACTAGTAGCATTGTGTGTACCTACTATTTCCTTGGTCTCCCTATCCTGTAATACATAGGCATTCTGCATCTTGACTTCAATTACCTCATAAGGTCCTTCATAGAGCAGGAAAAACTTCTTAATCTCCTTCTCTTGTGCATTCGACAAATCGTGTCTCTTCACCAAAACCAGCTGTCCAATTTCATACATCCTCCATTTACCTCTTGCGTCGTGTCTACGTTTCCGTCTTTCTCCTTTGCTCAACAGGTTTTCATTTGCCAAACGAATCTTGATGCTCACGTCCATAGGTGCACTCTCCGGTGGGTAATTAAACAACTGTTCCATTATTCTCGGGGGGCGTGTTCCTTTGATCAGCTCATGAGGTGTATAGCCGGTAGACTCGTGGGTGGTACTGTTCAGCCAACACTCTACCTTCTTGACGTACAACGGCCACTCGCTGTGTTTAGCGTGACAATAGGCTCTAAAGATCCTGCCTATCTCTCTCATTACACGCTCAGCCTGGTTTGACTGGGGATGGTACACAGCCGTATGCTTCGTGACGATTCCTTCCCATTCTAAGGTCTGACGCCATTTCCCACTGATGAACTGCGGCCCATGATCCGACAAAATTATTTTCGGCTTACCCACTTGTATCATGTAATCTTTAGTCACTTTTTCGCTCAATACCTGACTGGTAGCTCTTTTTATACTATACAGCCTCACATACTTGGAAAATGTATCTAACATTACAAACACATACTGTACTCCGCCTCTACCCCTCGGCAATGGTCCAAACAAATCCACCGCAACTAAATCAAATGGTCTCTCCACTTTTATAAAATTCATCTCCCCTTCCACTCTGTAGTTTACTACCTTTGATTTCTGGCATAAATCACAACCCTTTAACAACCTTCTAACCCTTCTCTCCATATTTCTAAAAACACATGACTCTTTCAATACACCCACACCCTTCTTCACTCCAAAATGACCATACCTTAAATGACAATCCCAAACAACCTTCTCAACTAACTCTTCTGGAACTACTAATTTCCAAACACGCTCACCCCCTACTATCCTCTTAAACAACAACCCATCATAAACTTGAAAATACTGACTATACTCTGATCTACTTAACTCCTTTTCTAAACTCTCTATAACCTTACCTGACTTACCATCTGCTCGCTGCATGGTTTTGAAGTCTCTCATCTCCTTTCCGAAAATCCTATCTTCTTTGCTGATCTGAAAAATCTCTATTTCCTTTAAATCCCTACCTGTTTTGTTGTACAACATGTCGATCCTTGATAGAGTGTCCGGTACCTTGTTCTCCGATCCCCTGATATATTCCCACTCAAAATTATATTCCTGTAACACAAGTACCCACCTGGTTAGACGGCTGTGAGCAAGTTTACATGTGTTTAAAAATGACAAAGCTTTGTGGTCCGTCCTAATTACTGTGCGATTTCCTAGAATGTAGGTCCTAAATTTTCCAACGGCGAATACTATACTCAATAACTCCTTCTCCGTCGTTGTATAGTTCTTCTCTGCCTGTATTAACGATCTACTTGCAAATGCTATTGTCCTATGTTCTTTGTCCTCGCCTTCTTGGTGTAATTCCGCACCGATGGCCACATTGCTTGCATCCGTTTGTAAATAAAACACTCCCTCGAAGTCCGGGTGGTTCATCATCACCATTTGGCTGAATTTCTTTTTTATCTCTTCAAATGCTCTACGCTCCATCTCTCCCCACTTCCATTGTTTGGTTTTCTGGAGTACTGAGCTCAATCTCGCTGTTAGATCTGCGCAGTTTTGCTGAAATTTTCGGTAGAAATTATATAACCCAAGGAAACTTTGCAATTGCTTCACATTCCTCGGTTCAGGGAAACGCATGATGGATTCGACTTTGTCGGGGTTCGCTGAGATCCCTTCCGGCATGATAATGAATCCTAAAAAATTGATTTGTGTCTGCAGAAACGTCGACTTGTCCCAATTTATCGTAAGTCCTCCTTCCTCTAGTCTAGCCAAGACATATTCCAAGTGATCTAAATGGTCCTCGAAGGTCCTGGATGCAATCAAAATATCGTCCACGTACACCGTCAAAAAGTCTAAATCTTTGGGCCTCAAAATTTTGTCCAAACACTTGATAAAGCTGGCGACGCTGGTGTTTAATCCGAAAGGTAGACGTCGAAACTGGTAGTTCTTGCCATTAAACAAAAATGCTGTATACTTCCTACTCACCTCTGCTAACGGAACCTGCCAATATCCAGCCATTAAATCCAACGATGTCATACACTTCACTGCACTGAACTTCTGGAAAATCTCATTGATCGGCTCCGGTGACTCTCGGTCGGGTATTATGATCTGATTTATTCTCCTAGCGTCCAAACACAAACGTACTCGTCCGTCCTTTTTAATTACTACTACTAGTGGATTAGAATAATGTGATACTGACCGTTCGATTATATCTGTTTCCATCATCCTGTCGAGTTCTCTCTGCACCGCTCTTCTTTTTGAGTAAGGGACGGGGTAGCTCCTTTGCATGAACAGTGTGTGTTCCCTTATCTGCAATACACACTCATACTCTCTTGCCCTTCCTGGAACCTCGGCAAACACTCCTCTATACCGCTCTATCACTTGTTACAACGCTGCACACTGGCCACTCCTTACCACCTCACCTTCACTACAAAATTCATCCGCCTTAACTCCCATACTGCATCATTAATATTACTCTTTTCACCTCCAAACTCACTCATATATTCTGCCTCTATACATGCACTTACCCTAGTATCTATACTATTCTCACTTACACCCTTCTGTAGTATTTTAACTCCGCACGTTCTAACTTTATCTATTACCTGTTCAAATTTTACCGACCGGTCACCCCCATCTAATTCTACTACTTTCTCCTTAAAATTTATAACGGCTTTCGTCCTTTGCAAAAAATCATTACCCAGTATGACATCTAAACTTAACCCTCTTACTACCAAAAATGTGTTCACAAATTCTACTTTATCTATTAGAAAACTCAAATGTACCTGTTTTGTCACTCTCTTGCTGCGTACACCCGTAACTCCTATCACCGTGACTCCTGCTACTGGCAAAAC
The DNA here is from genome assembly GCA_034769895.1 of Magicicada septendecula. Lineage (NCBI taxonomy): Eukaryota > Metazoa > Arthropoda > Insecta > Hemiptera > Cicadidae > Magicicada > Magicicada septendecula. Next base: position 455,477,994 of record CM068367.1, read on the forward strand.
TGGAATATCTTTGTTAAACTCTCTTAATTCTACTAAAATGTTCTCTGCTATCACGGAAATTTCGCTACCCGTATCTATCAGGGTTCTATAAGTCTTATTTCCTACATTTACCTGAATTTCTGTCAGTCCGGCTCTCACCTCGCTGTTGGCGTTATTTTCTTCTTCCATCAGGTCAGCTACAATATCTGCTTTTATTACGTTGCTGTGTATCTCCTCGACTGGTTGGACCTCCTGCGTTTCCCTGAACAGTGGTCGGGTCCTGGCTACCACTGTCTATTCTAGTTTTCCTGGTGTTTGCTGGTGGTGGGGCCTCGGTGTCCCTTATTTGGCCTCTGGTTATTGTTCGCTGCTTCTCTCGTGTCCGGTGTCCCAAGGAACTGGGAAGATGCAAAGCACATATTTTGTGTATTTGTTAGCGCATCCACGTCATTGTCTATTGTTCGGAATTGGCTCACGCCCTGTTGTCATGTCATTGTTCGTTAGGTCATCACTTATTTTAATGACGTCCCGTCTTCTGGACCAATGAGAGTGCCTATTTACGATCTATTTCCACTTGGATGGCCATTTCGTACATTCATCTCTGCATGTCGGCTCCTGAGCTTGGAATCGTGGTGATCTATTTTAATATGCGTAGTTGTCTCTTCACAAAGGAAATTGTTCTCTCCATGCATGTGTGTGTGTGATACAATAAAATCCGACAATTTGTTACCACTCATACCATAATTCTGACATCGAGATTATTGTACTGTCACAACCAGTACTACAAATATAAGAATCATACGAGGCAGACACACACCATCTATGGCATGTAAATAAATTCCAAGAGCCAAGTCAACAGTAATTTACCATCACACCCGTACAAGAAGAAAATATAGACATACGAGACGGACACCTAACACCAATGGCATAAAATGTAAATATTTCCAACAGCCAAGTCAACAGTAATTTACCATCTTACCCGTACTAATGAGAGAGAAAAGAATTATACGAGACGGACACCCAACATCAATGGCAAATATATATAATATTATAATTTCCAACAGCTAAGTCAACAGTAGTTTACCATCTTACCCGTACTAATGAGAGAGAAAAGAATTTATACGAGGCGGACAAATAACATCTACGACATGACAAAATATAATTCCAACAGCCAAGTCAACAGTAATTTAACAGCTTACCCGTACTACAAATATAAGAATCATACGAGAACGACACCCAAGAACTATGGCATAAAATATATGAAATGTGTATATAAATTCCTAGAGCCAGTCAACTAGTAATTTACCATCTTACCCGTACTACTAATGATTAGAAAGAAATATACAAGATGATATACAGAACAAGCAACATAAGAAGTTGGAGAAATGGAAGTAAGTAAATATTATTGATATAAACAATATATGATACCCAAACACGAGGCAAAAAACCAGAAGAGAGCCTATACTAAATGAAATGTAACACAAAGACGTGAATCATGAAGATGAAGAAGATTATGAAGTGACGTTTAATGTAATACCAAGAGAAAAGATTAATTGATGACAAAGAAGAATGAAAAATAATATACTAACGAAGGAGATCATGTGAAAATACCAGTGATGAAATGTAAACAAACTATCCCAGTAAAATGTGAAGAATTAAGTTAAGAGGAATCAAGAAGAAGAGAATATAATAATGTATAAACCGCAGATGCGTGAGATAATCCCAAGGATATTTATTATTTGTCGAAAGAATGACCACTTTATATTTTGAAATGATTTGAGATGAATGATTCAAGCGATCATTTATATTATTGACAGAGATGATGTACCTCTGAATTTATTGATGTTAGTATGGCCAGCAGAGATGTATGCCACAGTGAGCCACTCTGAACTGCCCCAGCTAAAATTATGTTAGGGAATTAGGGAATTAAATAAACAAGGGAGATAATTACATGGAAAGAAAAATAATTATGATTCAAATAGGAAAGAATGAAGGGATATAAGAAGAACATAAGAGTCAATTTGGAAATATACAACAATTGATGAATTCTTCAGAAAAATAAGTATACGAATTCAGAATTAATCAATTCTTATAGGAAGGCATATGTAACGTACCAAAATAACGGTTACATAAAAAATGTATAATATGTCAAATGGAAGAGTAACATAAGCATATTTCATCAAGCATGGAAGAAGGAACAGAAGTATGAAAATCAAAAGTGTATCTACAAATAAATAATATTAAAGCAACCCAACGAAGAAGAAAGAAGAGTCATAAGGATATATCATCAAGTATAAAGAAGAAAGAGAAAATACAATGAATCAATATAATACGTTAGCATCCAGGCCCAATAGATCAAAATAGTGAGGGGATATGCCGAAAGTGATTATCATCATAAGAAAGAGACATATCAAATACAATCACCATAGTGAGAAAATAGACTAATTTGTCGTAATAATGAGATAAATATAGGACAATGATTATCATAACAGTGAGTGAAAATGTGGAAGAATATAACTATGTTAAGTGAACATGAATTATTACAAATAGTGAGTAACCAAGAAAAGCACCAAAAATGACAAACAATTAACATGAAAAAGAAACAGTTGAATAACCAGAAGAAGAAGAAGAAATGTACCATGAAGAATGAAGATTATGTATGACCAGAACAAGACATCAACATTCCCAAAATATGGAAAGCACCACAATCAATATAGTAACCAGAATAAGAATAATGGTTATTGAACTAGTAATAATAACAAACCAAGTGTTGAACCTCAATAAGTGATCACAAACAATGACAGTGAATACTTTGTATAAGTGCAACAACAAATGATATAATAACATTAACCCCAAGTAAACAGCACAGACAATATTAGTGAAGTGTTTATAACTGAGGGAAGTGAATAACAATTTATAAGTGAAAGAATCAACGATTAACAAGTGAAATACACAAACAATTAGTGTACCAAGTTTAATCCAAGATTGTAAAACCACAAATATACTCAATAAGACCACCAATTTAATGACACAGAAAAGTGAAATAATTGCTCAAAGAGACCAATAATAAAAGCTTTATAATCCTTGATATGAAATGTGCCTGAATGTCATAGTAACACAGGACAAAAAGTAGATAAATGTCAAAGCAAATAAGTAGTAAACAAACTAATTTGTTGAATAGAAACAAATCTATGTACCAAAGCCTAGATACAACCCACCAAAATGTGTAACATAATTAGATAAAAAAACCAAGTATTATTGTATAAACATATAGTGTAAAATGTGTACAAATAATGCAAAACATAGTAATGAACAATTGTACTAACATGCCACAATGACATGACAGTATTTAAGATAAATACTGAATAAAGTATGAAGCATATTGTTGTCAACCAAATGACACATAACCTCACATGAACTGGACCTACAACATAAAATCATACACAATAATTAGATAAGGTAATTATCAATAATTGTTTCAAACAGAGACCAAATAAGAGTAAATGTACAAGACAATGAATACCATATGAACTGAAGGACACAACTCAATGAGTCAGATTAATTATTATAACAATAAACCAATTAGACAGAACCCCATGTGACAATAGAGTTAATCAAAAAAAAAAAGAACATTAACAAAACTTGTAAAGAGAGAGTAAGAAAGTTTACCAGTAGTGAGAGGAATGTTCAATACAACTATGAGAATACCTCACAAGTATTATACAAGTAATTTAATGACTGGAATTTAATAAACTAACTAACTGGAATCATAGGACTAGGTGTAAACAACCACCATACAGTAACTTAAAGAGATTTCAGCTAACAAAAAGTTAGTGAATCCACTAAACTAACCATGTACAACATTTGTACACAATTTGATTATCAACAATGCATCTAATATGTGGTAAAATAACTAAATAAGAGTGACAGAATGGCGAGATAAGAGCATAATGTATTTTAAACAATACTATATATGTAAACAAAATAACATTTGCCAAAATGAAGTATTAGCAAACATATGTAAGTGTATCTAATAATGTTATAGTACCAAAAATATGTAGTAGAATAAGGGATAATAGTGATGTAAGCAAATATAAACAATCGGACATAGATGGCTTGTACGCCATTAGTACATTTTGTAGATTACAAATATATTAATATTATGTATTAGAGTAGGTGAGAAATGGACTCCAAACGTTTAATCATAAGTATTAAGATATAATTACAACAAAATATAGTGGAAAGAACTTATTTTTATTAAGAACCACTATATGAATTTTGAAGAAAGTGAAGTGAGTTATTAATGGACGGAATTATTACTTGTTTGGACTTAAATTAAAGACACAAGTGTCCGCAATATAATGCCACTATCCAAATGACAATCTGACTAATAATAAGAAACTTATAAACATTATAAGATTTTCGGGCATTTTCGAATGGCAATGAACACGTCATAGATAATCTCAAACCCAAATAGTGACACTAAAAAATTAAAATATTTATTTAACTAAGGCTTTTGGGGTAGAGAGTATTGCATTCTAAACCAATAGAATGACCCGATTTCACCAGACGAAAACAGAAGCTTTGATGAGATGAACTAATTGTCTTCCAGCAACCGACGCGTGCGGAGCCTGCGACAGTCATCCAAATATATTTTTAAAATGTGCGCGTATCTAAGTAATATAGCCATAACTAACCTCAACTGAACACCCATTTTATCGTGTGACAGTGTTGTGAGTGAAATAGTGAACCATAAAAGACATGACCAGTGTATAATAAAGGTCATGTTATGTGAAGGAAACAGGGAGTATTATACATTAACAATTTTAAAATATAATGACAAAATAATATTCGTTAGTTAACGAAAATTATTATCGACTACGCTAACCAAGTAAACACACTTGTGTGTTTAACTAGTAATGATGAATTATTACCAGATTAAAATGAATAAAAGTTCTCGTCTAACTAAATGACGACATTTAATTAAAATATGTTATATTCATGTTCGAAGAATAATAGTAGAAGCGGAATTAATATCTTATACCGCAAACCATTACTCGTAAATATAGTCGCTTGTTTGACTATGATTTCAGCAGTACTCGAAAAACAATAACCTAATATGCGAGAACTATTCTATTTTGTAACTTACTCTCATCTAGGTAAACTAACCTATAACCAGAACGCATTTGTTTGCCACAGAGAGTCACTTCTGTCATAAATAATTCTTATAAATAGACTCAATAATAAGAGTTCTTCCATTTTTTTTATCAATTCCAGTTCATAATAATAATAAGTAAACCAGTAATATTGTATTAATAGTGCAACGTTGATAGCACGTGTTTACAGCTTTTAGCATCAGAAGGCAACAAGCCGACCATACGATAGTACGATAATTTGACTATCGTATTGAGGTTAATAATTTTTAAATTTTGTTTTTTTAATTATAATAAATAAGTAAATATTGTTATTTAATAAAACATCTTTATATCTTGCATTACGTATATTCAAAGGATTCACGGAAATTGGTAATACTAATAACCAAAGTAGACATAACCTAAATTACCATATTATCGTACATTGTACCAGTGTTACCAGCCTTGAGCTGAAGAAGTTTCAGAATTTATTTAACTTTGTTGTTGTTTTTAAAAAATCATTAGTAATTGTTTTAAAGGAGTTTTTACTGAATTTCACTAATGTTAATAAACACCTCAATTTGTTACCAGTGAATAGAGAGTCTTCATTTCTATCAAATAGATATAAATAACTTACATTTTAGAAACAATTATTTCACAAGGTGGCGGCAATATTCAAGCGGTTAATATTTGAAAATTCAATTTACAATTGAGTATCATTGTTATTTTATTTAATGTGCATATGTCGATATCCAGACAAAATATTTGTGTGTTATTAATGTATTTCCAGTGAGATAGAACCGCCCATCAAGAAGATCGAAGACATTCACGGATGGTAAGTGGGGAGGTGAATACAGCAAAATATTAGTGATCGTAATCCTTTTTAAACATAAACATTAATTTCAATTTACCCATTACTAATTCTATCAAATACTAAAAACAACACAAATTATCGAGGTTTACATTACAACGTGAAGAGAGTCTACAACAAAAACTACTAAATAAAACATTTTTAAATCAAATTAATTTAAAATAAAAACATTAAACCCATCCATAAAAAGATCTATTACAATACGTAGGAAAATCTCATTATTTACAAAGACAATAATAATAATTTACTAATTAAAGAACAAATTCAAATAAAAACAAAACAAGCTGATTTATTTAAAAGTATACATTTATTAAAATAGTGAAAATAAAAACATGAAATATTTTAATAAAACAGCTGACTACATAAACAAACATTACAAGAATAAAAAATTTAAATTGAAGTGAAATTAATTATTTGTTCATTTATATTATAATGAAATCGATTATTCATTAATTCATAAAGAAACCTCTGATAGTAATAATAATAATAATAATAATAATAATAAATAACTGTATTCAAATCCACATGAGTGTTTGTTTTATTTAGTTGCACAGTTTGTATTTCATACATTGGAAACCTACTTCTCCTTTAGAATGGAGATTGTATTTAATTGGTTTGAATTTTATGTAGTCCACTTTGAAAACATTTTCTGGAACCAGTTGTTTATAAAAGTCAAGTACTAACTGTAACTGTGTTGGTTAACATTGGTTGTCAGTAACTGACTAATATTTAACTGTTTACAGAATTTATAACATTTCATGAAATCAGTTAATATTTATATTTCATAATTTCTTTTTCTTTTTCAGTTGAAATGCGAGAAGTGAAAGAAATTCGCAGCGGTAAGAATTATAAACATTTTGAGCAGTGGCCTGAGGAAGCTAAACGGATAGAGAGTCTTCGATGTTTTATTGTTTTCTATGGTTCTGAATTTAAACTGAAGTCTCTCTCAATAGCTGGTAATGATTTCATGTTTTTGGATGCTGCTGTAGATTTGTAATTACATATATATTCATATGCTATTCATAATTGCTGATATCGGGCAGTGCCCGAATTTTTTGCTCATTCTGCACAGTGCGTGGTATAAAATACTCATTTTGTAAAGTGAGCATTTTATTTCAAGCAATGAGCGGAATGAATTGTACACTCCGTGGACTGGGTATTTTGATTTATGCACTGGTTGAAATGAAACTGTATTTTGAGGATTATAAAATCAAAATGCCAACTCCGCGGAGTGAGTTGTTTTACTCACTTGGCGAATTGCGCAATTTCCTTTTGCTCAGTAGCTGAACAGAGGCGTAGCCGGTAGTGTGTGGTGCCCATGTGCAGAACTTTAGTTGGCACTCCTATACCCACCCCTCCCCCACAGTACAGATTAAATACAAAATATATTAATTATACGTTTTGTTGGAAAAAACAAGAATTACAAAAAAAATGTAAAAAAACAAATACAAGAAGGGTACGAAAACAAAAACATCAAAAATAATTTGAAAGAAAATAATGAAGTAATTTATGTTATTTGTCAAGAAAAGCATATGCCAGTTGCACCTTATGTAGTTTTACATAAATGAATAGATAAACTTACAGTTTTATAAAAACAAAAATATTAAATATTTTTTGGTACATAATTAAACTTATTATATTGTTACGACGACCTACTTAATCGTCGTAGGTACAGTAGAAACAAAATACAAGACACCAATTAAGTCACTAATCACCAGCTTTAATTTTCACAGTTAAACAGTTCGTAATTAACAACACAATCTCTTACAACAGGTCAAATAAAAATTGTTCACACACAATAAAATGTCAACTAATATTAAACACAATTGTATTACAATTATACCGCCCAATTATAAAACGCAACACTTCACTAATAACCACTTGAACGTACACAGTAATATTGCCCGATAATAACTCGAACCACACTATAAATATATCGCAGTTATACTGAAACTGAATGTCGTGGAGTACTAGTATTTATACCCTCGTTCACAGACCAGAAGATACCAAACTACACCTTATCTCTAAACTACGATGTAATTAATTGCGCATTGACACAGTCCGCGTGGCTGGCGGCTTCCAGAAAAGTCTCGCGAGCACATGTTGACATCACATACGCACGCAACACTATAGCTGGATTCCAATGGATTGTTCAAGAAACACGTAGATTGTTCTGTGATGTCGTAACACTGCCCCCTCCTTAAACCTGTTCGTCCCGAACTGGCAAACCGTCCCCGAAGTAATACTCGACCAGGCGATTTATGTGGACGTCCTTGCAAAAGATAATTCTCCGGTTCTTCGAATTCAGTCTCATAGTTGGCTTTCCAATCACTTCTTTTGTTGTTACACTTATTTATACTTCCTCTGCTAGTACTTCCTCCATTTCCGCTTGCAATAGGGAGAGTTCCTCTTGACGAGACCTGTTGACTTTTTCTTCAACTAATGCCACTTGCTTAATCGAATGGTTGGTAGATCCTGTCATTTTAGCCATGCTAAGCTTTATCTTCTCTTGGCCAATCCTCAGGACATTCTCTCTTAAGTCCACAATGAATCCGTAGGCATTCATAATATCCATGCGAAGAATCACTTCATCGACAATGTCTGCAACGAGCATTTGGTGGTTAAACTCGAGAAGACCCAGGCGTACACGTACGTCTACCTTTCCTAGCACCTTGGTGGGGCTTCCAGTCACAGTCTGTATTGTGCAAGAGCTAATTAGAGGGTGGCTGTTGCTGACTTAAGTCAGGGTGCACAATGGACACTGTTGCGCCCGTGTCAGTTGTAAATGATGTTGGTTAACCTTCTGCAAATCCATTAAAAATCAAGTTTTCACTAGTCTTATGTAACGTGGAAACTGTGTGCTGTTCTGAGGCTTTACTTCTCCAATTGGTGTGATCTCTCTCTTCTGTCGGTATCTTCTTCTCCCAACAGTCTACCTGTAGATGACCACGTTTTCCACAGTTGTAACACTTCGGTCTTCTGTCTTTTTCCCATCGTTCAAATCGTTGCGGTGCTCTTGAACTTCAGAATTGTTTGTCCGACAACATTGTTTTTCTGCACTCATCGTAATGGCAATGTGATACAGGGATCTTCTGACTGCAATGTGATGGCACAAACCCATTAATGTAGCGGGACGCTGACTTGGCAGCTTCAAACTCTAGGGCGTGAACAAGAGCTTCTGAGCTATTTCAGTGTCTTGACATTCGTAACACTTGCTGAAGTTCACAATCTCCGATGCCATCAATAAATGTCTGCACTGTAAACCTTATTCGAAAATCTTCTGGTGCTTCAGGATAGGCCAATCTAATCAGTCTGTCATAATTGCTTCAAACTCTTGAAGACTCTCCCCGGAACATTGTCGTCTTGTTCTCAACTGAGCGTAGCACACATCTTGTAAATGTTTATCACCATACCATAATTCCAGAGCTTTTATCAATTCGGCATAGGTGTTTTGACTGTCAAGTGGCACTTAGTGTAGTAATTCTGCCGCAGGTCCTTCTAATGCAAGAACGAGTGAAACAGCCTTGCCTTTCTCTGTCCAATTATTTGCGCATGCAGTATCTTCAAATTGGCATAAATACGTCGCCCAGTGTGTGCTTCCATCAAAGGTTGGGACGTTGACATGAACTGTCCCAACCGCAGGCAAGGTGACCTTCTCTATTGACTTATTTTCTGTGTCTTTCTCTGTCTTTATCATTGGTACAGTCTGTTCAGAAATTTGTTTTAGTTGTATTTCCATGAACTGCTCAACTTCATTTTTAATCTGCCCTTTTATAATTGTATACGAGTCTTCTGTTTTTGTTGACATAGCTTTTTCCATACTCGTAACAGATCTTTCTACTTCAGCTATTTTATTAGACATCGATTCTTCAACACTCAAGACAGATTTTTCTACTTCAGCTATTTTTAATGTCATTGATTCTTGTACCTCTGATATTTTAGTAACTTGTTTATTAAGCTTACCTCTTAGGAAACCCAACTTTGCAGCGGTTTGTTCTTGTGTCTGCTTTTGCTCCTGTATTAACTCCTTGATGTTTTCTGTTTCACGCTTCTGTTCTTCTTTTTGTCTTTCTTCTGTTTCTAGCATTAGTGCTTTCTGATGTTCCTCAGCCTCTTCTATTTCCTGCGTGCATTTTTCATCCTGTCGTTTTTCTGCTTCTTCCGTTTCCTGTCTGCGTCTTTCCTCTGCTTCCAGCAGGAGGGTTTTCTGTCACTTTTCCGCTTTCTCTGCATCCTGTCGTCGTCGTTCCTCTGTCTGTGACAACAGCTCCTGGATATTTCCATCATCTTACTGGCATCCATTGTTTTTCGATTAATTATGAATTACACTCGTCTTGTACAAAGTGTCCACTGTTTCCACTGTTAACCGTTCTATCCCAGTTCTGACACCACTGTTATGATGGCCTACTTGATCATCATAGGTACAGTGGAAACAAAATAGAAGACACCAATTAAGTTACTAATCACCAGCTTTAATTTTCACATTTCAACAGTTCATAATTAACAACACAGTCTCTTATAACAAGTCAAATAAAAATTGTTCACACACAATAAAATGTCAGCTAATATTAAACACAATTGTATTACAATTATACCGTCCGATTATAAAACGCAACACTTCACTAATAACCACTTGAACGTACATAGTAATATCGCCCGATAATAACTCGAACTGCACTGTAAATATATCGCAACTATACTGAAACTGAACGTCGTGGAGCACTGGTATTTATACCCCCACTCATAGACCAAAAGATTCCAAACTACACCTTATCTCTAAACTACGATGTAATTAATTGTGGCCTTGACACAGTCCGCGCGGCTGGCGGCTTCCAGAAAAGTCTTGCGAGCGCATGTTGACATCACATACGCACGCAACATTATAGCTGGATTCCAATGGATGATTAGAGAAACACATAGATTGTTCTGTGATGTCGTAACAATATTGTTTATTTGGCAAGTAAATCACTTTGATAAACTTACAAGTATATTAAGTAGGAAAATATTACAAACATTATTTCGTAAAGAAATAAGTAAGTAAATGTTTAAACAGAAAGACAAATCATTTTGTGAATTGAATTTTTTCAGCTTTGATGAATGAAAATTCTCGAATTATATCATGGATGTCAAATTGATCCAAAATATCTGACTCTATTGATGTAATGGCAAGATTTGAAGTCTGTCTTGTACCATTGTGGAGTGCAATTAGTTTTTAATAATTTTAAGTTTAGAAAAGGATCGTTCTGCAGATGCTACAAATACAAATAATAACAAAAGAATCTGAAGAGCAATTGTAAATTTTGGATAAACTGCGATTAAGTCATTTGAGTAAATATACTGAATTATCTGATGTACATGGTTTTTAAAATTAGAAATAAATGGTTGACAGTATAAAATTTCTTCGCTTAAATCGTCTGTGTCGCTTAATTCATATGTTCTTTTAATAAAGAAATTTTTTAGCAAAGATGCTGCTTTTTGATCTGTTATATAGAAAAGAAATTTACTGAAATTTCTGAAAACTAAAATTTATATAGAAAACTAAAATTCTGAAATTTTAGAATCTACTGTAGGTCTGCTTACATGTTCGTGCTCATAATCAAATTGTGGTGTCTTTTTATATCACTTCAGTTGTCTACTACTAAAAAATACAGATGCTGTGTCACATTTTGCAATTAATTTTGTGCTTTCTACAATTTCTTTGAAATTTTCATCAAATCCTTAACATGTCAGCAGTATCATACAGTAAAATTTGGCGAGAATAGCCTACCCGTCCAGAGCATCGAAAAGGTTAATACAATTAACGTCATGAATAATTTTTTTTTCAAATATTTTCTCCTCACCTGAAATTTTTGGCACCTTTACTATCCTGGCACCTGTGTGTGCTGCACATTCTGCACACTGTGTCGACGCACCACTGTACCCAAACTGACTATTCCTCGCTACCGTGTTTTGGCTCTTATCTATGAGTATATTGCAATGTGGCAGTCACCCTTCCACACTGCACCGGCCTACAGTGAAGCTTATTTTCAATTTGAAATCCTAACTGCTAAAATTTCTGGATTATATACGAATTACAGTACTAAACTTTCTACAAATAGTCAATGTACAGACACAGTTTAGTACATATCCAGTCATTTAATCGTGCTCTTAGCAGATGTCTAAAGTGTAAAAATATTATTTGAAAAATTAAGAAACTTTTAAAATTTATATAGTATATTACAAAAAAAACCTAAAACATACCAGCAACCATTTTCTTTCACATTTGTTATGTGAAATACGTGAAATAGTACACTAGACAACAAGTTTTCTAATATATAGCTGACTGTGTATCCACTCAAGAGTGCTTGAGGATGGGAGGCATCTGTGAAGAGTTTTCTGCTACATGAGAACTGGAGTCACATTGTTTTTTGACATTGAAATGACTACCTAAAACTGAACTAACACTAAGTACTGTGGAAAGGATAAAGTCTTGTTCACGTCTGTGTCTTCCAGGATTATAAGACTTAGTGTCAAAAATTAAACGAGAATTTTTATCAGTATGTTTTACACAGGTTACGGACATTCAAAACTAAACAAAATATAAATTAAGGAAAAAGCGTATTTTCAAAAGATTTCTACATTATATTATTTTAATATAACTAAAATAAATTACAAATTTAAATTTTAAAAAGCTACTTCAGATTTATATACAGTATTGAGGATAGGCATAGACATATGATTAATGGAATTTTAATGATAATTTAATTTACGTATTTCTTTTATGCATTGTCAGCACCCTGCAAACTTTAAGTTATTGGGTATTTTAAATTCATATTTTAAGAAATTATCATATTTCTTTTAATATCAGGTTTAAATCAGCGACACATGTAGTTCATCATTTGACACCAAGTATTGCTATTTTATTTTTTTCTAAAAACCAGTAATAATAGTAGGGAGTATAAATTATGCAAGGATATACAGAAATTGTTAAAATTGGTTATTCTCTGTTAGAGTATACATTCTAGTAATGCCAGACTTCACTAGAAGGCACAAACATCTTCTTAATCCAGATGTCAGAGTTTTTTCCTTTATTTTTAATATCTGTATTTTTTATAATATATAATTATAATTGTAATATGTAATACAATCTGTTTTTATTTTATTTTAATATATATATATATATATATATATATATATAATTTTTGATGTTTTCAATTTGTTTCTTCTGCAAGTAGTATAAATTTCGTATATTCTTTTTAACACCTGACCCATGTTTCACTGAAAAATATCAGTATCATCAGAGGTTTATAAAAAGAATATACAAAATGTATACTGCTTGCAGAAGAAACAAATTGAAAACATCACAAATTATACAATTACTGCAAGAAACATCGAGTTACTTATATAGAAAATGATGGATATATATATATATATATATATATATAATTCCTTTATAATATGTGCACTGCATACCATAAACTTATTTTATTCTATAAGTATGTGACTCTACACTTTGTAATTAATAAAATTTTGATGCATAATGTATTCAAATACCGTCAATTTCCAAAATTCTTACCTTCATAGGGATCCAGGGTCCTATACGCGAACTCATGACCTGTAAGAGTGGTTATTGGATTTTGTTACGTAAATAAGATTAAGTCTCATTGACTACATTTAACCAACTCGTTTATTTATTAACTTTAACATCTCTCTCTGCTTTCTTTGCAAAGTTATTTTTTCTCTTAACACTTATACATCCCCAAACAACGTTGGGTACTTTATTTATAGCATAGGCTCTATTTTATGCTCCCTTTCTGAACATTGTTTTGCCCTATCGTTTATATATCTTTAACAACAATATAAAAAACAAATATTATTCAACTTATTGCTAGAATATCTATATCTACTAAAAGGCTATCCAGCACTTCGCACATTCACTCTCTCTCTCCCATACTTTCCACCCCCTGAATAAGAGATCTCTTTAAATATTTTACATATGTTATTGGGTCGTTATTTTTGTTGTTGATTTATATTGTTAAATGTTGCAAAGGGTATTCAGCCTGTACAAGCTCCGTGTTCGCCAACACTGTTGATACACTGTTTCCAGAAAACACTCACGAAACGAGTTTAAAACAGTGAAATTTTGAAAAACTATTACTGAATATTCATTCTGACATTCTTCTTTGTTGTTTGGTGTTTATTTCCCTGATTTAACTGTTTGTCGACACTACTTTACTCGAGCTGAACTTTTATATGACCGTGCGGTCTGTATACGGGGAGTCGACTGACGCTAAAGTCAAGCGTCTTCAAAATGGCCAGCGTCACTCTGGGCTCGGCTACTTGGTTTTTGATTGGCTGAGCGCACGTCTCGTGATCTCTTGTTATTTCTCGTACCATCGCAGGCGGCGGCAAGGAAAACTGTGCGTGACTTTCACTCTGTCTAAATCGGCACACGCGCGCTCGTACATATTCCGATGCTCCAGATTTCGTCGCACCTCGCCTAGCTTATTGGTAGACTGACAACTGGGTGTTCACAAAAGTTACGCTTTGGTTATTAAAACCCGGGCTCAGTGTGGGTGACTCCACATTGTTACAGTTAGTGTGGAATTAAAATAAATCCCCATAGTTCGTCCCGTTACAAGTAAACCCACTTAATAGGTTAAGTCCTGCTGACAAACTGGTGTATTATACAATTGTTTTGTCAATCTGTTTAATGTTATTAAGTATCTATGGAGTTGAGCAATGGTTTTAAGTAAGAATGATGTTTTTGTTTCATTGCGTAAAAGCCTTTTTTCTTGTTCTATTGCAAGCTACATTATCCATAACTATGACAATTTACTTCTTCGTATATGGTAATGTCTATTTGAATACAGTTATAACCTTACGGTGCTAGTCAGGCAGTTTTTTATAGTAAATGTGTTCAGCAGTTTCTATACACAGATTGTTCCAAAACTTTGTAAGAGTATGTTTCACTTTATCCAAAACTTGTCAATATAAACAATCGTGTAACATTCGGATTATAAGTTTTTAAATTTGCTGTGTAACGGATGCTTAACAATTATATCATTTCTTTGAGCAGAAAAAATTTCATTGCCTTATTACTTCAATCTATATTTCATACACTTACCAACCTGTAAAATTTGATCGTTTAGCATCCCGTATACATATGTTCTTTCCTCTGAAAAAACCCCCTTTGCCCACACACGGTACAAAGACATGAAATCTTTTTGTAGATGGTAGTGTGGGCATTTGGTTTCCAAAGGAAATATTGTATGTGTATGGATAAAATCTGATGTTTGGCTTGTCATGTATTGTTGCGTATTGTCACTTACAGATTTTCAGTGTTTCATGATTTATCCTTTGGCGTCTCCTGTGTACAGCTGTGAGTAGCCTATTTGACAAGTTAGTGAGTGAGCAGTTCTCTTGTTACATTCTGTTAGTTTACAGATAAGTTGAAATCGCTTCAGTTATGGGTCAAAGGGAAAAATCGTGTTTGTAGCTTATGCAATGGAGCATGGAACATGAAGAAAAGGCGATGACACTGGCAGAAACCATGGCTTGCTGAAATGGACAAATGCGATCATATGATACTATTAAAGGAGATAGGGGTAACAGTCCAGAAGATTTCAAAAATTATTTATGGTTGAACGGTGAAATTTTTGATGAATTGTGTAACGAAATCTGTTACTGGGTGTTTAATAATTAGTGTGGTTGAATTTTATAATGGTCACTCGATCTTGTATTCATATAGTAAATGTGTGCATGACGAACGTTTTTTAACTCGCTCGTTGGGTTCGTGGTATAGTATAGGTGTATGATTGATGTTTTTAATAAGTTCAATAATTTCTGTCAATGTTATTTGCGTGTAGCGAGTCGAGTTGTACCTTTTCTTACCATTTACGGGCAAACCGTATCTCTCGGCGTTTGGTTTGAATATTGCCGCCTCACTGCCCGATTGGCGCACGCCGTCTTTCAGTGTCGACTTCGCTAACTGTGATGTTTTGTTGTTTCACTTTAATAATTTTCTATGTATTGGCTTTCGTATGAATCAAACATACAGCGTATCAGAACAATAATATTTATTAACCCTTTAATAGTTTTCAGTTAGTTAGTAGTACATTATTTTATTTTAGCACCGGCTTTTACAGTTGCTCAGTTGGCATGATCAGTTTAAATGTATTCTGTACACGCCGCTTGGCGAGTACCGTTGTTTACAATAAAATGGTTTTACCCAGGGGGTGTTAATAAGTCCTTTTTGCTACAGAAGTATTGGATTACGGCTAAAATGCACAAATTTATAATAATTCTTAAAACTAGGTACACAATAATTATTATTTTAATACATCCAAGTAAGTAAACATCAATGAGAGTTAGTCTAATTTTTTGGTTAGGATTTTGTCAACAAGTTATGTTTATTAATTATTTATTATAGCTCAGTTTAAATAATTATCAATTGATTAAAGTTCAATAATAGTGATATTATAAATACTTTCAATTTTAGTTCAAAATAGTGATCAGTGAAGTGAAAATTGTGATTTGTTATTATGGATTGAAAAATTGGGAATTCGTTTTTAGAGAGATTATTGTTTATACTCATCAATTCTCGATGGGGCTTCCGCGATGCTCGTCTGCTTCTTCCGGATGGATCTGGTCGTCTTCTATTCTTCGGAATTTCATTAATCTCGTCCAGACGGTTTTTTCCATAAAGTTTTGCTTCGTACTCGGTCTGCAATCGTCCGTCTTCTTGGGTTGAAGTAGGTCACCTCTGGTCTTCCTTCGGGATGAGTCATCAGTTATTATTCCAGAAGTCTTCTTGATTTCCACGGATAATTTTGGTTTGTGAAAATTTTAATAATAAATATATTATCAGGTGTTCCCTGGGCTGCTATTACTATCTTCTTTTCTTTCGATTTCCGTCAAAATTTTCTTATTTTTAATAAAATTTGGGTTGAGAGCTGCATACATCCGCCCTCGGCGTCGGTCAATAATGGATTAATGAAAATTCAACGGTTTTTTGGCAATAAATTTCGGTTGCTATGGTTACCTAATAAACTATGCTAATTCTCATTGG
This sequence comes from Magicicada septendecula, assembly GCA_034769895.1. Classification (NCBI taxonomy): domain Eukaryota; kingdom Metazoa; phylum Arthropoda; class Insecta; order Hemiptera; family Cicadidae; genus Magicicada; species Magicicada septendecula. The sequence goes on from CM068367.1 coordinate 455,495,026, forward strand.
TCGTTAATTTAAGTCATTGTTATATTCTAACGTCTTATTTTAGTTTAAATCTACAAAGTATCTTCAAATGAAGATTTCCTTCTTATTTTAATAGCTAGATTTATTACATGAATACCATTGTTCGTAATTTTTGATAAGGATCATTTTGATACCCTTACTTTACCCTGATCATGGTTACTTTTGGGTAGCTAATCACATTTATGTTATTTTCCTTATTTATATTTTATATATATTTTATCCAAAACTGGATGTTATTAATACATTTTGGTATTAGGAATACCCACTTAACTTGTTCAAACATTTTGTTTATTCTGATTTGATATTGGACTATTATTTGTTCTTAAATTTACAAAGTTCTTCATTAACAGTTAGGCCTAGAGCCTAGATTTTCCTATACTACTATCTAACATTTCTTTGTAACTTATTACCTTTATATTTGGTACTTTAAAACAATTTTTTAACAGAAACAAGTAATAAACATTGGTGTTTCTAACTACACCTCTTATTAGAATAATAAACATTTTCTTGACAGGTTTAGACTGAAATAAAACTTCTAACTACCCTTCTGTTCCTTTCTACTATCTGGTTCAAATGATAATTCATTATATTATATTGGTTTTTTTAAACAATAATAACACTCTTATTATACTACTATTAAACTATACTTTACACAATATACTCTATTCCCTCATTCCTTCACTAGAAAACAGTGTCTATTGTTCTTGTTTGCCTTTCATTCCAATGACTTAATTTCTATCTTATTTTATAATTCTTATTAACTATTGCTTAACTTAATCACATTATAATGAGTTCCTGTTACTTGCTAGTACAAAGTTTATCACCGGTCTTTCATTTATTCTAATACAGTCTACTAACTAAAATACTTTTTAAGTTCTCCCACTACACTTTTTCCTTCATAGAAGGTTTTTGATTTAATCACTTTCACTTATTACATGCAACATGCTATCACTACATGTCACCACCTTTGTATTAATATACTCTTTCTTCCACTCACTTGACATTATTCACTGGGTGGTTTATTTATGTTAATATCATCATGGGGTTACTGGTTATAAATATTTATTTTGTTTTCCCTTCACTAATGATCACTTTTGGTTATTAACTGTGGCCTTTATTTGCCTCAGGGTATTGTTTACTAGTTTTGATTATATTTATCATTATTCATTAGGGTGTGTGTACTATTAACTCCCTATCTTCTATTTATAAATACATTCCTTCATTAATAATACACACATAACATTACTATCTTTCTTATTTGTCATTATTACCCTAGGTACATCTCATCTTTACTCTAATTACATTAGTGCATTTGTTAACATACATTTTAATGGTCATTATTAGGGAATTACAATGTTCGTTGTCAGTTTCTTGATTACATTTAGTTCTTGGTTCCTTCTTCCTTGTTCCATTGTTCTTTTTGTATTTATCCGATCTATTGTGTCAAGTCACCGTCAATTTATCAGTCATTTGTCATTAGGTTATTAGGTTACTAATCTCTGAGTTTATAAGTTCTTGCCTTTTATTCTGGTCTTCAGCTTCTTTGTTTTATAATTAATTATCATTGTATCTTCACTACCTTATGTCATGTTACAATTGTTACAATTAGCCATTCCTGTTCTTCAGAAACAAGACACACAATGAGACAAAGTATAAGTGCTGAAGAGAGGTTTATTTTAATACTCTGTTTCCTTGCCACCGGCTGAAGTTATGAAGATCTCAAGTTAACAACAGAAATATCTCCTAAGGCTTTGGGATGCACAATACCAGAAACTTTCAAAGCTCTGTTTGAGTTTTATGGAAGGACTACTTATCAGTATTTTCCTGATGCCATTATGTAATTATGTACTAATTGAGGTTGGACCTCTGGCGTCAACTCAGCATCGTCATTACCATTATCTTCAGATTGAGATGAAGGGCTTGTCATCATACTGTCCAAACGGTCAGTTCATTTTTCGTGATCTTGCATAAACACCAACAAATCAAAGTACCAGAAGTCATTAGCAGATGCACCACTTTTTTTAAAGTGTAAATATTTCTTCAACCCTTTCCTAATTGAGCCTCTCATGGACTGGACTTTTTTCCACAAAATCTCGATAGGGTCTCAGCTTCAGAAAAACTGTATAAGTGTATTGTATCTGCTATGTTTGAAATTCCTGTTGATGTATTCTTTTGATTTCTCATTCCACAAAGCTCGGTGTTAATGGTAAATTTCGATGCATTCTGTAAGGAACTCTTTGCTCACTTGTCTAATGTCAGTCATCTTGTTCAACACAAAACAACTGATGGTATGGGTCGTGGAGTGACATATGTGACTTTAACAACGGCAAAACACTACTCCACACCGTTCCATGGAAGAATGGGGCGAATCCATCCCTGTTCTACTATGGGATGGGCCGTGCCCAGTAATACATATGATTTTTTATACGACTTTAAATGATGCAACACTTTTCCAAGGGAAAGACTGTGTGAGTATGAGCTGCTTTAGAAATCACCACTCACTTCCATCAAAATTCATTATATAGTAGGGCAATTTGTGCTGATATGTCTTCTTGTAAAGTCACTATATTGTTACGACATCACAGAACAATCTATGTGTTTATCGAACGTTCCAGAGGGATCCAGAATGTAATGCAGTGGCCTACATAACACTTGACATGTGAGGCAGTATCACGTAATGAGGCAGTATCACGTAATACGGCACGTCTCGTGCGTTCTGGAACCATCTCAATTAGCTCAGCGGTGCGTGTTTATGCGAAGGTCATGCTGAAGTGTCCTCTAGAATTTTTGATGGCTTGTTAAGGATGCATGTTATGGAACACAGTAGACTATAAATAGCCCATACCTGCTGCTTAGTTTTTAGTTATTGTCGGGGGATTACAGGTGATGTTACTCTGTGCGTTCAAGTGGTTAATAGTGAAGTGTTGTGATTTATAATCAGGCGGTATATTCTAATACAATTGTGTTTTAATATTAGTTGACATTTTATGCGTGTGAACAATTTTTTATTTGATTTGTTGTAAGACACTGTGTTGTTAATTACGAAGTGTTTAATTGTGAAAATTAAAGCGGGTGATTAGTGACTTAATTGGTGTCTTCAATTTTGTTTCTATTGTACTTACGACGATAAAGTAGACCGTCATAACAGTGGTGTCAGAACTGGGATAGAACGGTTAACAGTGGAAACAGTGGACACTTTGTACAAGATGAGTGATTGGAAAACAATGGATGCCAGTCAGATGATGGAAAATTCACAGGCGCTGTTGTTACAGACAGAGAAATGACAGGATGAGAAACGCAGGCAGGAGGGGGAAGAAGCAGAAAAATGACAGGATGAAAAATGCAGGCAGTAAAGAGAAGAGGCTGAGGAATGTCAGAAAGCACTAATGCTAGAAACAGAAGAAAGACAAAAAGAAGAATGAAGACAAGAAAGGGAAGAAACAGAGGAACAACGTAAACGTGAAACAGAAGACATCAAGGAGTTAATACAGGAGCAAAAGCAGACTCAAGAACAAACTGCTGCAGAGTTGGGTCTCCTATGAGGTGAGTTTAATAAGCAAGTTACTAAAATATCGGAGGTACAAGAATCAATGACATTATAAATAGCTGAAGTAGAAAAATCTGTCTCGATTGTTGAAGACTCGATGTCTACAAAAATATCTGTCATAGAAGAATTTGTGTCAAATAAAATATCTGCAGTAGAAAACTCAATGGCAAACATAAGAGAACAAATTAAAAGTGAAGTTGAGCAGTGCCTGAAGATGCAACCAAAACAATTTTCTGAACAGACTGTACCAATGATAAAGACAGACAAAGACACAGAAAATAAGTTAATAGAGAAAGTCACTTTGCTTGCAGTAGGGGCAGTTCATGTCAAAGCTCCAACCTTTGACGGAAGCACGCACTGGGTGACGTATTTATGCCAATTCGAAGCTGCTGCATGCGCAAATAATTGGACGGAGAAAGACAAGGCAGTTTCTCTCATTCTCATTCTTTGTCACTTTACAAAGCAATACGCTCCTAGGACAAGGCAGTTTCACTCATTCTCTCATTCTCATTCTTTGTCACTTTACAAAGCAATACGCTCCTAGGCAAATTGACTCCTGTGGCCTGGGTAGCCAGAATGACACAACAAAGATCCAGTGCTTTGGATAATTCCGAATTACCAGAGGAACTGCAGGAATTATTGAAGAGATCTTCTAACGACCTCTCAAGTGGTGAGGTAAAAGAACTAGGACAGTTTTTACACGAATTCAAAGATTGTTTTGCAGTTCGGGGACAGTCACTGGGAAGAACCTCTCTTGTGCAACATCGCATCAATACCGGGGACACAACACCGATACGCCAACCTCCTCGAAGGCCTCCATTATCTAAACAAGAGGAGATGTCTCGGTTAGTACAGGACATGTTGACAGAGGGAGTAATCTAACCTTCGTCAAGTGCTTGGTCTTCTCCTGTAGTGCTGGTAGCAAAGAAGGATGGTGGATTGCGTTTCTGCGTAGACTACCGGAGGTTAAATGACGTTACAAAGAAAGACTGCTATCCATTACCTCGCATTGACGATACTCTCGACATGTCTGGAGCACAGAGGTTTTCCACATTGGACCTGAAGAGTGGATATTGGCAAGTGGGTCTTCATCAAGAAGACAAAGAAAAGACCGCTTTCTCGACCCCAAGTGGCTTATTCCAATTTAACGTCATGCCATTTGGACTCTGTAATGCACCGGCAACATCTGAAAGATTGATGGATCTGGTACTCCGAGGCCTGACGTGGAAAACTTGCCTTGTTTATTTAGACGATATCATAGTCATCGGGAAGACTTTCAAACAAATACCATTTCGAAAATCTTAAGGAGGTTCTAACTAGAATTCTTGGTGCCCAACTGAAGCTGAGCCCGAAGAAGTGTTCTCTATTTCAGAAGGAAGTCCAGTATCTGGGCCATCTGGTTTCGGCAGCGGGTGTTAGCATGGATCCTAATAAAGTAGACACCGTAAGAGACTGGCCATTGCCAAAGAGTAAACATGAAGTTTGGAGTTTCCTAGGGTTATGCTCATATTACATACGTTTTGTGAAAGGCTTCGCTATTATTGTTAAACCACTACATGAGCTAATGGAAAATAAATGAAACTTCCAGTGGTTGAGAGAGTATGACCAAGCATTTAGGACTTTGAAGATTGCATTATGTTCGCAGCCAATTCTTGCTTTTCCAGCTTCCGAAGGGAAGTACATCGTAGACACAGACGCAAGCAATACTGGTCTAGGAGCAGTTTTGTCTCAAGTGCAGAATGGTGAAGAGCGAGTAATAGCATATTACAGCAAAACGTTTTCTAAACCAGAGAGAAATTATTGTGTTACAAGGAGAGAGTTGTTGGCAATTTTCAGAGCTTTGGAGCGCTTCCGTAAATACCTCTATGGGAGAGAATTTTCACTACATACCGACCATGCCGCGTTTGCATGGCTCTTGAGATTCAAAAATCCGGAAGGACAGTTGGCAAGGTGGCTCGAACGTCTGCAAGAGTACAACTTCAAGGTACAATATTGGCAGGGGCACCTCCATGGTAATGCAGATGGCTGATCACAAAGACCATGCCCAGAAGACTGTCCGACATTGCCTCAGAAAGGAAGAACAAAACTCAAGCGAACATGTTCAAGCTATCACTGTAGATTTCCTGGCAGATGGCTGGATGACACAAGACTGTCGACAAGAACAGATGACTGATGAAGACATTGGACCGATCTTGACAGCAAAGGAGGAAGGTCACCCGGATTGGCAAGATATCTGCCACGGTTCGGAAGTGCTGAAGGGCTACTGGGCACAATGGGAATCCCTTACCTTAGAGAACGGATTCCTGAAAAGGGTTTGGGAAAGTGCAGATGGACAAGACGTGGTCATGCAGTTGATAGTTCCCCGAAGTAAAGTGCAGTCTGTTTTGAAGGAGGTGCATGATGGGATGTCTGGAGGCCATCTTGGTGTTAACAAAATCCTTGACAAAATACGGAAGCGATTCTATTGGCTTCATCTTCACCACAACGTAGAGGAATGGGTTCGGACATGTGAAATATGTGCTGCAAGCAAGGGCCCACAAACCAGAAGCAGGGGAAAAATGAGACAGTATAACGTTGGACTGCCTTTCGAGAGAATTGCCATAGATATTGCTAGACCATTCCCAGTTACTGACAATGGAAACCGGTACATCATGGTTGTAGGTGACTACTTTACTAAGTGGGTGGAAGACTATGCAATTCCAAATCAGGAGGTTACCACTGTGGCAAAGCAGTTAGTTCACAACTTCTGTTGCTGTTATGGAGCCCCTATGGAAACCCATACGGATCAAGAGAGAAATTTCAAATCAGGAGTGTTTAAAGAATTATGCCGTCTACTCGGAATTCGAAAGACCAGGACAACGCCTCTGCATCCTCAGTCAGACGGGATGGTTGAGAGATTCAATAGGACACTTGAGCAGCATCTTTCGAAGGTTGTTGACGAGAACCAAACAGACTGGGCCAAACGTATACCACTATTCCTCATGGCGTATAGATGATCAGTACACGACACAACCAGCATGACTCCAGCAAAATTGGTGTTTGGGCGGGAGATTCGTCTTCCTGGGGACTTAATGTTCGGATCACCTGAGACTCAGTCCCAAGAGCCACAGAACTATTCCTCGCAATTGGAAAACCAACTGCGAGAAATGAATCACTTGGTAAGAGGACGGCTGAGGTTTGCCAGTGATTAAATGAAAACTCGGTATGACATTCGCAGCAATAGTGTGGGTTTCCAAGAAGGAGATCAGGTCTGGTTGTTCAACCCAAAGCGCCATCATGGTCGCTCACCTAAGCTTCAGTCTAACTGGGAAGGACCCTACACTGTGAAAAAAAGAATCAACGATGTTGTTTATTGGATTCAACAGGAAGGACAGCGAAAGTTCAAGGTCGTCCACCTAGATCGCCTGGCTAAGTATTACTTCAGAGACGGGTTGCCAGTTTGGGTCAAACAGGCTTAAGGAGGGGGCAGTGTTACGATATCACAGAACAATCTACGTGTTTATCGAACGTTCCAGAGGGATCCGGAATGTAATGCGGTGGCCTACATGACACTTGACATGTGAGGCAGTATTATGTAATGCGGCATGTCTCGTGCGTTCTGGAACCATCTCAATTAGCCCAGCGGTGCATGTTTCTGCGAAGGTCAAGGTGAAGTGTCCTCTAGAATTTTCGATGGCTTGTTAAGGACGCATGTTACGGAACACAGTAGACTATAAATAGTCAATACCTGTTGCTTAGTTTTTAGTTATTGTTGGGCAATTACAAGTGATGTTACTCTGTGCGTTCAAGTGGTTAATAGTGAAGTGTTGTGATTTATAATCGGGCGGAATATTGTAATACAATTGTGTTTTAATATTAGTTGACATTTTATGTTTGTGAACAATTTTTTATTTGATTTGTTGTAAGAGACTGTGTTGTTAATTACGAACTGTTTAACTGTGAAAATTAAAGCTTGTGATTAGTGACTTAATTGGTGTCTTGTATTTTGTTTCCACTGTACCTACGACGATCATTAGACCGTCGTAACAATATGTTTTAAAATGATTGATTTCGTTGGTATGCTGTTCCATTGTATGAGAGATAATATGATTTTGTTGGTATGCTGTTCCATTGTATGAGAGATAATAGATGGTCTCTTTTTGGTCTCACTTTTGATCTACACATATTTCTGACACCGATGTGAGTGTCAACTATTTTTACCAAGGAAACCTATATGCATGCACGTGCGCACACACGTCCACTTATTTGTATATAACTTCAAATGTTATGTACATTTTAAAGTACTCATAAAGATCCAGCGTTCTTATGAAACATATTAAAGTACATTATTTTTCATCATTACAGCTTCTATAATTTTCTGATTTCAGCTTTCTCAGAAAAAGAGTGCGAACTTTGGCTGAAAGGACTGAGACATCTTATAGCAGATACAATAAATGCCCCATATCCCTTACAAGTCGAACGTTGGCTTCGTAAAGAATTTTATGCAATGGAAAACAACAGAGAAATGTAAGCTATTTCTACAGCATATGTGTAATTGAGAATTATAAGTTTTTTATTTTTAAATTGGTTAATATAAACCAAACTTATATCTTAAAATTAGAGGTGTCTTCAATATGAGGTAACTTGAATTTTTGTAATTAGTGTATTCTATGTGATAAATCAAAATTATTGTTTTATAACAATAGACTTTTGTTATTAGTGTGGTGTGAGATGCATGCTAATAATACAATATATGTAATATTATGTAGCATGTAATATAGTACAGTATTATTAATATATTATTGATATATTAACTTATGTGAAACATGTTTAAGGTATTATGATATTTGTCCGCTGTCAGACATGTTGATCCATTGTTGTACTGATGTGTAGGTTTTGTGATTATCAGTAACCATATATAAAATGTTGTCAGCATATTAATTTATAACCCTCCAAAATTACAAATACAAAATATTACATCTGGGGAGTCTCGAGCAAGTAGTATAAATCACAAAACTATAGAGAAATGCGCATTGTATGATGAAGCACCATGCATGTTGAACTTTGCTGAAAAAAGAGGTAAGCAGGCTACAAAAGAAAGAATAGTTGAAAGAAATAGGGGTACCTGAATAATTAAATTTATAATAAAGTGGATGGTTATCTGACAAAAATACTGGAAGCATGTTCCAGTCATCTCTGGATATAATATTGTTATGCAATGGAACATTCTCGAACAGTGGAGTGTGTCATTCTACATGTTTCTCGGCTATCCCAGCAGAGCCCAGCTCTAATGTTTTTGTGCATATTGTAACAGTCCAGTTTTAAGAAGTCTAACTGTTATTATTTAGTTTGTTGTTTAGTTATTGTTTTATAAGTTCGAGTAAAAAATTATTTAACTTTGTGTTTCGTTTAATCACTTTTAATCTAAGTCGACGATAAATCCGCACTTCACGGACGAGGTACACCGGTTGACTATCTTGCAGGCATTGATAATCACTGGGGTCAGTTAACAGCGGACCTGTAGCTGTAAAAATTAGCAAGTTAGGTGATATAGTTACTGCTACATTCAGTCTCTTCGACTAACTGGAATGTCAATCGGTTCTTTAATAACTCAGGTTATTAAATTAGAGTTAGTCGGTGCCACCTGTAGAATGCTTAATAAGTACCTGTAATATTCGTCTAGTCTACTAATAGATGCTCGTCAACTCGATTATGGTTTGTAACAAACAATGGTTTATTCACAATTTAGTTTAGTTGAAATATTCATAACTTAATTTGATTATTTGGCTGATGGCTTTTCTTTAACAAATTTTCATTTAAAATTAATGAGTTGTCTTAATCTCAGGGTATTTCAGACATTTTAGTTTCATAAAACAATTTAACATAACATAATTAGTCACTTAACAATTCATATATTCAGGGTCCTTGTAGACTGCAAGATACAAAACAAATACATATGACTGGGCTACAAGTTATACACAACACATTGTGATTCCTTAATAAGATGATAAACACTTAATGAATCATTAGAAAAAACTCGGGTTAAACAATATTAACCTTTAGTTAACCTGAAATATTTAATTCACATTGAATAAAAATGGTTTAATGTTTGGTTAAAGAAGTGTATTTATTCTAGCACTGGGAATTTACATCCCTTATAAATCAAAAATAATTACTGTATTCATTAATTCGGACAATGTCCACAAACAAAAGATTTCTCATTTAACAAAATTAAAATATATCATTGGTCCTACTAAATTGATCGGACAGTTAACTAAGTTTTATAAACTTTGAGATCATAAAATAAATTGATTATGATTCCTTAAAAAAATATTTGAGGTATTGTAATTTTGGTTAATGCCAAAATAAACTATCTCCTTTTAATCATTGAGAAAAAAACTTTCATTGAATTAAATTCGCTTGATCAGTTAAAATTATTAAAGTCAAGGTACTATGTCCCTTGCTATTCTTGTTCTGTGTTGTTAATCAACATTGATAAGCGTATTCGCCTTATTACACAAGTAGTTACACATTTGAATACAAATCTTAATAATATTTACAAAAGTAATATTCAATAATAGTTGCGAGGTTCGTTGCCTCTATTGTTTTTTGTTCATTTTGTGTTATGGCCACACATGGCAATATTATGTATCATTGTCTCATGCTTTACAATAATAACAAACACCATACTTTCCTTTGTTCACTTTCAATTAATTCAAAAAAATAACTTCCCGATATTATATGGGATTGTACACTATATAATCTGGTTCACACTGGTGTATCACTGTTTATCCTTTGGATATAACGAACAATTCGCACTTAGAAAAATTTGAGGGTTACTTAACCTCAGCTTATTGTTATCGCGAACAGCTGATGTCGCGAGTTCGATGTACTCTGCACACGCCTCGTCCATAGTTATATCTCTCGCTGTCCAGACAATAATAATGAATTCCGCTCTGGCTTGGCTGTTCCTTTTTTTCTCGAGCGATCTGCCTCCCCAATGGTTTGTGCAAATCTGATTGGATAAAAATTACGTCAGTCGATCTATGTCGTGTGGTTACTCCCTTCCGTAAACAATTAATTTCTTAAAATCCGATTGAATATGGGTTCGAGAGTAGCGTTATGCACCAAATGAACAGAATTCCTTAAATATAGTTTTACAAACTTATGCTACTATTTACACTAAATATAAATACACTATGCACTTGCATTTGCTTTGCTTGTAATTTTAAGACCTTGCAAGGCATGTCTAGCTATTATATTAACGAAGTTAGAAATTTCGTTAACATTTTTACATAATTCTGTCATAATAAGTATTTAAATATTGTTCTTTGACAATTACGAGTTGTATATCAACTGTATGTGACACTTTAAATACTTTTATCTCAGTTACAATCGTTATTATTTATCTAAAACAACAAATTACCAAGTTTAGGTCTAGGCTGGCTATGGCCTGGAAGAGGGATTGTTTAATTTACATAATTTTTATAGAATTCTTCCTCTCTGAGTATTTCTTTTGTTAGATAGTTCTTTTGAGATGTCATTACAAATTTTGTACACCTCAGATTTCGTGTACACTCAATTTATTTCCTGTTTTAAGCATTTTTAGCTCAGTAGGTCATTGACCTAATATGGGTCATTGACATAATTTCAAATAATTAACTTAATATCGACTTTTATTGAATTATACTTGATAGGTATCACTAATGATTGAGACTGAATGTTGTATCAAGCTTAGAGTTTTCCTAATTACAGGTTTTACCTTGATTTATGTGTCTACACTTCTTACATCTAGTGTAGTTAGACACTTGCATTCATTTATGTTTATTTTGCCTTAATTCTTAGCTTATACTTAGTGTTATACAGTAATAGTAGTAACAGGAGTTGTATTACCCCTTTATGCAATAGTTTGTTCATGGTTTACAAAATTAAAGTGTTTTTGTAGTGTGTGAAGTGTGTACACTTTTGCTGTCTCTGTCAGTCCCATGTATTTACACTTAGTACTCCCTTATATCACTTTTAATCTGCTCACACTTAGTATTAGTTTTACCTCTATAATGTCCTTTATCATTATGGTAAGTTATATACTAATTTACATGCGTTTACTACTAATTAAATGTATTTATTTATGGTTTTGTACCATTTGTCAGGTTAGATGATGCCTGTGTTGTTTGACAACAATGCTTTCATGTAAAATTGCTTTTTTTTTGTCAATTTTGCCTCTAACCTTCAAGTTTTACTAACAATTATCTGCACGTCATTCTTACTTTAGTATTATTTACCATATTATTCACTCTTTATCAGTTTATACATGTAATTATCAGGTATTAATCCTGGTTTATTCAGCATGTCTATTGGTATTAATAAATGGGTTTATTCTGATTTCATCAGTTTGCTATTAATTATATTCTATGTAATAACTAGTTCCTTAAATATTTTTATTATCAATTAACATTTTTATATATCGAGTGGTCAATGTCAAGTCTTTTGTCATACTCTGGTTTATGTGTGTCCCATTACTTTAGGTACTGATTTGCTGGCACATTTCCTAACTTGTATTCTCTTCTTATTCTGGTACTATTGGTTCCTGTTTCTTCATATTCTTCTGTCTTCTTCTTCCTTGTTGTGGTTATAATTATTGGTGGGTTTGTGTCCTCTCACTTACCATCTATTGGGTTATTTGTGTTAAATCGTATCGTACTGTTGTTTTCCAAGTTTTGCTCTGTTGATTGCTACTTTTCTTCTTTCATATGTCACTTTTATTATTACATTTAGTTGTTTGACCGGATAATAATATTAAATACACATTTCTTTATACATTATTCATCCCTTCTAATTTACAGTGTTAATTATTTAGTATCCTATCTTTCTTATGTTGCTTCTTAAATGCATGGTGAAGATATGTACCCTTACATATTACTAATTTGTGAGGAAAGACAGTTACTTATCATGCATCAAAAATCGAAGCTGTTCCAGACCACACCCGTCCGTGCACACTGTGTTAAAGGCCAGACACAACACTGTTTCTGGTGGATTCGAGAGCGCCCAGAAGAGACTGTTGTTTAACACATCATTCATAAAGTGACAGATTATTCTGGCATCTCAGCGGGGTGTAAATGTAAGCGTCCAGTGACGGTCAGTTCAATTTTATGTCGGACAATTACTCAGTGCGTTCAAGTAGTTATTAACAAAAAGTGATTATTGTGCGGGACTCTATGAGTTGACATGATTATTGGTGTGGACAAATTAACTTGAATTATTGTACGAGTATAATCTTGTTGAATAACTTGTTGATTACAAACAGTTCATTGAGATAATTAGAGTTGGTAATTGGTGATTTCATGGGTGTATTGTATTTTGTCTTCCACTGTACCATATGACGATCAGTGAGACCGTTGTAACAATATTCTAATGTTGCTGGTCCATGTGGGTGCTGGAGTTGTCCAAACAAGTGCTGTTCATTTGAGTAGTGAAACATAACAGTGAAGTATTAGGAGTGAACATGGTAGAGAAGAATTCAACAGAGGAAATGATCAACTAATTGTAATTGAATTTGGGGTTAACCAAAAATACCCCCTCCTCCGTGGCCAGCTGACAGTAACGTTACAAGAAATACAATATACTGCAAAAAAAAGGTAAAATAAATAAAATGTTCTCAATAAATCTTTACATTCAATGACCCAAATAAAATCCCACCAATACAAACAATAAACAAGACAAATCAACCTCCACAGTGGCCAGAGCAGACTTGTGTGTGAACAGTAAAGAGAATCTCAATGGCAGGTGACACAACTTAATTGCTGGCTAGTCGATGACCCCTCACCAGTTGACAGTCACAACCAACATGATCCTCAGTACCTGGGGCAACAGAGGTGGTATGCTCCAAAGGCCAATAAATGCGGGGAGAGTTTGTCTCCTCTACCACCACTAAATCTTCCACAGCTGATTGGGAGAAGGACACATTCACCTGGCGTGAACCAAAAGAGATCCTTGATGTGGCCATGGGATGATCTTATAGTATCATATACAAGATTCTGGAAGATCTAAGAATGCCCCCCCCGCTCTCCTAACCCCGAAACATCTAGATGAGACTGCACCTGAGGATTTTTATGATCAGACTACTTCATGACTGTCTTTGAGCATGTATGAGTTAGATATTCATTTAGACCCCAATCCTTCAGTGACTATAGAGACTGTTTTGACACTTCTTTCTCATTCTCTTAGTTTGGAGAAGAGATTCACCTGGGACCTAAATTTTAAGGATTTTTAAGTACATTTTGTGGGTAATTATCTCTCCCAAGGACACCCAGTACCTGTTACTACCCCGACATTTCCAAAATGTTTCATTCCCCACTATGGTCTTTACATCTAGAAATGACTTGCAGAAGGTTCAAATTGTCTTTTCATTCCAGCACATTGATCACCAGTGGCATGTCTTTGAGTGATAATTGTTAATAGGTCCTAAACTTCAGACTCTGGTCTCCAGTGTTGTCACCTTGTTTTGACACTTTCAACTGGGATTCTGTCATCATATCTTTAATTTTTCACCATATGCCAAGTATGCGTACATTGAGTTGAATGGAGCTTTGTAGGTCCTGTTAATCATCTTGAATTGTTACTGCTGTTGTAATTAGTGTTGCTGTTGCAGTCCAGAAATCTTGGTTAATCAATCATAAAACAAAACACATTGCAAATTTTACTATGAACATGAATGGTATCATTGTCATTAACTTCAAGGATTAGGCCTTGCAACCAATTCCGCCTTTACAACCCACCTCTTCCTCAGGCAACACTATGTCTTCCAAAATATTGTATAAGTACAAATTCCCACTTTAAAAATTTAATTATTTAGTATTATTTAATTTGTTTGGTTAAAGTTATAAAATGAAAAGTCTGTAGTGAAAAAGACTGACGATTAATTTGTTCGAGTCGGTTCTCGCGCAGGCGTCCGTGGGTAGTCGTAGATCGCCGCAGATTCTGATTCTGCTAAAACAAACACAAGTTATTTACTTACGATAGATGAAGTTCTAGTCGGTTGACCAATTCGTAAATAATTGAATCGGTAACTCGATCCTCATAGGTCAGTGTTGTACGGTGCCACCTGTGAAAGTATTATTGATAATCTAGCTCGTGACTGTACTGTCTGTGTAATAAAAATTGTCAACTCTTTTTTCTGTTATAAATTTTAAATTTATTAACAAATCTTGATAATATTTGCAAATCGTTACTTTAGAATTTAACACATGCTGTTTGCCTAGTCAGACATTGACTCTACTTTCTATTTTGCTCTTAATCTCAGGGTATAAAAAGTATTTAAATTATTTAACATAAAATTTACAATATAATTCTTGAACCTTGGTTCATTATGTTTACAATTCTTCCATGGTTCCTTTGAGCCTGCAAGATACAAAAACAAGAAAAAATGTCTGCGCTACTGTTTAACATTAGTATGCGGAGTTAATTATTATAAACAGTAATTACATTAAATGGTTTCATAAATTATTACCATGGAATAAATATCGTCGACTATGGTCAACTTTACATTTGCTTTGCGCATAACGAATTAATCTTTAGAACAAAATGACTTGGAACGGTTTCAAAATTATCAACCTATAGTCGTAACATTGGCTATTATCAACATTGAGTTGCCTCTAGTCATACTGGTTCAAATATTTAGTAACAAAATAACATCAAAAGTTTATACAATTATTAATATGGTTATGAAATTGACTATTGTCAATATGAGAACAACTTCAGGCATACTGAAGTTCAATAAATTATTAACTATTCCAAAATATCAGGTATCAGCTTAATCTAAATATCAAAAAAGTTACATCAGTATTTAAATAATAAATTCACGTAATGTTTGTCAATTATTATTATATCCATTGTATATAGCATTCTAGTTATTCAAAACATTATGATTTGTTAATTAATCAGTGTTCATCACAATATTAATTGGTTGTTTATATCTGATACCAATTGAATTCAAAAGTTCATATAACCTCTCTTCGAGATTTCAATATTCATTGTTTAGTTCGACTTGGTTCGATATTTGTAATATCGGCAATAAATTTATTATTTATTTCTATAAAAATAATTATGTCGGGTTTATCAATGTTTGTGAATGACTGTGAGTCATTCTGTTTATTCACTATGAACCTCGTTAATATTTTTTGGTTGGTTCCATGTTTCAAAAAAATTGACAGTCTTAAAATCTCTGTTTTTAATTAATTATCATTAATAATCAATTAACACTATACTTCGTGTTAATACCCTTTAATTGCAACTTTATTATTCACTGTGCAATTGCATTTTGCTATAATATAAGCGTTTTATTTAATCACTCGACACTAAAAATTTCAGGGTTAGGATGCCCCCTTCTGTTTACATTTATAACCGCACAGCTGATATCTTGAAAACGACTGCATTCGCGCACAGAAATTTGCCATCGTCTCGCGTCGCTAGTCTGAGGTAGAATAAAAAAATTATTTTTCTTCGCTGTTCCTATATCGAGAGCACATACCCCCCGGTCGATTTTGAACGATTCCATTGGTTAAAAAGATCGACATTCCATCCAGCGAGGTCATCCCCCTCGCAAATTAATTAATTTTACAGAAAATTGTTAACGACTTTGGGTTGGAGAGTATCGTTTGTTGCCTTCTCGTTTTTGTCCAAAATAAATTGAATTCCTTTAAAATTGGTTTAATGTCCTTGTTATATGAGTAATGCTTAATGTAATCACATTATGTTATTACAATTAATCTGTTCTTTAAAATGAGTCCTCACAAGACATGTGCGAGTTTAACAATAAGAAAGTTAATTACTTACTTATGACTATTACATTTTTCTTATAGTTTTATATGATAATTATTAAAATTGACCAAATTATGATTACATTCCATCATATGGTTCCTTTGAAGTTCATTTATGACAATATCTAGTACAATGATTGTCTAAAATCAATAAAATTACTATATTTGACCCATGCTTTCTATGGCCTAGAGCATGGTCAGTTTGATTTACTTTATTTATTGACATATTTTGTTCTGTCCACTTTTTTACAGTGATACAGATATTCTAAGATGTCCATTACAACTTCTGGGCAGCTTAGTTTTCATTAGAATACAATTATTTACTTGTTTTTAGTCTCATTTATTGTTCATACTCTTAGTGTGCCATGTGTCATTATGATTTAATTCTGAATTAACGTACCACCCTCGCAGTTTAGAGCTAGAAAAGATATGTGTAATTTACTAATACTAAACTCTTAACTCTGCTTGATGGCGACTCTTAAAATTATCTCAGGGTATCCAAGAAATGATTATTAACACAATTAACTTGAATGACTGCTAATTTTAATGAACATCTTCATTAACATATTACAAGTTGCATACAATCTTAATCATTAACAATTATTGAAATTATACTTCTCATCAATTATCATTGAAAGTAGGTTCATAGACCAATTGAATTGCCAATAGTAATGGAGTTACAAAAAGACATGAATTAATCTGAGTTTAATGTTCAATTTGGTTTACTTGTTAAGTTGAATTCCTCTTGGTTGGTGTATCCTTCCCTCGGAGTCTGCGATCTTGGAGATTGCGTTGTCGGCAATTCGGATGATCCTGTTGTTGACACTCGATGACACTAACACTTGATTACTTCGGTTTCACTTTAATTACCACAGTTCACACCTACTCACTGATTCAGCATGTAACTAGTGTATACTAATTAATTTTGACACCTTAGTAACTATGTTATAAAACTGAGTGCTCGCAATATCAATAATTCATCCCGAATACACTCCCACGTTCCGTAACTTCTGAATGCACGCGTTCGATTATCGATACTATGAAGTTCGGTAACTATCACCAAGTTATATTATATTCATTCTAACAAATTACTTTGATTGGTACACTTCGTTTACTGTAATACCGGGTTTAATATTATTAAACGCACAACGCGAATATTGTACTTATTACTTATCGCAAGTTTTAGTTATAAAATCACAATGCGCGATAACGAGTCTGATAGTTGTAGAGTTCGCCGTAGACTGCCTGACAATTTCCCAACTATGTTTTTTATACTCCCTCAAACGTTACCCATACTCAATATTTACAAATCGCTTTCCCATTGGTTTCAAGTACCGCGATATTTGATTTCCTCCAACCCAACTAGCTAAATTCACCCGCTTAAAAGTGATGCTTTCTCCCATTCGTCAACAAACAGCGTGTCGCAAGCTTTTACCGTGAAAGTGAACATGACGCTACTTTGAGTTCTCTCTCACACCCTCTCTGTCTAAATTCTAACTGTGCGGTATTGTCTGAGCACTCAATTTTCCCTCGATTTCACTTAACTTTATGGCTTTTTTTAATACAATACATTTTATGATTTTACACCCTGTACGTGACTTGCTGTATAGCTCTCGCAGTGCCAGACTGTCGCTTCGCCTAGGGTGTGTGTGCTTTGAAAGAACACCGCTAAGCCAGTTTCTAACCGTACATCAAGTCACATTACTTGCATTTCTTATTCTAATATACATTTAATAATCATGTTTCTATATAAAACCATGTAAAATTGGGTAGCATTCAATTTTTACGTTATAAACGATATACCCATTTTTATGTGGTTCCTTTCAGTCTAAATTGTCTTTACAGTTTAAAGGTTGTTTTGCAATGGTTGTTCTCTTATAATTACATGTGATATTGTTAATAATTCACTAATACTTCTTGAATCTAGTGTGGTCAGACAGTTACCTCAATTTTCTTTAATTCTGGTTAAATTAGCTTTTCATTATAATCATTGTATACTATAATAGTGGTAATACATATTATGTTGCACATCTATGTCATTGTTCTTCACTGGTTTACAATATTATAGAAATTCTGAGTCTGTTTAATGTGTACATCTTTCTGTCCAATTTCAGTCTGTGTATTTGCATTAAACACCACACATACCACTTTTAATTAATAAAATTGTATCACTAGGTTCGTCTTTATAATGTCTATTTTCATTATTTTATAACTTACACTAGTTTACATGGTTTTTGTTTTTATTTTATGCTAATTACAAGCTGATTTGTAACCGAGTTGAGGTTACCTGGGACCCCCTTTGTCAGACAACAATGGTCTATGTTTTGGCTGTCTGTTTCAATGTTTTACAGGTTATTATTTGACACTTTTACTCTTGTTAATTATTATTTCTTTATGATTTCTACCTGGCTACAGGTGATTACTAGGTTCTCTTTTAGTTAATTTACTTGATTTGCCTGTATTAAAAGCATGCATGGTATACTGTTCTTACTAATATAATTAATTCATTCTTATCATCCATTATTTTCTTTCATTGTTTTGATTTGTTTATTTAATCATATTCTTTTATTAGAATAAAGAGTTTTTGTCATGGTTTGTCTTTGGTAATAGTTTGTTTATGTCTGTGTCTCTTGGCTGTTTCTTATTTCTGTAGATTCCTTGTTTTATTAGTTTCATTCTCTATTAATACATATACTAGGTACATTATCTGACATATTTGTTAATTCTTCTGTGTTGGTTTCTTTGCTTGTGTTGATTTATATTCTCTATAGTCTCTTGTTAATACTGAATGTCATTATACCTTAGTTTTATCCTCTCACTTACCATATCTATTGGGTCATTTGGTTAATCACATTATTATGTTGTCTTGTATATTTTCTTCTTTATCACTATTTATTATCCTTCGTTTGCTGAGTTAGTTATATTATTTGTTTTATTTAGTTCTTGAACCTTATATAATACTTTTTACACAGTTATTCATTTATAATTCCTTTCTTAGGTGTTCTGGTGTTAGTTTATGAGTGTTTCATTCTTTATTTTTGTTGTTAACTTTATGGTGAAGATATGTACTGTACAATATGTATACTGGAAACTTAGCTTTGGCAACCTGTCTGCCATTCTTACAATAAATTTTTATAATAATTCTGATACACATGATCACACCATCCTTATGATAAACTAAACTTGTTTGACTAAGGAGAAAGTGCCAGTCTCCTCCTGAACAGCACCACTCATAAGTTGATCTTACTTAGTGCAACCTTTAACAGATTAGAGGATCTTCATTTCTTCTGACTGAATACTGATTACATCACACTGGATAATTACCCAAGTGTCCCATTCATGTAATAATGCTAGTACTGCTGTCACTTTTAAAATTTTAGTTGTATTTCCTTTCTGCAATGGCGGCCGAGAGTTCTCTTCACTGTGCCACACATTCAAAATAACATTTCTACTTTATTTCAAATGTATCTCTCAAACCCATTAGAAATATCACAGTCCAAAACAAATCTTGGATCAAATCCTTTCCACAAAATGCCATTATCTTAGTTTTGGACTTGAAAATTTCACATCTGTAGCCTTTTGATTTTAGGTAGAGCTGGTGTACTGCTCTCAGAGTTCATCTTCAACATATAAGTACAACCTGTCTCAAGGAAATAACATTATATTAACCACCACCTTCTGGTGGAACAGTTCCTCCAGATAATGTGGTTCGCAGTTTGATAATATTATCAAGATACAAGTTGAAGAAGATGGGGGACAAACCACAATCCTACCTCACTACTCGATTTTTATGTGAATTGGTTTGGGAACCTTGTCATCACTGCCAGTTACTATTGTCGTATCCCTACATAAGCTTTTTAACAACTTCCACTATCTTTTCTGAAAGCCCCATTTTACCATTACTACCAACAACTTTTGTCTAACAACTCTGTCAAAGGCTTTGGTGTTGGCAGTAAAAGTCATATGGGTCTCTGTGTTATATTCTCATGGTTTTGGACTATTTACTGTAATGTGAACATAGGATCTGTGCATGTGCGATCTTTCAGAAAAATCATTTTGTTTTTCCACAGGAAAGTTTCTGCAATGACCTGCATTAGTGCCGACATCTTACCATATAACTTGTAACCAATATTTAACTGGCGTGTTCCTCAACACTTGTAGACCTCTGTTCTCGTACCCTTTTTGTACACATTCTCTTGGAACATGAGTATTATTAAAATACAAATTCTATTTGTACAGCTTATGCCCTTCAACAAAAGCAAGTACATTTTTATTAACTGTACAGCTGGATAATTTTAATTCAGTATATTGCATTCCTGTATTAAAATTGCGTGTTCATTTAGTTACATTAATTCAGTCACTATTCAGTTAAATATAAATTATAGATTACCTGTGCTGAAAAGTCTCTCTTTTCTGTCTTGACTGAATAAGAAAAATTACCCTAGCTCCGCACCACCATTAAATCACAGAAAGGAACATTAGTTCGTTATTTACAATTAAGATGCCTGTGCTGTATGATAATGTAATCCCTTAATTGTGATTGTGTTTTTTCCATTTTATTTACTACTATTGTATCTTCATTACATTTTTCTCATAGTTATTGTCCTCTTGACATTATCATGATTCAGCAATTTTATTATCATCAGAAACTTGAAAAGTTGATCAGCTAAATCAGTCTCTCTACTCTCCCACTTTTTTCAGGACACTTTTGATGTATATGTGAATATAAAAATAGGATCTTATATTATCTATTCAGTATAAACAGGACTGTGTATCAGTATTGTAAAGACATTTATGAAAGATAATTGCTGTGTGTATATCAAATGGTTACGTTAAGTGAGACCTTAGTAAAGCAATGCTTGGTCTATCAATAATTTTAATTTCTTGATTGCATTTTTACTTTTTTGTGAAAAGTAATATATAAGATTAAATTTTGTATATTGACTATATTATAATTAAAAATATTTGTTTCAGAGTCACATTGAAAGATTTAAAAGCTTTTTTGCCACGTATAAATTGTAAAATCTCAACTAACAAATTACGAGAATTATTCCAAGAAGTTGATACAAACAGGAGAAATGAACTTGGTTTTGATGATTTTGCTGAACTGTATCATAAACTAATGTTTGATGAAAACGTAAGTTGTACTTATTTACTTGAGCGCTTACCTGAGTTTTTAGTCAGTTAACTGTTTTTTCGTGTGGTATGTGTGCGTGTTTAAATTATTCTGTGTATATTTAACATTGGTTAACTTTCACCATCTGGGATAAATGGTATTGGTCTACGTACAATTTTGTTTTGTTTTTTTGTAGTTTTATGATTGGATATACTTGTAACACGAAAACATCTTTTCATCTAATTTAGAAAATTGTAAAACTGAAGGAACACACTATTAATCCACTTAATATAAACTGTGGTTTGAATGGTTCAGTAGGAAAAAAGGTTCTGAACTGAAAATTAAATTGTTTTCTATTGAAACCTTTATTGTTGAATGTTAGCTCTACGTAATTCTAAGAATGTAGGTGAAGGTAATAAACTTCATTTGTTATTGTTTAATATTTATAACAGATAACAGTCCTCTGAAAGTTTTTCAACATTGAGATATCAAGTTGGAATTTGTAACTTTTTTTTTTTTTTTTCAGTTGTATCAGAGTATACTACAAAATTTTGTATCAGAGTATACTACAAAATTGAACATTAGATTAGCCAGGGAAAATTTGTGATAAGTAAGCTTGCATTAACACAGAACACACTTCTACAGTAATAACTGCAATATAACTAGTCCGCACATTTGTAAAAGAGTAACATTGACTTTCAATTAATTTTATCTATTTATTTGCACCACCACGTGTTATTCACTCTCTGAAGTTTCACGGTCACTCTGTTAATTTCCCACCATTATTGTTGGTAGTTCATTATACTTAATTATACTGCACTATTGACTTCATATTTTTATCAGCCAAACTGACTTTTTGCTCGCGAGCACTGGTTTACGGAACCACGCCCTGTTCTACTGAACCGCGTGGTTCTGGAGTAGAAAGTCCACTGGCACACTAAACTGGCGTTAGGGTGTGCAATACTGTCCATGTAACCGGTCACGTGACCACAAATTCAAGCTCTGATTGGTTAGAATGTACAGACGCTCAGCCCAGGAATTCTTGTAGTTTTTTACCGCCTGGTGAAACGGGCGTTTTCCGTGATTCACAGGAGGCACAAACTGTAGGTGGTTGCGTAATGCATGTAGCCAGACTGACGCCAGACATCAACACAGACTGGTCTCTCACAATAACATTGTACTCACTTTTGTTAAAACGAGGTTCCCCAAAGGGTGAACACTGATTGCATTGAAACATTTCTTTCAATTATTAAAAATTATTTACTTCCCTGATCTGTCCCGTTACAATACCCCCCCCGCAATGAGAGGTTTTATGCCGAGGCATAAAAACTCTCATTGCCTAACCTAAGAGGACCAGCACGGATATGTCGCCACGACTCCCCTTAATTCCTTATTAAAATCAAGGGTTACTTACCCCCCTAGTCCGGTGACTGTGGTCGCACCTGTATGACCTTACTGGACTTCCCTTGTCGAGATCCCAACACCATAAAGTCAGACAGGCACGTCACCACAGTATCACCTGACTCTGAAACATTCAATCAAAATATCAATAAATGGCGTTTTTCTCTACCATATCCTCAACTGACTTGTTTCCTCTTAGTTGTACTGGTTGGCCGTTAACAAAGTACTGGTTCTGTTTTTTAATACACTTTATATGTTACACAACTATACCTAGTTACATCCCAAACAAATCAACTTTCATATTTCACAAAAACTTGGACTCAAAGTACATTACTAACCGCAGGTTAACATAAAACATTTCATTTCTGAGTTTGAAGAAAATCTGCTAACATTACACAACTTTTAATTTCAATTTTCAACTAAATCTTCCAATTGTTACATCCTTGTTTTATCTCAGCATTTCCATTCAACATTTTAATCAGTTACCATTTATTCTACAATTCAGATCTCAACCAAAAATTTAAATTCGTCATCCAGAATTCAACTTTTACTTTCCTTACAAATTAATTAAATCATCCCTAATTGATTTAATTTCCTTTTTTCCAAATAATTTAAATTAACTACCTTAAATTAATTTAATTACATAGTTTGCAACAATTTTAATTACTTCAGTTGCCTTATAAAATCTCAATAATGTCAATTATTTCCTTAAAATAACCTATTGTTATTGTTATCAACTTGTTCAAAACTGTAAACATTGCTTACACAAACTGCCATGTATGCAGCCATCACTATAATTACTTTGATTGTAAAATCTTCACCATTTATTCTTTCAAAGCATTGTGAGTTACTTTAATTACCTTGTCACAACAATTTCCATTCATCATAATAAAATTCATTTAGCATTTTTTATAGCCTTAAATCAAAAACGTTCAAATTGACTACCAAGATTTCTATCTTGTAAACATTTTACATTAATTTCAAACACTTTGTAACTTGACTACATAAAATACAATGTCCACATAACAACATAACCTTACTGTATATTTACATCTAACACATGTAAATCCCGTACAAATTATATACTGTTAATTTTCTCCCCTAACAAGACACTATTCCCCACCAAAATCATAAATTGATTACCTACAATACAAAGTACATAATAACAACATTACTATAGAATACATGTTACATACACAGGAGTACATTATTACCAACTTACAATGACAAAATACAATAATCACAACTCAATCTTCTTTTCTTTTTTCCAACCCCCTTTTTTCCCTTAACCCCTGATACACCCCGCGTTACAAAAGTGTCAGTGACCTCACGGACTTTCACCTATTTTAGTATGACACAAACTCGCATAAATGAAGTTTCTCCCTCATAGCCTGTAACGTAGCCACCACCCTTCCACACACTATTACCCCCCACTGGACTGTAGCGACCAGTTGCCTCCACAAGGACTGAGGCGGAAAGGGTGAACATTTTTTCTTTTATTTCACCCCGTCCTTGCTTTGGTGTTATAATAAAATTCGGTATGTTTGGTATGCCTGATACCAATATTCCTACTACAGTAATTATTCATAAGCCCTTAAGCAGTCTATCACCTCTTTCAGTGCATAGCCTTTGATACAAAATTTTAGTAGACTCCCCTAAATTACCCCCCAATTAAAATTCACAATTCACCGGGTTGGCAAAAGACAAACCATGATCCGGTTACAATAATTCTATTCATGGCTTGCTATAGATTAACTACATCCATGGTTACGGTTCAGTGAGGCCGTAACCACATTTAAACGGGGAATCTACAATTAAACATATAACATAGGGTTTTCATCTTTACCTATTTACATCATCAGTTGAATAAACACCTTGTTTCACAAATACCTTATCTCAACATAAACATTACTAAGATGATATTAACACAAACATTTCACCTTTGAATTTAAAAAAATTTACAAACATTACAGTTTTAATCTCAATTGCCAATTAAATAAGCATTTTAATTGTTTATCTTTCATTATCACTTCTACTTTGCTTTTATATTCAATATTTTGATCATCAAACTTCAATTATATATCATCTATTACCCAATTCAAATCAAAATAAATTTAAGTTCATTACCAAAATTCACATTTTATATCAATTTACTTCCAACTCCACTTTAATTGAATTTCATAATTTTTTCAAAACAATTTCAGTGGCTTTAATTACATTATTCAAAATAATTTCAATTCATCTAATTTATTCATCCTAAACTTCACTTATAGCAATTATTCACCAAAATAAACTATTGTTGTTGTTATCAACCCCATCATAACTGTAAACATTGATCATACAAAATACAATGTACATGTCAACAATATATCAGCTGATGCCTTCCCAGAATATCAACATAACCTTAACACAATACATTTACCACCAATACAAATTTATTTACAAATTTTCATCATATCATTTCATTGTTTACCCCACCTCAGTACATAAGTAAGCCAAGTAATTACCATTAACTCAAATAATTAAATGTTCATTAGTAATAAATAGCTAACCACCATCATCGAAATTAGTCTTATGCCCACATTATACATTTCAGTTTTATTTACATACATTATACGGTTACCATTGATATAATAACCATTTAAATCTTTTTTATCCATTTTACCATAATAATAATCCCCATGGTTATCCCCCACTATTATTTTATCATATGCCATGTCTACATTAGTATTTTCGGTCCAGTCTCCATTAGTATTTCCTGTCGCACTTAAATAGTTTACCATTTCATCACTATAGCCGTCATCTGTTACTAGTACGCCAACTCTCACAACAGGTAAATGTATGTCATCATCAACATCAATATAATCGTCGTTTACTACTGCCTTGTTTACTTCATAAGGTAAGTACTTAATGTTACCAATTAACTCAATATTTATTTTCTCTATCAACTCTCCATAACATCTTTTTAACTTAAACATTTCTACCTCTTTCTCTCTATCCAAATCGCTTCCACAACCACATCTTACTTTCTCACTCCACGCAGAGGGCAATACAACAACATTATTTAAACACCATCTGGCCTTACCAGATACACAAAAACAACTTAGTGGACTATTTGCCGACCCATTGTCATCCAAATATCCTGCTGAGAAAATCTTATTCTCTAATAACACCTGTGAAGTCTTTACTCCACATTTAATCCTAGAAAAATTTGCCCCCTGTACCCACTCTACCTTTAAACTCTCTCTCCATTCTCTTTCAAGCTCAATAACACTCACTAACACTCCATGACTAACCTCAACTGATTTTGCACTCTCATTCTCACTACCACTATTTACCGTATCATTCTTAGATACCCCATTTTCAAATACTTTGTTAACATCATCATAATTAACATTCTCAACATTATTACTCACCTTGTCTATTGTCACCTGTTTTGCATTTAAACTAACACCATTATTATTCGTAATTCTCTCCCCATTAGAATCATCACTTATTTTAACCACATTACTCACCTTACAGTCTATCACTTGTTTGTTATTCTCGCTAATACGATTATCTAATTGTGCATTGATGACGCTTATGCGCTCATCGAGCTGTTGTATTAACTTAATATTCATTTAATTTAATTTACCCTTGATATTCTTTTGTGACTCGGTCACTTTCCCGTTTACTTCATTAATATTTTGTTGTTTCATTTCGCCCTTTATTTCATCAAATTTAACCTCATTTATGTCAAGACGGCTATTTATTTTATCAAAAATTTTTTCACATTCACTTTTTTGTTCATGGATATCACTCTTTAACTCATTAAACTTAATATCATTTATATCAAAACGACTATTTACTCCATCAAAATCACTCTTTACTTCGTTAAATTTTACCTCTAACATCGCATTTTGCTTTGCTAGAAGTAATTGCATCATATTCATTATATCATTACCATCCGATTGTTTATTTTGGATAGGCGTTGAATGAATCGTAGCGCCTTCCATTGTTACCGATTCTGTTCCGCTTATTTCTATATTTGATTGACTTTCTGACTCATTCATAACAGTTACATTAACTCATTCATAAGTTACATTAACAGTTACATTTACTTCATTCTCTGTATTTTCCATTTTTTATATTATTATGGCTTACATATACAATTATATACACTTTGACTTTAATTTATAGTTTTACTTTACCACCCTACTTTCTAACCACAATCTATAATCATTTACAAAAACGCCCTCACTCCCAAATAATCCCTGTCTGCAACTAAAATTAGGTCTAGCTTATTTTTTATATAAGCCGTCCCTAAGTTCGTGGCGCCAATTGTAACTGTTCAATTTTATCGTAAATAGATTAAGTCCCTGTTCGCGCGTCAATTGTAACTACTCGATTTAAGGATCAAATAAATTTTTTCACAAGTTTATAAAATTTATTACTTTTCTTACCTTAGGGTTCACCTCCAGGGTTCTATAGACGAAACTGTTGCAGAGATGATTATTTAGGTTTGAATGACGAAATAATTTTGCTGACACAGTTTTCTGATTTTAACAAACTATTTTTCTTTTATTAAAGCAAATCACTTTTTTCTCTCAACCTCTCTCACAACTCCTCACATTCTACTCATTTCTTGTTACAAGCTATTACATCGGTGTCAGACCCAAATTTATGAATTACAATTACAATTATAAATGAACAATTCTTACAAAACTACAAAAGAATAGTTAATATAGTTAACGACCCAGTACTTTTCTTTTTTGTCACACGCTCTCTCTCATTCTTGTACATTTTCATATATAACCCCCATTTATAGAGCTCTCTATTTCTTGTTTTATGATTTTAAAATTTGTAGCAAAGTTTTAAAAGTTTAATCAGTTGGTTATATGAGGTACTCGTCCATTTCATCTGCGCTTCGGTGAGTTGCACCACCACGTGTTATTCACTCTACGAAGTTTCACGGTCACTCTGTTAATTTCCCACCATTATTGTTGGTAGTTTATTATATTTAATTATACTGCACTATTGACTTCATATTTTTATCGGCCGAACTGACTTTTTGCTCGCGAGCACTAATTTACGGAACCGCGCCCTGTTCTACTGAACCGCGCGGTTCTGGAGTAGAAAGTCCACTGGCACACTAAACTGGCGTTAGGGTGTGCAATACTGTCCGTGTAACCGGTCACGTGACCACAAATTGGAGCTCTGATTGGTTAGAATGTACAGACGCTCAGCCCGGGAATTCTTGTAGTTTTTTACCGCCTGGTGAAACGGGCGTTTTCCATGATTCACAGGAGGCACAAGCTGTAGGTGGTTGCGTAATGCATGTAGCCAGACTGACGCCAGACATCAACACAGACTGGTCTCTCACAATAACATTGTACTCACTTTTGTTAAAACGAGGTTCCCCAAAGGGTGAACACTGATTGCATTAAAACATTTCTTTCAATTATTAAAAATTATTTACTTCCCTGATCTGTCCCATTACACAGTAATAATAAAATGTGTTTACTTTGATTTCAAACAATTCTGTAGTTTGACATTTGTCCCATTCCAACATGCAATACCATTCAGAACTGAAAACTGCATAAAAAGCTTCATTATAAAAAGTGTATCTGGAATGTCTTGCTTGGTGTTTACCTATGCTTGTTGATACAAATACATTTATTGCTTTCATCAATCATTGCACAATTATAGAGCAGTGCTTGATATAGAATCAAGTGCCACGTCTGGTGAACGCAGATCAAGTCAATTGTATCGACTAAGTCACATCTGTACTAATGACCGTATGTAATTATTGTAAGATTTTTGAGCCTTGTGATACATATTAAAAAGCCCCAGACAGCTCACATTCAGAAATATATACTAAACCATTAGGCTTGAGAAGTAAAAAAATTACAAAATTGCATTCAAAATATTGGCAAATAAGGCTTTGTATACAAATAGGGAAGTAATTTTTTTAGGTTCCATGTACCAAAATTTAATGTAAAACATCTTGGATAAAATGAAGCTAAAAATTGTGACTGTGTACTCAGAATGTAAAAAACACTGCAGTAATTAATAGGAGTCTGTAATTTCTATTAAGAGGTATTATAAGTAAAATGAAACCATATTTGATTTTTGCATTCTTGAATTATATGAAAATAATTTTTGTTAAGCTTCTTAATAAAGATTATTTTGTTAGTTTTAAATTATGTTTTCTTAATGGACTGTAGATATTTCATGAACGAATTGAAGCTTACTGTGAAGAAGGCCATATGGTTACAGTGCAGCAGTTAACAAAATTTCTTGTACATGAACAAGGTGAAAACGTGGATGAAAAGGAAGTATCACGGCATATGCGTGATTACCTACAGGATACGCAGCGAAATGTAATTGAACCATACTTCACAGTTTCTGAAGTGAGTATTGTGCACATGTTTGTTATGATGCATCTAATTCTGTAACTGGATTCTAGTTGTATGTGTTGATCTGACCAGTGTACTGGCAAAAACCAAGCATGTGCCAACCATAACAGCTTTCAAGAAGCCAGCAGATGTTTTGTTAATGTGCTCAAAAACTTGGATAAATTAGAATGAGTAACACTTTTAAAAAATATAAATCTTCAATCTGCACAGGAAATTTTCATTGTCACATAAAAAAAAAATCTGTATTGCCTTTGCTCATTGTATTGTATTTTCACAAAGTGTTTTGTTTGGTTTTGTTTAATTATAGATTTACTATAAATATTATCTGATATTAATAAAGTTGGATAGTCTTGTTCATTTACTTCCTTAAATTATTAGCATATGTTATCAACATGCACTATCAGACAGTGCTAGAATCATACCATCAGATCGAGGGTGAATGTACAAGTGAATCTGTCGTTCTCGTGTAAGCTTTCATAGTAGTATTTAAAATGAACCATTTTGTATCTCGAGTAAGCTTTCAGTAATGGTTGTGATACCAAAATAAAAAACAAAAAAAATCTATCACTTTCATTTGACAGAATTACAAAGTGACAGTTACAGAAGTTACAGAATTATTCATTGCAGATGTTAAAGGTAAATGTATGTGTTTGTTTGCAAAGCAAGAGTATCTCTGGGAAAAAGGGAATATTGTACAGCACTTCAAATCTGTTTATTAGGATGTTGAAAAGTTGTTCCCTTTGCATTCTACTCTGCCAAGAGACAAATTAATCACCTAAAAACAGTTACTTGGACAACAGTCAGTATTTTCAAAGGCAGCAGACAAGAACAAAGCAGCAGCTGAGGTATTGTACTGTGTCTCAAAGATTATCATTAAAAAAAAATATGTATATGAGGAGATGAAATGGTAAAAGTTGAATTGCTATATAAGAATATAAGAAGCTTCTAAATATATCAGAAACTGCTATTGTTAAGTATATGATTATGTTACTTCACAAATTAAAACAGACTCAGATAGTAGAAGTTATTTTTGCTTCAACTTGGTCAATGTACAGACTTTGCTTGTACTGCTCAGTTGGTGATTTTTGTGTAGAAGATTTTCATTGATTTTAAGATAAAGAAACTTGTCAAGATTACTCCTCTTAAGGGGCATAGTACAGAACAGGTCGTATTTTCAATGGTAAAAATCCTATCTTCTCCTATATATATATATATATATATATATATATTGTTACGATACATTTAAGCCAAATCCCGTACCAGTGATAAAAAAAAGATAATTCTTGATATAAAAATACTTCATATAAAATAAAATGTTTAAAAAATTATTAAAACGTAAATATTTTGACACGACGTACGACGATATTACCCAACCCAAGTGATTGATCCAACAACATAAACACAAAGAAGGGAACCACGAACCATACTCAAGAAAAAAGGTGATAGAACAAACAATTATGAACTAACAAAGGAAGATATGAACCCAGAACTAAAGAAGAATCCAAGGAAGAGAACAAATCCCTACGATTAAACAGAAAGCAAATCAGATGAGAAGAGGAGAACCGAATCAAGATGAAGACTATTGAAGATGAAGACGACAAAGAAGAGGAAGAATGAAGAGGAGACAAGTTAAACCCAAGGGGAGACTAACACACATAAAAAGGGGAAAAATAGTATACTCCAGGATAGAATACTGTGAATAAACCCCAAATAATTACTTATTGTTGAAACAAATATTATTGTTATAATTGAATTAACCTATGTACCCATTTTAAAGACAATACGATTGTAAAGTAATGTAATGTAGAAAAAGTACACTAACACAGTTAGAAAGGTTAGATTTAACCAAAAATAACTAACCTAATATTATTAATAATAAATATTATGCTAGAAAGAAATAGTGAGAAATGATAGGAGAAAGTATAGGGATTACCCATTAAATAACACTCAATACAAACAGTGAACCAAAGTGAAGTGCATAGTGAAGTGTAAGTACCCTAAAAAAAAGTGAAAGTGTATGTTAAGCATTAAAAATGTAATGATAAGTAAGAAAACACTTTGTAAAACAGTGATGAACAATCAATGATTGGAGTGACCTAGTACACATCTATATAATTTAAAATAATTAAAAATAATATTCCGAATAATAATAAAAGAAGCATGTAATGTTATCCAGGGAGAAAGCCCAGACAAAAGTAATTTGTGTTAACATGGTATAGTAGAATAGAAATAAAGTTTTGTTGTTAAAATTAAAACTACAATGAATAAAACACCCCAGGTTGAAATTTGAAAGGGGAATTAACTTTCATAATTTTATAAGAAGTGATGATGTTTATCACCCTAGATTGGAACAAAGAAAGGAATCAATATTAGAACTAACAATAAATAGTAACTTGTAAAGAAAAGTTTAGTTCAATGTTATGAAGGGGATATGGCTGAAGAGAACCTACAGTCCATACACCTAATTATTATATTTTAAAATATGCGTAATGAAAATGTATGTTGAATAGTAGTTAAAACACGAACAAATATGATAACTAAGTGAAGCCCATCAGGCTGAATTCAAAATGTAATTTAAAAGAGATACACCAAAAAACCATCATGGCTAATCTTAGCTATGAAAACATCTAACTGTCAGAAACACTCAAATGTAAATTGTAACAATTTTGCAAGAAACTTTACTAATCTAAGACCAGTAAATGGCCAGTAATTATATGCCAATCATTTTAAAACAGAAATGTTATTATAAAAGTTTAATTTAAGTAAGATATGTGATTTATCAGATGTCAAATATTTAGACTAAAGTTAATGTATAACAGAATATGACCTTATGAGGTATCATTGTAAACCTTGAAAGGAAAGAAAGATAATAGTGATATCATTTATTACCCCAAAGGAATTATAAAGGAATAAAACCATTAGGAAAATACTTAATAAATTTGAATAAAAATTCAAATATCTTAACAATGTCTTTGAAGGAGTAATTAACCAATCCCAGGATTGCTGTTACTATGGTAACGAGCCGTTGAGGGCTTATTTTCCGTTAAATAATTGAGACTCGAAAAAATGACGCGTGGGTAAGCGGAATTGGAATGATTAAATTTTTAATTTAAATAGTTACAAAAAGTTTCGAAAGTGAACCAAGATGACCAAAGACGAATAGATGTCGACCTACCAAGAATTAGCGATGTCCTGGAACCAAATTAATTAAATTAATTATCAAAAAACCCAAGACGAGATTGGAAAAGATGTTCGAAGCTTAAAACCAGCCCAAATTTGAAGAATATCCACTACCCTGACGACTACACATCAACGCTATATGAACTGATAAGTATCGAATAAATTCCTTAATCCCAAAGGACCAAATTACTTAAATTATTTTCCAAATGATAAAATTTCTCACTATTGAACAAATATTATTTTCTTTCAAAGGTGTTAATGCATAATTTACTTACATAAAAACATTTTATTAATCAAAGTATAACCTCAGTTAAGAGGATCATGTTGTAACAAAAATACGACACTACCGAACAATTTGTAAAAACACATTATACTTTCTAAGTACGTATAAGGTATGGTAGTGTACTTTTTTAATGTAACCAACGTTTATGTCTTATTTCATAATCCAAAGAACTCCAGATTTTAAACATAGTAATATATTGTATGAACTGACGCCATACCGGCAACGAAGTGTTTTAAAATCAATTTTGCCAACTCTGAGATATTTTTGTGTTTCATGCTGTAAGCCGGAGCTATTTGTTATCAAATTATTTATAATCCTTTTGTTATATTAATTAATGATTGAATTTGTATTAAAATCACAGTACCGAGTATTACTATCTTTTTATTTCATAGGACGTTGTAGAGTATATGTGTGTTAGCAAGTTTTATTCATCAACCAACTAGCGCTCATCACGAGTGGTCGAGACGACAACCTGTACAACGGCGGGAACCATTCGAACGCCACAACTGTCCATGCTAATAACACATATTATCTTAGAATTTAACTATTTTAATTGTTTTAATAGAAACAATTTGGCGCCACCCGGGATTCGCAACCCCTATGAATTAACAGGTAGGTTGTACTGGTAATATTGACAACGCTACAGACTCCGGTAGTGACGTCGATTTATGTAACGACCGGTGTGAGGCAAACACACTACATTCACACTAATACACAAAATAAACAAGTGTGACACATTTTAACAGGAACGACTTCATTCACTTGTTACAATATTGACGACTCCAACGCGGGGCTTTAAGAATAAAGGAAGTCCCTGTTTACTTGTTACAATATATATATATATATATATATATATATATATATATTGTACTGTTATTTTTATTGCAAGTATAATATTTCTATATGCCATACATTGTGGATGCCATTTAATGTACTGATATTTTATTATTTGTATGGTATTTCTATCTGCTCATGAAAAAACTCTTATCTCAGGGTTGACAATTACTAATTTGATTTATATTATTCAATACTGTGAATGATTTATTCTTTTCTTTAATCAGGACCAAATAATGTTAGTTCATCAATTTTTTAAAGAAATAACAAGGTAATAATATCTACCGTGTAAATGTGAATAATTTGAATCTCAGCTCTTCACATCTGCAATGGGTTCAATTCTTGCTTATGTTTATCATCTTAAATATAATGAAAGGCTTCGTGTTTTATTCCTTCTCTTGTATTTTTTATTATATTACATGTCGAATTCTATTTTCCTCTTGGATTACTAAATTGATTCTTCTTTTAAATATCGAATTTTATTGTGTAGACAATCAAATTATATTCCAGGACAGGCTTCCTCCTTTATATCGGTGTTCTATAAATGATATACTCAAACTTCTTGAGAATATTAATGTTTATTAAGTTGTATAAAAGTTATAATTCTTTCAATTTTACAGGTTTATACTCTTATATGTTTATTAGATTGAATATCAATGTTAACTCCCTTCTTTTAAATGTTTCCTATATTAAATACAAAATTAAACTCTTTTACAAGACCACTCTTAGATGTTTCACATAATAAATATAAAATTTGACTTTTTGATGTGGCTCTTCTTAAATATAAAATTAGACTCTTTTAATGTGTATCTTCTGAAATATAAAATTAAACTTTTTGATGTGTATCTTATTACATATAAAATTAGACTAAACAAATTTTCTTCCATTTCAATACAATTCAAATCTAACAATTTACAATTTGCCATTTAGATACCTAACTAAATTCATCACATCTTTCCATCATATGACTCTTAAAACATATATAATTTTATTAATTATTATTAATTACATTTATTTGATTTTCTACATTTTCCATATAATTAGTATATTTTAGATTACTATTCTATTAATCTTTCATTTTATTTTAATGTTTATTTCAAATTTAATATAATAATTGTCAACACATATATTTCTTAATGCTGTTCTATATAATATTGGAATCTACCTCTATGTTGGTAATGACTAACAACTCAGTTTTTTTGTTTACAATTCTAACATATGTTCGCAATACTATTTTACCTTTCCTTCTTTTAAAATTATTATTTTATTCTTATGTACTGTGGTGTATTTTAACAGCAGTACACAATACCTTCCCTTATTTCACAATCTCTGATATAATTTAATATGAGATTTTGAAATAATTAATTTCTTATCAAAACCATGGTCTAACATTAATATTGAAAACATCTGATTAATTCACTAATTGTATATAACAAAGTTCTTTACATAATTTGGTTTTCTTTTTTTTTTTTTATTAACACAACAAATATGGTTCATCACTATCACGAATCACAGTATCTTACACACTCATTTATGGATTAAAATAACATTAGTCAAGCCAACTGGTTTTACATCAATATAAAAAGTATGTTTAACAATTGTGCCTACTTTCATGGCTAAAAAACTCAAAAACGTGAATACAACATTATTTTCTTTCCTTTTTATTTCCACCTTCCCAATCCTGGTTATAAAGTTCATGGGTGATTTATTTTAGAATTATTTCTCTTTTAATGATTACTTTATTTATACGGGCGAAGCTGATTAATATTTTATGTCTCTTTAACATTTCCATCTTGGTATTTGATTACTCTAAATCCAAACAATTTAATTCTACTGGCTATGAAATTTTTAACTTGAGTGTCATTCTATGTTTTCCCAATCTGGTAAGTACCCTCTTAATTTTATGATAATGTTCTTCCAAACTGTTTGATGCAATTACTAACTCATCGACATCCACCGTAGTAACTTCTAAAATCTCCTTGCCTCATACTCAGTCAAATCATTCTATAAATATGGCCACATTATTGACCAGCCCAAAAGGTGTTCTCTTGAAATGATAACTTATACCATTCACATATTCTATACTTTCTGGATGCAATTCTATTTGCCAATATCCAGGTATAGCATTACAATTATTAAAAAATGACGTTATTAAAAAGTTTTAAAACTACTCTTATATTCTTTGGGGACGCCTTATCAGGAATTATCATCTGATTAATTTGACGCGCATCCAAACACAATATTAAGGACTTATCCTTATATGGGAATTACTACTAACGGGCTCGTGTGTTTTGACTGACTTATTTCAATTATATATTTTTACTAATCCTTTGTCAATTTCTTCTTTTATATGCTCTCTTACTTTATAGCAGGGGTACTCACTAGGATTTCATGAAGAGCCATTTTTGAGATCACCAAAGTTCCAAGGGCTGACAACCGAAGGGCACCTTATAAGCTTACACCACCAATAATATTGACAATATTATTGATCTATACAATACGAATACACTAATGAAAATAGCCAATCCAACCATCAATATCGAGGATTCTACTTAAATATTATTGTCCATACTTATTACTTATTTATTGATAGTGTAAGTAAGGGACGTTGCGAATGTGAAAAAAATATATTAGAAAGCCCTACTTTTGCTAACATTAATTAACTTGCAAACAAATATAAACTGATACTTCATGGATTTTTACGAAGTATTAATAATTTTATATTCAGTTATTAATATTTTGACAGCAAATATTTTATCAGTAAATGTGCCACATTAATATTAATTAATATCCACAGTATGTTAATAGTTAAAAATGTATTACTTTCTTATCGAGTAACTTTAGCTTCATTAACTCCTCCAAAGGACTGAAATGAAGCAATTGATCAGAACTATTGAAATTTATTACAGTACAAAGAAAAGCTGCTAAATGTGCCGTTTTGACATAGGCCTACTACACTACAAATAAGTTATTTTGAAAATCAGGCTATTATAGAATACATATGACTTATACATATGATGTTTTGCAAGGTTTGTGAAGATTTATTTTACTAGTCTTAATTAGTACAAAAACACACTTAAACTGATAATTTTGAAACTTTACCAAATATAAATGATTCAATTAATAGTACTTTGGCACCAAATATTTCTTTCAGTATACTGTCACTTTAATACTGAAGAAAATCCACAGTATTACAATCAGGTCTTAGCAAAATTTATGTTCGTTAGTTAAAAGAAGTAAAGGAAAGCTGTTAATGACAAAATTATTACGTATTAAAAATTAGTTATCATGAAATCAAACTGTTTTTATTATGTTTTTGATGTTGAAGGTCGGAATCTTTCACAAGCTTCCAAAATATTGTCATGTCTGCAGGCTCTGTGGAAACTGCGATTCTCAGCAGGTGCTGTAGATTTTCACTGGTGAGGCGGGATCTATTTTTGTTTTTTATAAACTTTAACTTACTAAAAGTTGACTCACATATGTATGTTGAGGCAAATATGCACAGGATCGACTTAGAACATTTTTCCAAGTTTGGAAACTGATTTTCTTCTATTATAGTCCAAAACTTTTAATGTTCCTTTTCTTTTGCCTTTTGTTCAAAAAGGGTTTTAAGTTCCGTATCTTGCTGCATGTCAATGAGTTCTTCTTTTAAAAGCTTGCTTTGAAACCCAAAAATTGCTAGCTCTGCTACTTTTGCAGCTGTTATTGACCATGGATTTTCAATAAGGCGAAATGAGTCCTTGTACTTTCTAAAATCTTGAAATCTGACTGCCATTTCGGTTTTTAGATCTCTTAGTACTGCTTTTAGGCATTCGAGGTCTTTTTGTTCATCCGGGTTTTCCTTCAAAAGTGTTTCAACGGAGGGAAAACTGCTCAAATCCTACTTTGAAACCTCCTCTGAATACATGGATAGTTTCCGTGTTCCCAATCATCTTGAAAAGTCCTGTTTTCTTTCTAAATTTTCCGTTTCTTACCTTTATAAAAAACTCCCGCCATTTCTTGATATAAAAAAACTGATCAACTTAACAAAAATACAAGTTTTAATTTTCACTTCACCAAATCACTGATTTACGTGAGTGTCGTGCACACACAAATAATCCAGTAAATAACTCCAGCACAAATAAACCAGCTCATACGAGGCCTGTAACTGTCAATAAAATAGCGAAATGACTCACACCTGCAGCTCACAGGCACAGGTCGCGACACACACGCGTACTAATTAAACAAAGAAACACGTGCGGAATATCACTGTGATGCACAGCGCAAAGTAAACAAAGCGCAGGGTTTGGTAGTCAGGGGAGGGGTGGAGGGAAAGCAGCAGGTGCTTCCAGCGCGTGACGTTGATTGAATTCCACTACACTTCGTGACATCTTGTAGTGTAGCGCGGTAGAGGAATAAATATTGCGTTTTTTCAGATTTTTATTTTTATTTTCGAATCGCGAACATGTCAGAGGGCCGCAATATTTCAGCCCGAGGGCCGCATGGCGGGCCGCGTAGTGAGTACCTCTGCTTTATAGGGTATTGGGTATAACTTCTTATTTAAATTCACCTTCTCTCTTATGGGTCACTTGTATTGCACTCCTATTATTTTGCCAAGTTTATCTTCCATTGCTTCATTCAGTAACTGATGGTCCATTTCCTTATGCCTTTGCAATATTAATTTTATTTCAGTCTCCTGCTGGTCTAATTTATTATTCACAACATTTATTTGTTTTTGATTGGTTTCTTTTAACTAGGTGTTCTGTTGATCCCTGTTGATCCATTTCATCTTAATTCATAGAATAATTTTTTTTTTTTGTAATAACTTTCATATTATGTCGTCTGTATTAATAATTAATCTAATCTTTGTTTAATTAGTTTCCTTTGGTCACTACCCAGAAAATCAGTCCCTTTTTTCCATATTTTTCATATTTAGTTCATCCATTGTCAAATACATAAGTTATCCTTGTTGCACGGATTATTATTGTGTCCATAATGATTTCTGTTCTTGTTAAATATCTCTCTGTCACCCTGTACTGCAAGTTTTCTATAAAGTTTGCAATGGTATCAAGGTTTAGATCCATCACTTTATCGTCTGGTTTACTATACAGATCTGTTAATGGTACATTATTTATCGGTGATGTCACTGACTTTTTGTTAAGTTTTTCTTGATCTGTTATTTGTAATTTAACTATTAATTTGGTTAAGTTTTTTCTATTATTTTTTAATTCAGTCATTTTCCTGTAATTAATGATTGTGAGACTAATACATTAATTAAACCACTCCTAATCATATCTAATTCTTCCTGTGTATTTTTCTGTTTCTTGGGACGTCTTTTACCTATTTTCTTCCTCTTCTTTTCCACATACTTATTATTCTCTTTGTTTTTACTATGTTTATTCTTAGATAATAATACACTTTTGTCTTCTTTATTTTCTATTTCCTTACTACTCTCTTCTGTTTTCGGACTTACTTGTTCCCTGTTTTGATCGTTATTTTCTTTTATTGGTTCTATTGACTGTTTCCTTTCAGCCTTTAACTGGTTAGAATTATCAGTAACCTCAATCCTGAAAGCATTTTGTTGCTCAGAAAAAGCCTTAATCTCAGTCCTGAATTGGTCACATTTAGAATTTAATTGGTTAAAATTATCAGTAACCTCAATCCTGAAAGCATTTTGTTGGTTTAATTTAGTATTTAGTTGGTCTAATTTAACATTTTGCTGGTCTAAACTGGCCCTTATTGCATCCATAATTTCCCTCACATCTAGTTGTTCAATTTCCCTATGGGGTTGTTCCATTTCATCTTCCTCCTCTTCAGCACTAATACTTCTTAATTCATATCTTTTATCCTGTTTGTTAGCCATGTTACAATATTTAAGTTAATTTAACTACAAGTAAATTTTTTATTCTAATTAAATTTAACAAATTATTTTAATTAAATTAAATAAATTAATTTAATTAATTAAATTAATTTAATTTAAATTAAAGTAATTTAATTAATTCAGTTTGGCACTATTGCCTATTATTTAATTTATGTTATTTGGTGCTGGCTTAAAGAAAATCTTTGCTTTCACGTGTGGGCGCCATTTATTGTACTGATCTATTATCGAGTTTCATCCCGTTCTTGGTTTAAAGAAACTGTTTAGGATTGGTTAACAGCCACACATTGGTTGCGTCATTAAATGTGCTGTTATTTATATTGCAAGTATAATATTTCTATATGCCATACATTGTGGATGCCATTTAATGTGCTGATATTTTATTATTTGTATGGTATTTCTATCTGCTCATGAAAAAACTCTATCTCAGGGTTGACAATTACTAATTTAATTTATATTATTCAATACTGTCAATGATTTATTCTTTTCTTTAATCAGGACCAAATAACGTTAGTTCATCAATTTTTTAAAGAAATAACAAGGTAATAATATCTACCGTGAAAACGTGAATAGTTTAAATCTGAGCTCTTGACAACTGCAATGGGTTCAATTCTTGCTTATGTTTATCATCTTAAATATAATGAAAGGCTTCGTGTTTTATTCCTTCTCTTGTATTTTTTATTATATTACATGTCGAATTCTATTTTCCTCTTGGATTACTAAATTGATTCTTCTTTTAAATATCGAATTTTATTGTGTAGACAATCAAATTATATTCCAGGACAGGCTTCCTCCTTTATATCGCTGTTCTATAAATGATATACTCAAACTTCTTGAGAATATTAGTGTTTATTAAGTTGTATAAAAGTTATAATTCTTTCAATGTTACAGGTTTATACTCTTATATGTTTATTAGATTGAATATCAATGTTAACTCCCTTCTTTTAAATGTTTCCTATATTAAATACAAAATTAAACTCTTTTACAAGACCACTCTTAGATGTTTCACATAATAAATATAAAATTTGACTTTTTGATGTGGCTCTTCTTAAATATAAAATTAGACTCTTTTAATGTGTATCTTCTGAAATATAAAATTAAACTTTTTGATGTGTATCTTATTACATATAAAATTAGACTAAACAAATTTTCTTCCATTTCAATACAATTCAAATCTAACAATTTACAATTTGCCATTTAGATACCTAACTAAATTCATCACATCTTTCCATCATATGACTCTTAAAAACATATATAATTTTATTAATTATTATTAATTACATTTATTTGATTTTCTACATTTTCCATATAATTAGTATATTTTAGATTACTATTCTATTAATCTTTCATTTTATTTTAATGTTTATTTCAAATTTAATATAATAATTGTCAACACATATATTTCTTAATGCTGTTCTGTATAATATTGGAGTCTACCTCTATGTTGGTCATGACTAACAACTCAGTTTTTTTGTTTACAATTCTATTAAATTTATACCTTTCCTTCTTTTAAAATTATTATTTTATTCTTATGTACTGTGGTGTATTTTAACAGCAGTACATAATACCTTCCCTTATTTCACAATCTCTGATATAATTTAATATGAGATTTTGAAATAATTAATTTCTTATCACAACCATGGTCTAACATTAATATTGAAAACATCTGATTAATTCACTAATTGTATATAACAAAGTTCTTTACGTAAATTGGTTTTCTTTTTTTTTTATTATTAACACAACAAATATGAAACATCACTAACACGAATCACAGTATCTTATACACTCATTTATGGATTAATATAACATTAGTCAAACCAACTGGTTTTACATCAATATATTAAGTATGTTTTAACAATTGTGCCTACTTTCATGGCTAAAAAACTCAAAAACATGAATACAACATTATTTTCTTTCCTTTTTATTTCCACCTTCCCAATCCTGGTTATAAAGTTCATGGGTGATTTATTTTAGAATTATTTCTCTTTTAATGATTACTTTATTTATACGGGCGAAGCTGATTAATATTTTATGTCTCTTTAACATTTCCATCTTGGTATTTGATTACTCTAAATCCAAACAATTTAATTCTACTGGCTATGAAATTTTTAACTTGAGTGTCATTCTATGTTTTCCCAATCTGGTAAGTACCCTCTTAATTTTATGATAATTTTCTTCCAAACTGTTTGATGCAATTACTAACTCATCGACATCCACCGTAGCAACTTCTAAAATCTCCTTGCCTCATACTCAGTCAAATCATTCTATAAATATGGCCACATTATTGACCAGCCCAAAAGGTGTTCTCTTGAAATGATAACTTATACCATTCACATATTCTATACTTTCTGGATGCAATTCTATTTGCCAATATCCAGGTATAGCATTACAATTATTAAAAAATGACGTTATTAAAACGTTTTAAAACTACTCTTATATTCTTTGGGGACGCCTTATCAGGAATTATCATCTGATTAATTTGACGCTCATCCAAACACAATATTAAGGACTTATCCTTATATGGGAATTACTACTAACGGGCTCGTGTGTTTTGACT
Source organism: Magicicada septendecula (assembly GCA_034769895.1). Lineage (NCBI taxonomy): Eukaryota > Metazoa > Arthropoda > Insecta > Hemiptera > Cicadidae > Magicicada > Magicicada septendecula. The sequence goes on from CM068367.1 coordinate 455,537,011, forward strand.
GACTTATTTCAATTATATATTTTTACTAATCCTTTGTCGATTTCTTCTTTTATATGCTCTCTTACTTTATAGGGTATTGGGTATAACTTCTTATTAAAATTCACCTTCTCTCTTACGTGTCACGTGTATTGTACTCCTATTATTTTACCAAGTTTATCTTCCATTGCTTCATTCAGTAACTGATGGTCCATTTCTTTATGCCTTTGCAATATTAATTTTATTTCAGCCTCCTGCTGGTCTAATTTATTATTCACAACATTTATTTGTTTTTGATTGGTTTCTTTTAACTTGGTGTTCTGTTGATCCATTTCATCTTAATTCATAGAATATATATATTTTTTTTTGTAATAACTTTCATATTATGTCGTCTGTATTATAATTAATCTAATCTTTGTTCAATTAGTTTGCTTTGGTCAATACCCAGAAAATCAGTCCCTTTTTTCCATATTTTTCATATTTAGTTCATCCATTGGCAAATACATAAGTTATCCTTGTTGCACGGATTATTATTGTGTCCATAATGATTTCTGTTCTTGTTAAATATCTCTCTGTCACCCTGTACTACAGGTTTTCTTCTATAAAGTTTGCAATGGTATCAAAGTTTAAATCCATCACTTTATCGTCTGGTTTACTATACAGATGTGTTAATGGTACATTATTTATCGGTGATGTCACTGACTTTTTGTTAAGTTTTTCTTGATCTGTTATTTTTAATTTAACTATTAATTTGGTTAATTTTTTCTATTATTTTTTAATTCAGTCATTTTCCTGTAATTAATGATAGTGAGATTAAATACATTAATTAAACCACTCCTAATCATATCTAATTCTTCCTGTGTATTTTTCTGTTTCTTGGGACGTCTTTTACCTATTTTCTTCTTCTTCTTTTCCACATACTTATTATTCTCTTTGTTTTTACTATGTTTATTCTTAGATAATAATACACTTTTGTCTTCTTTATTTTCTATTTCCTTACTACTCTCTTCTGTTTTCGGACTTACCGTATTTTCGCGTGTACCACGCGCACCTTTTTTACCAAAAAATATTTCGTAGAAATGGGGTGCGAGTGTTACACGAGGAAACTAACTTGCCAGTCTTCATCAGAGTGGTCATTGACCTTATGCTACTGCAGTTCCTATTCAAACCTCACTCACTACTATGTACCGTACATCGGGAGGATATTAACCTTGACTAAAGCATTGCACAGACAACACTTTCAACCCCCACTGCAAAATAGCAGGTAGCATTTCATAGTGTTTCTAACAGTCTACTGTTAAAATTCGGTTCGTTCTGTACCGGTTTGTGAAAAAGTAAGCTGTGTTTTGAAGTGTTTTATGGTATTCACCAAATGTTTATTGTGTTATTTACGTTATTTAATATCGAATTTACAGCAATTGTAATTACTACGATATATCGTACTGTATCATATCATTTTAAACAATTTATCTTCGTTTGTGTTTTGTGTTCTTTTAATTTATCAAGGTGTTGTTTCGTTTTACAATGGAATGTGGAAAAAGATTGCGTTCGTTTACTGCCGGAGAGAAGTTAAAAATTATAAACGAAGCAGAGGTAATAGGAAATAGAGCAGCGGGTCGAATATACGACGTGCCGGAATCGTGTATCAGAGACTGGCGTAAGAAAAAAGAAAAATTAACGGAAGCTCCTTTAAAGAAAAGAGCTTTTCGAGGTAAAGCTGCAAAATATCCTCAACTAGAAGTTAAACTTACAGCCTTTATAGATGATAAGCGTCAATATGGTTATGCTGTTTCCGCAGAAATGTGCCAAATAGAGGCAATTAAGATTGCGAAGGAGTTGAATATTAACATAAATGAGTTTAAAGCAAGCAGGGGATAGCTTCAAAGGTTTTTAAAAGAAGTAACCTTTCTGTTCGACGGAAAACAACGATATCTCAACGTTTACCAGAGGCGTACACTGATAAACTCTTGTGTTTTCAGCGTTACGTAATTCAGTTAAGAAAACTGAACAATTATCCACTATGCCAGATCGGCAACGCGGATCAAACTCCAGTTTATTTCGAGATGCCTGTGGATACGACAGTAAATAAAGTTGGTGACAAAACTGTAAAAATTCGTACAGCTGGTTGTGAGAAACAACGGTGCACTGTAATGCTTACTGTGTTAGCCGATGGAATGAAACTGCCACCTTATGTAATCTTGAAGCGGAAAAACCTTCCAAAAAATGAAAGTTTCCCACCAGGTTTGATAATGAAAGCTCAAGAAAAAGGGTGGATGGACAATGAGTTAGTGCTTGATTGGATAAAGCGCGTTTGGAATCGGCGACCTGGAGCATTATTAAAACGCCCAGGGATGCTTGTTATGGATAGTTTTCGTTGGCCATCTGACTGACGACGTTAAGAACGTTTTATCAGAAACAAAGACTGGACAAGTGATTATTCCAGGTGGAATGACTTCGATGCTCCAGCCATTTGATGTGTGCATAAATAAGCCCTTCAAGTGCTAGTTAAAAAAAATGTACACCCAGTGGATGAGTACTGCACCACACGAGCTGACGCCGACAGGAAGACTCCGAAGGCCATCACTGACGCCGATCTGCAGTTGGATCATCAAAGCATGGGACAGTATACCAGAAAACGTAATAAAGAAAAGTTTCAAAAAAACTGGCATTTCCAACGCCTTGGATGGCAGTGAAGACGATAAACTGTTCGTTAGTGAAGATGAGGCAGCGTCTGCTTCTGATGACGACAGTAGCAACGAAGAATGAAAATCAGGTAAGACACTAGTAAAACATTTTCATAAACTACATCAAACATACCGGTATCCCTTGGGTTTATAACTGTGTTCGTTTTCATTCATTTACTGTTCTAATGCACACTTAATTTTCTTTAGGTTGGCAAACCCGAATTTACAATTACGGCTGGTTGTGTAACGATTGCTGTAACCTTTGCCTCTAATTACTGTATTTAATTGTAATAAATATTAATTGTTATTGTAATAAACATACATTTTTTACTTGTAATAAAAAATAAATCCGTAAGTTAGTGTAACAAAAAAAGTAACTTGACATTTATTTCATTAGTTATTACAGTTTTTCCCTTACAATAGATATGGTAATACTATTCCAAATACCGGTATATGATTTTTTCACATTTTTGAATACGCGATTTTTTTTTTTTTTTTTTGTAGGACCTAAAAATAAGGGGTGCGCGTGTTACACGAGGGCGCGTGGTACACGCGAAAATATGGTACTTGTTCCCTGTTTTGATCGTTATTTTCTTTAATTGGTTCTATTGACTGTTTCCTTTCAGCCTTTAACTGGTTAGTATAATTTGTAATCTCAGTCCTGAAAGCATTTTGTTTATCAGAAAAAACCTTAATCTCAGTCCTTAATTGGTCAAATTTAGCATTTAACTGGTTAGAATTATCAGTAACCTCAATCCTGAAAGCATTTTGTTGCTCAGAAAAAGCCTTAATCTCAGTCCTGAATTGGTCACATTTAGAATTTAATTGGTTAAAATTATCAGTAACCTCAATCCTGAAAGCATTTTGTTGGTCTAATTTAGTATTTAGTTGGTCTAATTTAGCATTTTGCTGGTCTAAACTGGCCCTTATTGCATCCATAATTGCCCTCACATCTAGTTGTTCAATTTCCCTATGGGTTGTTCCATTTCATCTTCGTCCTCTTCAGCACTAATACTTCTTAATTCATATCTTTTATCCTGTTTGTTAGCCATGTTACAATATTTAAAATAATTTAACTACAAGTAAATTTTTTATTCTAATTAAATTTAACAAAATATTTTATTGTAATTTAATTAATTCAGTTTGGCACTATTGCCTATTATTTAATTTATGTTATTTGGTGCTGGCTTAAAGAAAATCTTTGCTTTCACGTGTGGGCGCCATTTATTGTACTGATCTATTATCGAGTTTCATCCCGTTCTTGGTTTAAAGAAACTGTTTAGGATTGGTTAACAGCCACACGTTGGTTGCTTCATTAAATGTGCTGTTATTTATATTGCAAGTATAATATTTCTATATGCCATACATTGTGGATGCCATTTAATGTGCTGATATTTTATTATTTGTATGGTATTTCTATCTGCTCATGAAAAAACTCTATCTCAGGGTTGACAATTACTAATTTGATTTATATTATTCAATACTGTGAATGATTTATTCTTTTCTTTAATCAGGTCCAAATACGTTAGTTCATCAATTTTTTAAAGAAATAACAAGGTAATAATATCTACCGTGAAAACGTGAATAGTTTGAATCTGAGCTCTTCACAACTGCAATGGGTTCAGTTCTTGCTTATGTTTATCATCTTAAATATAATGAAAGGCTTCGTGTTTTATTCCTTCTCTTGTATTTTTTATTATATTACATGTCGAATTCTATTTTCCTCTTGGATTACTAAATTGATTCTTCTTTTAAATATCGAATTTTATTGTGTAGACAATCAAATTATATTCCAGGACAGGCTTCCTCCTTTATATCGCTGTTCTATAAATGATATACTCAAACTTCTTGAGAATATTAGTGTTTATTAAGTTGTATAAAAGTTATAATTCTTTCAATGTTACAGGTTTATACTCTTATATGTTTATTAGATTGAATATCAATGTTAACTCCCTTCTTTTAAATGTTTCCTATATTAAATACAAAATTAAACTCTTTTACAAGACCACTCTTAGATGTTTCACATAATAAATATAAAATTTGACTTTTTGATGTGGCTCTTCTTAAATATAAAATTAGACTCTTTTAATGTGTATCTTCTGAAATATAAAATTAAACTTTTTGATGTGTATCTTATTACATATAAAATTAGACTAAACAAATTTTCTTCCATTTCAATACAATTCAAATCTAACAATTTACAATTTGCCATTTAGATACCTAACTAAATTCATCACATCTTTCCATCATATGACTCTTAAAAACATATATAATTTTATTAATTATTATTAATTACATTTATTTGATTTTCTACATTTTCCATATAATTAGTATATTTTAGATTACTATTCTATTAATCTTTCATTTTATTTTAATGTTTATTTCAAATTTAATATAATAATTGTCAACACATATATTTCTTAATGCTGTTCTGTATAATATTGGAGTCTACCTCTATGTTGGTCATGACTAACAACTCAGTTTTTTTGTTTACAATTCTAACATATGTTCACAATACTATTAAATTTATACCTTTCCTTCTTTTAAAATTATTATTTTATTCTTATGTACTGTGGTGTATTTTAACAGCAGTACATAATACCTTCCCTTATTTCACAATCTCTGATATAATTTAATATGAGATTTTGAAATAATTAATTTCTTATCACAACCATGGTCTAACATTAATATTGAAAACATCTGATTAATTCACTAATTGTATATAACAAAGTTCTTTACGTAAATTGGTTTTCTTTTTTTTTATTATTAACACAACAAATATGAAACATCACTAACACGAATCACAGTATCTTATACACTCATTTATGGATTAATATAACATTAGTCAAACCAACTGGTTTTACATCAATATATTAAGTATGTTTTAACAATTGTGCCTACTTTCATGGCTAAAAAACTCAAAAACATGAATACAACATTATTTTCTTTCCTTTTTATTTCCACCTTCCCAATCCTGGTTATAAAGTTCATGGGTGATTTATTTTAGAATTATTTCTCTTTTAATGATTACTTTATTTATACGGGCGAAGCTGATTAATATTTTATGTCTCTTTAACATTTCCATCTTGGTATTTGATTACTCTAAATCCAAACAATTTAATTCTACTGGCTATGAAATTTTTAACTTGAGTGTCATTCTATGTTTTCCCAATCTGGTAAGTACCCTCTTAATTTTATGATAATGTTCTTCCAAACTGTTTGATGCAATTACTAACTCATCGACATCCACCGTAGTAACTTCTAAAATCTCCTTGCCTCATACTCAGTCAAATCATTCTATAAATATGGCCACATTATTGACCAGCCCAAAAGGTGTTCTCTTGAACCATTAACTTATACCATTCACATATTCTATACTTTCTGGATGCAATTCTATTTGCCAATATCCAGGTATAGCATTACAATTATTAAAAAATGACGTTATTAAAACGTTTTAAAACTACTCTTATATTCTTTGGGGACGCCTTATCAGGAATTATCATCTGATTAATTTGACGCTCATCCAAACACAATATTAAGGACTTATCCTTATATGGGAATTACTACTAACGGGCTCGTGTGTTTTGACTGACTTATTTCAATTATATATTTTTACTAATCCTTTGTCGATTTCTTCTTTTATATGCTCTCTTACTTTATAGGGTATTGGGTATAACTTCTTATTAAAATTCACCTTCTCTCTTACGTGTCACGTGTATTGTACTCCTATTATTTTACCAAGTTTATCTTCCATTGCTTCATTCAGTAACTGATGGTCCATTTCTTTATGCCTTTGCAATATTAATTTTATTTCAGCCTCCTGCTGGTCTAATTTATTATTCACAACATTTATTTGTTTTTGATTGGTTTCTTTTAACTTGGTGTTCTGTTGATCCATTTCATCTTAATTCATAGAATATATATATTTTTTTTTGTAATAACTTTCATATTATGTCGTCTGTATTATAATTAATCTAATCTTTGTTCAATTAGTTTGCTTTGGTCAATACCCAGAAAATCAGTCCCTTTTTTCCATATTTTTCATATTTAGTTCATCCATTGGCAAATACATAAGTTATCCTTGTTGCACGGATTATTATTGTGTCCATAATGATTTCTGTTCTTGTTAAATATCTCTCTGTCACCCTGTACTACAGGTTTTCTTCTATAAAGTTTGCAATGGTATCAAAGTTTAAATCCATCACTTTATCGTCTGGTTTACTATACAGATGTGTTAATGGTACATTATTTATCGGTGATGTCACTGACTTTTTGTTAAGTTTTTCTTGATCTGTTATTTTTAATTTAACTATTAATTTGGTTAATTTTTTCTATTATTTTTTAATTCAGTCATTTTCCTGTAATTAATGATAGTGAGATTAAATACATTAATTAAACCACTCCTAATCATATCTAATTCTTCCTGTGTATTTTTCTGTTTCTTGGGACGTCTTTTACCTATTTTCTTCTTCTTCTTTTCCACATACTTATTATTCTCTTTGTTTTTACTATGTTTATTCTTAGATAATAATACACTTTTGTCTTCTTTATTTTCTATTTCCTTACTACTCTCTTCTGTTTTCGGACTTACCGTATTTTCGCGTGTACCACGCGCACCTTTTTTACCAAAAAATATTTCGTAGAAATGGGGTGCGAGTGTTACACGAGGAAACTAACTTGCCAGTCTTCATCAGAGTGGTCATTGACCTTATGCTACTGCAGTTCCTATTCAAACCTCACTCACTACTATGTACCGTACATCGGGAGGATATTAACCTTGACTAAAGCATTGCACAGACAACACTTTCAACCCCCACTGCAAAATAGCAGGTAGCATTTCATAGTGTTTCTAACAGTCTACTGTTAAAATTCGGTTCGTTCTGTACCGGTTTGTGAAAAAGTAAGCTGTGTTTTGAAGTGTTTTATGGTATTCACCAAATGTTTATTGTGTTATTTACGTTATTTAATATCGAATTTACGGCAATTGTAATTACTACGGTATATCGTACTGTATCATATCATTTTAAACAATTTATCTTCGTTTGTGTTTTGTGTTCTTTTAATTTATCAAGGTGTTGTTTCGTTTTACAATGGAATGTGGAAAAAGATTGCGTTCGTTTACTGCCGGAGAGAAGTTAAAAATTATAAACGAAGCAGAGGTAATAGGAAATAGAGCAGCGGGTCGAATATACGACGTGCCGGAATCGTGTATCAGAGACTGGCGTAAGAAAAAAGAAAAATTAACGGAAGCTCCTTTAAAGAAAAGAGCTTTTCGAGGTAAAGCTGCAAAATATCCTCAACTAGAAGTTAAAATTACAGCCTTTATAGATGATAAGCGTCAATATGGTTATGCTGTTTCCACAGAAATGTGGCAAATAGAGGCAATTAAGATTGCGAAGGAGTTGAATATTAACATAAATGAGTTTAAAGCAAGCAGGGGATAGCTTCAAAGGTTTTTAAAAGAAGTAACCTTTCTGTTCGACGGAAAACAACGATATCTCAACGTTTACCAGAGGCGTACACTGATAAACTCTTGTGTTTTCAGCGTTACGTAATTCAGTTAAGAAAACTGAACAATTATCCACTATGCCAGATCGGCAACGCGGATCAAACTCCAGTTTATTTCGAGATGCCTGTGGATACGACAGTAAATAAAGTTGGTGACAAAACTGTAAAAATTCGTACAGCTGGTTGCGAGAAACAACGGTGCACTGTAATGCTTACTGTGTTAGCCGATGGAATGAAACTGCCACCTTATGTAATCTTGAAGCGGAAAAACCTTCCAAAAAATGAAAGTTTCCCACCAGGTTTGATAATGAAAGCTCAAGAAAAAGGGTGGATGGACAATGAGTTAGTGCTTGATTGGATAAAGCGCGTTTGGAATCTGCGACCTGGAGCATTATTAAAACGCCCAGGGATGCTTGTTATGGATAGTTTTCGTTGGCCATCTGACTGACGACGTTAAGAACGTTTTATCAGAAACAAAGACTGGACAAGTGATTATTCCAGGTGGAATGACTTCGATGCTCCAGCCATTTGATGTGTGCATAAATAAGCCCTTCAAGTGCTAGTTAAAAAAAATGTACACCCAGTGGATGAGTACTGCACCACACGAGCTGACGCCGACAGGAAGACTCCGAAGGCCATCACTGACGCCGATCTGCAGTTGGATCATCAAAGCATGGGACAGTATACCAGAAAACGTAATAAAGAAAAGTTTCAAAAAAACTGGCATTTCCAACGCCTTGGATGGCAGTGAAGACGATAAACTGTTCGTTAGTGAAGATGAGGCAGCGTCTGCTTCTGATGACGACAGTAGCAACGACGAATGAAAATCAGGTAAGACACTAGTAAAACATTTTCATAAACTACATCAAACATACCGGTATCCCTTGGGTTTATAACTGTCCCGTTTTCATTCATTTACTGTTCTAATGCACACTTAATTTTCTTTAGGTTGGCAAACCCGAATTTACAATTACGGCTGGTTGTGTAACGATTGCTGTAACCTTTGCCTCTAATTACTGTATTTAATTGTAATAAATATTAATTGTTATTGTAATAAACATACATTTTTTACTTGTAATAAAAAATAAATCCGTAAGTTAGTGTAACAAAAAAAGTAACTTGACATTTATTTCATTAGTTATTACAGTTTTTCCCTTACAATAGATATGGTAATACTATTCCAAATACCGGTATATGATTTTTTTCACATTTTTGAATACGCGATTTTTTTTTTTTTTTGTAGGACCTAAAAATAAGGGGTGCGCGTGTTACACGAGGGCGCGTGGTACACGCGAAAATATGGTACTTGTTCCCTGTTTTGATCGTTATTTTCTTTAATTGGTTCTATTGACTGTTTCCTTTCAGCCTTTAACTGGTTAGTATAATTTGTAATCTCAGTCCTGAAAGCATTTTGTTTATCAGAAAAAACCTTAATCTCAGTCCTTAATTGGTCAAATTTAGCATTTAACTGGTTAGAATTATCAGTAACCTCAATCCTGAAAGCATTTTGTTGCTCAGAAAAAGCCTTAATCTCAGTCCTGAATTGGTCACATTTAGAATTTAATTGGTTAAAATTATCAGTAACCTCAATCCTGAAAGCATTTTGTTGGTCTAATTTAGTATTTAGTTGGTCTAATTTAGCATTTTGCTGGTCTAAACTGGCCCTTATTGCATCCATAATTGCCCTCACATCTAGTTGTTCAATTTCCCTATGGGTTGTTCCATTTCATCTTCGTCCTCTTCAGCACTAATACTTCTTAATTCATATCTTTTATCCTGTTTGTTAGCCATGTTACAATATTTAAAATAATTTAACTACAAGTAAATTTTTTATTCTAATTAAATTTAACAAAATATTTTATTGTAATTTAATTAATTCAGTTTGGCACTATTGCCTATTATTTAATTTATGTTATTTGGTGCTGGCTTAAAGAAAATCTTTGCTTTCACGTGTGGGCGCCATTTATTGTACTGATCTATTATCGAGTTTCATCCCGTTCTTGGTTTAAAGAAACTGTTTAGGATTGGTTAACAGCCACACGTTGGTTGCTTCATTAAATGTGCTGTTATTTATATTGCAAGTATAATATTTCTATATGCCATACATTGTGGATGCCATTTAATGTGCTGATATTTTATTATTTGTATGGTATTTCTATCTGCTCATGAAAAAACTCTATCTCAGGGTTGACAATTACTAATTTGATTTATATTATTCAATACTGTGAATGATTTATTCTTTTCTTTAATCAGGTCCAAATACGTTAGTTCATCAATTTTTTAAAGAAATAACAAGGTAATAATATCTACCGTGAAAACGTGAATAGTTTGAATCTGAGCTCTTCACAACTGCAATGGGTTCAGTTCTTGCTTATGTTTATCATCTTAAATATAATGAAAGGCTTCGTGTTTTATTCCTTCTCTTGTATTTTTTATTATATTACATGTCGAATTCTATTTTCCTCTTGGATTACTAAATTGATTCTTCTTTTAAATATCGAATTTTATTGTGTAGACAATCAAATTATATTCCAGGACAGGCTTCCTCCTTTATGGAATACAAATGATATACCTCCTGTTCTATAAATGATATACTCAAACTTCTTGAGAATATTAATGTTTATTAAGTTGTATAAAAATTATAATTCTTTCAATGTTATAGGTTTATACTCTTATATGTTTATTAGATTGAATATCAATGTTAACTCTCTTCTTTTAAATGTTTCCTATATTAAATACAAAATTAAACTCTTTTACAAGACCACTCTTAGATGTTTCACATAATAAATATAAAATTTGACTTTTTGATGTGGCTCTTCTTAAATATAAAATTAGACTCTTTTAATGTGTATCTTCTGAAATATAAAATTAAACTTTTTGATGTGTATCTTATTACATATAAAATTAGACTAAACAAATTTTCTTCCATTTCAATACAATTCAAATCTAACAATTTACAATTTGCCATTTAGATACCTAACTAAATTCATCACATCTTTCCATCATATGACTCTTAAAAACATATATAATTTTATTAATTATTATTAATTACATTTATTTGATTTTCTACATTTTCCATATAATTAGTATATTTTAGATTACTATTCTATTAATCTTTCATTTTATTTTAATGTTTATTTCAAATTTAATATAATAATTGTCAACACATATATTTCTTAATGCTGTTCTGTATAATATTGGAGTCTACCTCTATGTTGGTCATGACTAACAACTCAGTTTTTTTGTTTACAATTCTAACATATGTTCACAATACTATTAAATTTATACCTTTCCTTCTTTTAAAATTATTATTTTATTCTTATGTACTGTGGTGTATTTTAACAGCAGTACATAATACCTTCCCTTATTTCACAATCTCTGATATAATTTAATATGAGATTTTGAAATAATTAATTTCTTATCACAACCATGGTCTAACATTAATATTGAAAACATCTGATTAATTCACTAATTGTATATAACAAAGTTCTTTACGTAAATTGGTTTTCTTTTTTTTTATTATTAACACAACAAATATGAAACATCACTAACACGAATCACAGTATCTTATACACTCATTTATGGATTAATATAACATTAGTCAAACCAACTGGTTTTACATCAATATATTAAGTATGTTTTAACAATTGTGCCTACTTTCATGGCTAAAAAACTCAAAAACATGAATACAACATTATTTTCTTTCCTTTTTATTTCCACCTTCCCAATCCTGGTTATAAAGTTCATGGGTGATTTATTTTAGAATTATTTCTCTTTTAATGATTACTTTATTTATACGGGCGAAGCTGATTAATATTTTATGTCTCTTTAACATTTCCATCTTGGTATTTGATTACTCTAAATCCAAACAATTTAATTCTACTGGCTATGAAATTTTTAACTTGAGTGTCATTCTATGTTTTCCCAATCTGGTAAGTACCCTCTTAATTTTATGATAATGTTCTTCCAAACTGTTTGATGCAATTACTAACTCATCGACATCCACCGTAGTAACTTCTAAAATCTCCTTGCCTCATACTCAGTCAAATCATTCTATAAATATGGCCACATTATTGACCAGCCCAAAAGGTGTTCTCTTGAACCATTAACTTATACCATTCACATATTCTATACTTTCTGGATGCAATTCTATTTGCCAATATCCAGGTATAGCATTACAATTATTAAAAAATGACGTTATTAAAACGTTTTAAAACTACTCTTATATTCTTTGGGGACGCCTTATCAGGAATTATCATCTGATTAATTTGACGCTCATCCAAACACAATATTAAGGACTTATCCTTATATGGGAATTACTACTAACGGGCTCGTGTGTTTTGACTGACTTATTTCAATTATATATTTTTACTAATCCTTTGTCGATTTCTTCTTTTATATGCTCTCTTACTTTATAGGGTATTGGGTATAACTTCTTATTAAAATTCACCTTCTCTCTTACGTGTCACGTGTATTGTACTCCTATTATTTTACCAAGTTTATCTTCCATTGCTTCATTCAGTAACTGATGGTCCATTTCTTTATGCCTTTGCAATATTAATTTTATTTCAGCCTCCTGCTGGTCTAATTTATTATTCACAACATTTATTTGTTTTTGATTGGTTTCTTTTAACTTGGTGTTCTGTTGATCCATTTCATCTTAATTCATAGAATATATATATTTTTTTTTGTAATAACTTTCATATTATGTCGTCTGTATTATAATTAATCTAATCTTTGTTCAATTAGTTTGCTTTGGTCAATACCCAGAAAATCAGTCCCTTTTTTCCATATTTTTCATATTTAGTTCATCCATTGGCAAATACATAAGTTATCCTTGTTGCACGGATTATTATTGTGTCCATAATGATTTCTGTTCTTGTTAAATATCTCTCTGTCACCCTGTACTACAGGTTTTCTTCTATAAAGTTTGCAATGGTATCAAAGTTTAAATCCATCACTTTATCGTCTGGTTTACTATACAGATGTGTTAATGGTACATTATTTATCGGTGATGTCACTGACTTTTTGTTAAGTTTTTCTTGATCTGTTATTTTTAATTTAACTATTAATTTGGTTAATTTTTTCTATTATTTTTTAATTCAGTCATTTTCCTGTAATTAATGATAGTGAGATTAAATACATTAATTAAACCACTCCTAATCATATCTAATTCTTCCTGTGTATTTTTCTGTTTCTTGGGACGTCTTTTACCTATTTTCTTCTTCTTCTTTTCCACATACTTATTATTCTCTTTGTTTTTACTATGTTTATTCTTAGATAATAATACACTTTTGTCTTCTTTATTTTCTATTTCCTTACTACTCTCTTCTGTTTTCGGACTTACCGTATTTTCGCGTGTACCACGCGCACCTTTTTTACCAAAAAATATTTCGTAGAAATGGGGTGCGAGTGTTACACGAGGAAACTAACTTGCCAGTCTTCATCAGAGTGGTCATTGACCTTATGCTACTGCAGTTCCTATTCAAACCTCACTCACTACTATGTACCGTACATCGGGAGGATATTAACCTTGACTAAAGCATTGCACAGACAACACTTTCAACCCCCACTGCAAAATAGCAGGTAGCATTTCATAGTGTTTCTAACAGTCTACTGTTAAAATTCGGTTCGTTCTGTACCGGTTTGTGAAAAAGTAAGCTGTGTTTTGAAGTGTTTTATGGTATTCACCAAATGTTTATTGTGTTATTTACGTTATTTAATATCGAATTTACGGCAATTGTAATTAGTACGGTATATCGTACTGTATCATATCATTTTAAACAATTTATCTTCGTTTGTGTTTTGTGTTCTTTTAATTTATCAAGGTGTTGTTTCGTTTTACAATGGAATGTGGAAAAAGATTGCGTTCGTTTACTGCCGGAGAGAAGTTAAAAATTATAAACGAAGCAGAGGTAATAGGAAATAGAGCAGCGGGTCGAATATACGACGTGCCGGAATCGTGTATCAGAGACTGGCGTAAGAAAAAAGAAAAATTAACGGAAGCTCCTTTAAAGAAAAGAGCTTTTCGAGGTAAAGCTGCAAAATATCCTCAACTAGAAGTTAAACTTACAGCCTTTATAGATGATAAGCGTCAATATGGTTATGCTGTTTCCACAGAAATGTGCCAAATAGAGGCAATTAAGATTGCGAAGGAGTTGAATATTAACATAAATGAGTTTAAAGCAAGCAGGGGATAGCTTCAAAGGTTTTTAAAAGAAGTAACCTTTCTGTTCGACGGAAAACAACGATATCTCAACGTTTACCAGAGGCGTACACTGATAAACTCTTGTGTTTTCAGCGTTACGTAATTCAGTTAAGAAAACTGAACAATTATCCACTATGCCAGATCGGCAACGCGGATCAAACTCCAGTTTATTTCGAGATGCCTGTGGATACGACAGTAAATAAAGTTGGTGACAAAACTGTAAAAATTCGTACAGCTGGTTGCGAGAAACAACGGTGCACTGTAATGCTTACTGTGTTAGCCGATGGAATGAAACTGCCACCTTATGTAATCTTGAAGCGGAAAAACCTTCCAAAAAATGAAAGTTTCCCACCAGGTTTGATAATGAAAGCTCAAGAAAAAGGGTGGATGGACAATGAGTTAGTGCTTGATTGGATAAAGCGCGTTTGGAATCTGCGACCTGGAGCATTATTAAAACGCCCAGGGATGCTTGTTATGGATAGTTTTCGTTGGCCATCTGACTGACGACGTTAAGAACGTTTTATCAGAAACAAAGACTGGACAAGTGATTATTCCAGGTGGAATGACTTCGATGCTCCAGCCATTTGATGTGTGCATAAATAAGCCCTTCAAGTGCTAGTTAAAAAAAATGTACACCCAGTGGATGAGTACTGCACCACACGAGCTGACGCCGACAGGAAGACTCCGAAGGCCATCACTGACGCCGATCTGCAGTTGGATCATCAAAGCATGGGACAGTATACCAGAAAACGTAATAAAGAAAAGTTTCAAAAAAACTGGCATTTCCAACGCCTTGGATGGCAGTGAAGACGATAAACTGTTCGTTAGTGAAGATGAGGCAGCGTCTGCTTCTGATGACGACAGTAGCAACGACGAATGAAAATCAGGTAAGACACTAGTAAAACATTTTCATAAACTACATCAAACATACCGGTATCCCTTGGGTTTATAACTGTGTTTGTTTTCATTCATTTACTGTTCTAATGCACACTTAATTTTCTTTAGGTTGGCAAACCCGAATTTACAATTACGGCTGGTTGTGTAACGATTGCTGTAACCTTTGCCTCTAATTACTGTATTTAATTGTAATAAATATTAATTGTTATTGTAATAAACATACATTTTTTACTTGTAATAAAAAATAAATCCGTAAGTTAGTGTAACAAAAAAAGTAACTTGACATTTATTTCATTAGTTATTACAGTTTTTCCCTTACAATAGATATGGTAATACTATTCCAAATACCGGTATATGATTTTTTTCACATTTTTGAATACGCGATTTTTTTTTTTTTGTAGGACCTAAAAATAAGGGGTGCGCGTGTTACACGAGGGCGCGTGGTACACGCGAAAATATGGTACTTGTTCCCTGTTTTGATCATTATTTTCTTTAATTGGTTCTATTGACTGTTTCCTTTCAGCCTTTAACTGGTTAGTGTAATTTGTAATCTCAGTCCTGAAAGCATTTTGTTTATCAGAAAAAACCTTAATCTCAGTCCTTAATTGGTCAAATTTAGCATTTAACTGGTTAGAATTATCAGTAACCTCAATCCTGAAAGCATTTTGTTGCTCAGAAAAAGCCTTAATCTCAGTCCTGAATTGGTCACATTTAGAATTTAATTGGTTAAAATTATCAGTAACCTCAATCCTGAAAGCATTTTGTTGGTCTAATTTAGTATTTAGTTGGTCTAATTTAGCATTTTGCTGGTCTAAACTGGCCCTTATTGCATCCATAATTGCCCTCACATCTAGTTGTTCAATTTCCCTATGGGTTGTTCCATTTCATCTTCGTCCTCTTCAGCACTAATACTTCTTAATTCATATCTTTTATCCTGTTTGTTAGCCATGTTACAATATTTAAAATAATTTAACTACAAGTAAATTTTTTATTCTAATTAAATTTAACAAAATATTTTATTGTAATTTAATTAATTCAGTTTGGCACTATTGCCTATTATTTAATTTATGTTATTTGGTGCTGGCTTAAAGAAAATCTTTGCTTTCACGTGTGGGCGCCATTTATTGTACTGATCTATTATCGAGTTTCATCCCGTTTTTGGTTTAAAGAAACTGTTTAGGATTGGTTAACAGCCACACGTTGGTTGCTTCATTAAATGTGCTGTTATTTATATTGCAAGTATAATATTTCTATATGCCATACATTGTGGATGCCATTTAATGTGCTGATATTTTATTATTTGTATGGTATTTCTATCTGCTCATGAAAAAACTCTATCTCAGGGTTGACAATTACTAATTTGATTTATATTATTCAATACTGTGAATGATTTATTCTTTTCTTTAATCAGGTCCAAATACGTTAGTTCATCAATTTTTTAAAGAAATAACAAGGTAATAATATCTACCGTGAAAACGTGAATAGTTTGAATCTGAGCTCTTCACAACTGCAATGGGTTCAGTTCTTGCTTATGTTTATCATCTTAAATATAATGAAAGGCTTCGTGTTTTATTCCTTCTCTTGTATTTTTTATTATATTACATGTCGAATTCTATTTTCCTCTTGGATTACTAAATTGATTCTTCTTTTAAATATCGAATTTTATTGTGTAGACAATCAAATTATATTCCAGGACAGGCTTCCTCCTTTATGGAATACAAATGATATACCTCCTGTTCTATAAATGATATACTCAAACTTCTTGAGAATATTAATGTTTATTAAGTTGTATAAAAATTATAATTCTTTCAATGTTATAGGTTTATACTCTTATATGTTTATTAGATTGAATATCAATGTTAACTCTCTTCTTTTAAATGTTTCCTATATTAAATACAAAATTAAACTCTTTTACAAGACCACTCTTAGATGTTTCACATAATAAATATAAAATTTGACTTTTTGATGTGGCTCTTCTTAAATATAAAATTAGACTCTTTTAATGTGTATCTTCTGAAATATAAAATTAAACTTTTTGATGTGTATCTTATTACATATAAAATTAGACTAAACAAATTTTCTTCCATTTCAATACAATTCAAATCTAACAATTTACAATTTGCCATTTAGATACCTAACTAAATTCATCACATCTTTCCATCATATGACTCTTAAAAACATATATAATTTTATTAATTATTATTAATTACATTTATTTGATTTTCTACATTTTCCATATAATTAGTATATTTTAGATTACTATTCTATTAATCTTTCATTTTATTTTAATGTTTATTTCAAATTTAATATAATAATTGTCAACACATATATTTCTTAATGCTGTTCTGTATAATATTGGAGTCTACCTCTATGTTGGTCATGACTAACAACTCAGTTTTTTTGTTTACAATTCTAACATATGTTCACAATACTATTAAATTTATACCTTTCCTTCTTTTAAAATTATTATTTTATTCTTATGTACTGTGGTGTATTTTAACAGCAGTACATAATACCTTCCCTTATTTCACAATCTCTGATATAATTTAATATGAGATTTTGAAATAATTAATTTCTTATCACAACCATGGTCTAACATTAATATTGAAAACATCTGATTAATTCACTAATTGTATATAACAAAGTTCTTTACGTAAATTGGTTTTCTTTTTTTTATTATTAACACAACAAATATGAAACATCACTAACACGAATCACAGTATCTTATACACTCATTTATGGATTAATATAACATTAGTCAAACCAACTGGTTTTACATCAATATATTAAGTATGTTTTAACAATTGTGCCTACTTTCATGGCTAAAAAACTCAAAAACATGAATACAACATTATTTTCTTTCCTTTTTATTTCCACCTTCCCAATCCTGGTTATAAAGTTCATGGGTGATTTATTTTAGAATTATTTCTCTTTTAATGATTACTTTATTTATACGGGCGAAGCTGATTAATATTTTATGTCTCTTTAACATTTCCATCTTGGTATTTGATTACTCTAAATCCAAACAATTTAATTCTACTGGCTATGAAATTTTTAACTTGAGTGTCATTCTATGTTTTCCCAATCTGGTAAGTACCCTCTTAATTTTATGATAATGTTCTTCCAAACTGTTTGATGCAATTACTAACTCATCGACATCCACCGTAGTAACTTCTAAAATCTCCTTGCCTCATACTCAGTCAAATCATTCTATAAATATGGCCACATTATTGACCAGCCCAAAAGGTGTTCTCTTGAACCATTAACTTATACCATTCACATATTCTATACTTTCTGGATGCAATTCTATTTGCCAATATCCAGGTATAGCATTACAATTATTAAAAAATGACGTTATTAAAACGTTTTAAAACTACTCTTATATTCTTTGGGGACGCCTTATCAGGAATTATCATCTGATTAATTTGACGCTCATCCAAACACAATATTAAGGACTTATCCTTATATGGGAATTACTACTAACGGGCTCGTGTGTTTTGACTGACTTATTTCAATTATATATTTTTACTAATCCTTTGTCGATTTCTTCTTTTATATGCTCTCTTACTTTATAGGGTATTGGGTATAACTTCTTATTAAAATTCACCTTCTCTCTTACGTGTCACGTGTATTGTACTCCTATTATTTTACCAAGTTTATCTTCCATTGCTTCATTCAGTAACTGATGGTCCATTTCTTTATGCCTTTGCAATATTAATTTTATTTCAGCCTCCTGCTGGTCTAATTTATTATTCACAACATTTATTTGTTTTTGATTGGTTTCTTTTAACTTGGTGTTCTGTTGATCCATTTCATCTTAATTCATAGAATATATATATTTTTTTTTGTAATAACTTTCATATTATGTCGTCTGTATTATAATTAATCTAATCTTTGTTCAATTAGTTTGCTTTGGTCAATACCCAGAAAATCAGTCCCTTTTTTCCATATTTTTCATATTTAGTTCATCCATTGGCAAATACATAAGTTATCCTTGTTGCACGGATTATTATTGTGTCCATAATGATTTCTGTTCTTGTTAAATATCTCTCTGTCACCCTGTACTACAGGTTTTCTTCTATAAAGTTTGCAATGGTATCAAAGTTTAAATCCATCACTTTATCGTCTGGTTTACTATACAGATGTGTTAATGGTACATTATTTATCGGTGATGTCACTGACTTTTTGTTAAGTTTTTCTTGATCTGTTATTTTTAATTTAACTATTAATTTGGTTAATTTTTTCTATTATTTTTTAATTCAGTCATTTTCCTGTAATTAATGATAGTGAGATTAAATACATTAATTAAACCACTCCTAATCATATCTAATTCTTCCTGTGTATTTTTCTGTTTCTTGGGACGTCTTTTACCTATTTTCTTCTTCTTCTTTTCCACATACTTATTATTCTCTTTGTTTTTACTATGTTTATTCTTAGATAATAATACACTTTTGTCTTCTTTATTTTCTATTTCCTTACTACTCTCTTCTGTTTTCGGACTTACCGTATTTTCGCGTGTACCACGCGCACCTTTTTTACCAAAAAATATTTCGTAGAAATGGGGTGCGAGTGTTACACGAGGAAACTAACTTGCCAGTCTTCATCAGAGTGGTCATTGACCTTATGCTACTGCAGTTCCTATTCAAACCTCACTCACTACTATGTACCGTACATCGGGAGGATATTAACCTTGACTAAAGCATTGCACAGACAACACTTTCAACCCCCACTGCAAAATAGCAGGTAGCATTTCATAGTGTTTCTAACAGTCTACTGTTAAAATTCGGTTCGTTCTGTACCGGTTTGTGAAAAAGTAAGCTGTGTTTTGAAGTGTTTTATGGTATTCACCAAATGTTTATTGTGTTATTTATGTTATTTAATATCGAATTTACGGCAATTGTAATTACTACGGTATATCGTACTGTATCGTATCATTTTAAACAATTTATCTTCGTTTGTGTTTTGTGTTCTTTTAATTTATCAAGGTGTTGTTTCGTTTTACAATGGAATGTGGAAAAAGATTGCGTTCGTTTACTGCCGGAGAGAAGTTAAAAATTATAAACGAAGCAGAGGTAATAGGAAATAGAGCAGCGGGTCGAATATACGACGTGCCGGAATCGTGTATCAGAGACTGGCGTAAGAAAAAAGAAAAATTAACGGAAGCTCCTTTAAAGAAAAGAGCTTTTCGAGGTAAAGCTGCAAAATATCCTCAACTGGAAGTTAAACTTACAGCCTTTATAGATGATAAGCGTCAATATGGTTATGCTGTTTCCACAGAAATGTGCCAAATAGAGGCAATTAAGATTGCGAAGGAGTTGAATATTAACATAAATGAGTTTAAAGCAAGCAGGGGATAGCTTCAAAGGTTTTTAAAAGAAGTAACCTTTCTGTTCGACGGAAAACAACGATATCTCAACGTTTACCAGAGGCGTACACTGATAAACTCTTGTGTTTTCAGCGTTACGTAATTCAGTTAAGAAAACTGAACAATTATCCACTATGCCAGATCGGCAACGCGGATCAAACTCCAGTTTATTTCGAGATGCCTGTGGATACGACAGTAAATAAAGTTGGTGACAAAACTGTAAAAATTCGTACAGCTGGTTGCGAGAAACAACGGTGCACTGTAATGCTTACTGTGTTAGCCGATGGAATGAAACTGCCACCTTATGTAATCTTGAAGCGGAAAAACCTTCCAAAAAATGAAAGTTTCCCACCAGGTTTGATAATGAAAGCTCAAGAAAAAGGGTGGATGGACAATGAGTTAGTGCTTGATTGGATAAAGCGCGTTTGGAATCTGCGACCTGGAGCATTATTAAAACGCCCAGGGATGCTTGTTATGGATAGTTTTCGTTGGCCATCTGACTGACGACGTTAAGAACGTTTTATCAGAAACAAAGACTGGACAAGTGATTATTCCAGGTGGAATGACTTCGATGCTCCAGCCATTTGATGTGTGCATAAATAAGCCCTTCAAGTGCTAGTTAAAAAAAATGTACACCCAGTGGATGAGTACTGCACCACACGAGCTGACGCCGACAGGAAGACTCCGAAGGCCATCACTGACGCCGATCTGCAGTTGGATCATCAAAGCATGGGACAGTATACCAGAAAACGTAATAAAGAAAAGTTTCAAAAAAACTGGCATTTCCAACGCCTTGGATGGCAGTGAAGACGATAAACTGTTCGTTAGTGAAGATGAGGCAGCGTCTGCTTCTGATGACGACAGTAGCAACGACGAATGAAAATCAGGTAAGACACTAGTAAAACATTTTCATAAACTACATCAAACATACCGGTATCCCTTGGGTTTATAACTGTGTTTGTTTTCATTCATTTACTGTTCTAATGCACACTTAATTTTCTTTAGGTTGGCAAACCCGAATTTACAATTACGGCTGGTTGTGTAACGATTGCTGTAACCTTTGCCTCTAATTACTGTATTTAATTGTAATAAATATTAATTGTTATTGTAATAAACATACATTTTTTACTTGTAATAAAAAATAAATCCGTAAGTTAGTGTAACAAAAAAAGTAACTTGACATTTATTTCATTAGTTATTACAGTTTTTCCCTTACAATAGATATGGTAATACTATTCCAAATACCGGTATATGATTTTTTTCACATTTTTGAATACGCGATTTTTTTTTTTTTTTGTAGGACCTAAAAATAAGGGGTGCGCGTGTTACACGAGGGCGCGTGGTACACGCGAAAATATGGTACTTGTTCCCTGTTTTGATCGTTATTTTCTTTAATTGGTTCTATTGACTGTTTCCTTTCAGCCTTTAACTGGTTAGTATAATTTGTAATCTCAGTCCTGAAAGCATTTTGTTTATCAGAAAAAACCTTAATCTCAGTCCTTAATTGGTCAAATTTAGCATTTAACTGGTTAGAATTATCAGTAACCTCAATCCTGAAAGCATTTTGTTGCTCAGAAAAAGCCTTAATCTCAGTCCTGAATTGGTCACATTTAGAATTTAATTGGTTAAAATTATCAGTAACCTCAATCCTGAAAGCATTTTGTTGGTCTAATTTAGTATTTAGTTGGTCTAATTTAGCATTTTGCTGGTCTAAACTGGCCCTTATTGCATCCATAATTGCCCTCACATCTAGTTGTTCAATTTCCCTATGGGTTGTTCCATTTCATCTTCGTCCTCTTCAGCACTAATACTTCTTAATTCATATCTTTTATCCTGTTTGTTAGCCATGTTACAATATTTAAAATAATTTAACTACAAGTAAATTTTTTATTCTAATTAAATTTAACAAAATATTTTATTGTAATTTAATTAATTCAGTTTGGCACTATTGCCTATTATTTAATTTATGTTATTTGGTGCTGGCTTAAAGAAAATCTTTGCTTTCACGTGTGGGCGCCATTTATTGTACTGATCTATTATCGAGTTTCATCCCGTTCTTGGTTTAAAGAAACTGTTTAGGATTGGTTAACAGCCACACGTTGGCTGCTTCATTAAATGTGCTGTTATTTATATTGCAAGTATAATATTTCTATATGCCATACATTGTGGATGCCATTTAATGTGCTGATATTTTATTATTTGTATGGTATTTCTATCTGCTCATGAAAAAACTCTATCTCAGGGTTGACAATTACTAATTTGATTTATATTATTCAATACTGTGAATGATTTATTCTTTTCTTTAATCAGGTCCAAATACGTTAGTTCATCAATTTTTTAAAGAAATAACAAGGTAATAATATCTACCGTGAAAACGTGAATAGTTTGAATCTGAGCTCTTCACAACTGCAATGGGTTCAGTTCTTGCTTATGTTTATCATCTTAAATATAATGAAAGGCTTCGTGTTTTATTCCTTCTCTTGTATTTTTTATTATATTACATGTCGAATTCTATTTTCCTCTTGGATTACTAAATTGATTCTTCTTTTAAATATCGAATTTTATTGTGTAGACAATCAAATTATATTCCAGGACAGGCTTCCTCCTTTATGGAATACAAATGATATACCTCCTGTTCTATAAATGATATACTCAAACTTCTTGAGAATATTAATGTTTATTAAGTTGTATAAAAATTATAATTCTTTCAATGTTATAGGTTTATACTCTTATATGTTTATTAGATTGAATATCAATGTTAACTCTCTTCTTTTAAATGTTTCCTATATTAAATACAAAATTAAACTCTTTTACAAGACCACTCTTAGATGTTTCACATAATAAATATAAAATTTGACTTTTTGATGTGGCTCTTCTTAAATATAAAATTAGACTCTTTTAATGTGTATCTTCTGAAATATAAAATTAAACTTTTTGATGTGTATCTTATTACATATAAAATTAGACTAAACAAATTTTCTTCCATTTCAATACAATTCAAATCTAACAATTTACAATTTGCCATTTAGATACCTAACTAAATTCATCACTTCTTTCCATCATATGACTCTTAAAAACATATATAATTTTATTAATTATTATTAATTACATTTATTTGATTTTCTACATTATCCATTATAATTAGTATATTTTAGATTACTATTCTATTAATCTTTCATTTTATTTTAATGTTTATTTCAAATTTAATATAATAATTGTCAACACATATATTTCTTAATGCTGTTCTATATAATATTGGAGTCTACCTCTATGTTGGTCATGACTAACAACTCAGTTTTTTTGTTTACAATTCTAACGTATGTTCACAATACTATTTTACCTTTCCTTCTTTTAAAATTATTATTTTATTCTTATGTACTGTGGTGTATTTTAACAGCAGTACAATATATATGTTGTAACGTACCGCTTTTTCCGTGAGGTGTTATTTAGCGAAACGTCAGTCTGAGTCAAGCCCCAAATGTTGGGTTCGCCAAATCTGTAACGTACCGCTGTTTTCGTGATGTGTTATGGAAGTGTTATTATATGCCTCACGCAGTATGCGTCACTTTTGAATTATACTAACTGACGTTTTAAACGGTATAAATAAAGGATTTTGTTTATCTTGTTTTACTCAATCTAAAAGAAATCGAGAGTGTGTGATTTGGGGTCAAGGAGATAATTTGTTCAGCCTTATGCAGAAGAGAGAGTAAGTATCAAATTTGCCCCTCTGTTGTGACGATTCCTTCTGTATGTTGTGCTGAAATTTTCATTAACTACCCACTACAATAAATTGTAACACGTTATAATTCAATATTAATTTTCAATAATATTGCTTTATTGATTATTGACTTTTGTCTCCAGCCACCAAAGTATAGGTATCACAATTAATCTTTTTAAAAAGAAAACATCCTCTCGCCTTTACCGAGTAAACATAGATCTGTCTAAAGAACAAAACATATATGTTGTTATTTAACCAATATTACGCTATAATAAAATACATCAGTTATTACATAATTCTTATTAATTCCCCAGGGTTCAGGGTGAATTCTTTGTGTTATGAGAGTGTCAGAAATGGCTAATTGCTACGCTTTACAAATATAAAAAAATTAATAAATAATTTTGGTTTATTATTCAAATGTTACATAGTTTCCGGAATTGCCGTAAGAGAGCAGCATGTATTTGTTTACTTTTGAAAGGAACATATGATAAAATGAATATTTTTTCGTTCTATTTCACTATTAAAACACGAGTTTTCTTCTGTATTTATTACGAAAAATGTTTATATTACCTCGCTCCGTGTTGTCCTTACTGGATTGAAGTTTTATTCTGTGATGAGGTACGTCTTGCGTTATTATTTCCTTTTCATTTTTCGAGTATTTTTCTGATTGTCTATTAGACGTAGGCCGAATTATATTGGATCCTCAGAATGGTTTCATCCACTGGTTTTTAATGTATAACACCTTTTAATTTGGATTCCTCAGGTATAATTGGTTAGTATTCACTTTGTTTATTACTCTGGCGTGAATTTTTTTTTTATTAACAATACTTGTTATTTTCCATCACTCTTAGTAACACATAGTATTTTTATTATGTAGGCCGTTTGTGATTATTATAAATTTATATTTTATTTATGTAAAAAATAATTACTTTCCATTCCGGTTTATTTACTAATTTAATTCACATAATATGTTTTGGTTAATTTTTTTATGACATTGTATATAAATATTTTATCATTTTATTATCATTAAATAAATTTGTATATTATTTATTTAGTATCGAATAGTGTTCATACCTGGTACTACTTCCTGTTGTCCTTTCCTTCCTAGGATTATTTTAATTTTATATTATCTTTGGTAGTTAAAATTTTTATGTCTTTTAAAATTAAACCCTGGGTTTTCTTACAATCTAACATAATTATTTGAAACAATATAATATTAACTTGGGTATAACAAATTGTGGTTCATACAATATGAATTACAGTAAATAAATAAAATTACAAAAAATCAATCAGTATTATTACATACTACTTCCATAGTTTTATCCTATCCAAAACATACAGCACAGTTTAGTAATATATTAGTTTCACTTTGGTTTTTTACCTCAATGGGTACACTAGAACTCACTTCGCACTATATACCACTCGAATTGTTTATTATGTGGAGTGATATAATTAAATTTTGAGCGAGCTTTAGTTCTACCCATTTCTGACTTTCACTCTCATGACTTACTTTATTGGGACCGGGTTATGTACCGTTACAATATATATATATATATATATATATATTTCAATCACTTTCTGCTACAGTCCGTTTCTTGATGTATATAATACTATAATACTTATAACTATTTTACCTCAAGATGTATTTTTTCTTGAGAGACATGTTTCGGGAGATCCTGTTCTCCCATCTTCAACCTTCGCCATCTTGCTTCATGAAGCAAGATGGCGAAGGTTGAAGATGGGAGAACAGGATCTCCCGAAACATGTCTCTAAAGAAAAAATACATCTTGAGGTAAAATAGTTATAAGTATTATAGTAATATATATATATATATATATATACATATATATATATATTCAATCTATTATTGTTAGTATTTAAAGTATTATATTATAATATTATTATAATACTTTTAAGTTAGTATTATATTAGTATTTAAAGTTTAATACAATAATACAATGTTAAAATACCAAAGACCAACAAACAACCTTAATTGCATCCAGCAGCCAACACACAAATACTTCACCAGAAACAAGATCGCGAAGGCTGAAGATGAGAGAACAGGAACTCTCGAAACATGTACCAAATAGAAAAATAACATCTTGAGGTAAATTTAATTATAAATATTAAATATATATTATATTATAAATTATAAATATATAATATATATATTTTAACTACAGCTCATCTGTGTCGCTCTTTAATTATGCCTCACTGTTGTAGGCATCACTTTGTAACTCACCGAATACCCAGATGTAACAGTGTTTTATTATTTACGGGTCTATTTATCCGGGATTCAAATAAAAACTAAACCATAATTTATTTTGGGTTACGGGATGTATTGTCAAGATTGAGGAGGAGAGAGATAACGCAAAACAAATAGACGCTGCCTATACCATTCTTGGTTCAGCGTTATAAAAAATTCGGCATTACTGATGTCCAAGGACACCAGTAATCCTACTAAAATGATTCACACACCCTTATTACTGCACTATCACCCCCTTCGATGATAGCCGCTGTTCCATAGTTATGTAGTTTCCCCTGAGTTACCCCCCGGTCAATTTCTATGTTCACCAATTTAGAATATACTTACATTATAAACCCACGGTCAGGGTTCGGTGAAGCCGTGACCGCCCGAAAATTGGGGAAACTACCAAAAGACATATAAGGTTCACACTGATACTGTTACTACAGTTCACAGAGGGTAAACTCTTGTATGTTTGGTTATTTTATTAATTCAGTTTTCATGTTTAACATCTCTTAAACTTATCTACACTTTTAACTTTTAAACATCAAACATTTCACTTTCTTTAAATTGCATTAAAAAATTCATACTTACATTACATCACTCATATACTGTCATAGACACAAAATATAACCACCAATTAATGTACATAACTCCATACATCTTCTGAAACATTATAGCAAACATATAATTCCACAACTAAATACATTTTACATTTATTCGTTCATTATTTATTATCAAGTTCCAATCTCTAAAAATCATTTAAATTCATTATCAAAATCTCTTTAGACAACATTTTAAATTAATCAATTACTTCATCTCAAATTATTATAATTCCATCAATTATTAAAAAAACCACATATTTTAATTACCTTACTCCAAAACAATTATAATTAATTTATTACCTTCATAATTATTCTTGTTATTTATTTAGTCTGCCAAAATATTATTATTATTATTACATCAATTTCTACCACATACACACATTGTTTACATTAAATACATTTTACAACATAGACACAATTAATTTTATTATAAATTTATTTACAATCTCTTGTCATTATTTTTCAGTTTACCACACCTCATTTCCTAATTTAGCCAGGTCATTACCATAAACTAAAATATTTAAAATGTCCATTCACTTATTTTTATTTTAACCACCATCATCATATATTAGTCTTATATATTTATAACACAAGTCATTCTTGTCAATATACATTACATTGTAATGATTATTATAATGACTACTTTCGTTAACTACATTAACACAATAATTAACTACATTTTTGTCTACCATTAATTCACAAAGCCCGTCTACCTTGGTGATTTTAGTTCTGTCTCCATCAGTATAAGGTTGTTCAACATAAGGTAAGTTATTTTATCATCATATTCCTCCACTACATTCATCACAACATCAAAATAATCATCCATCTCTATTTTACGAGGTAAGTATTCTATATTGTCTATCTCCTTCAATTCTAACCTCTCTTTCAACTCATTATAACTACTTCTCAACGTAAATAACTCTATTATTCTCTCTCTCTCTCTCTCTCTCGCAATACTTCTCACAACCCCCCTGAACTATCTCATTCCATGCAAAGGGCACCACAAAACACTTATTACCTCTCCTGGCTTTACCAGGTAAATCACAAAAAACTAAGGGACCATACAAAGACATCTCGTCTTCCACACCACCACCGGAGGAAACTCTGTCCTCATAAAACACATGTGGAGTCTTTACTCCACTTATACTACAGGGAAAATTTGCCCTCTGCCCTCCATACTCACCTAACCTCGCTTCATACTCTCTCTCTAAATGATAAACATTTGTTTCTACCCCTTTACAAACCCATTACTCTCTCACTCTCATTAACTATCTCTATATCATCACTATCTATTTTCATTATATCACCTCTAGTATCTCGTTTTCAACCCTCTTTTATCATCATCGTCATCATCATCATCATTATTCCTGCATCTCCTAAGTGGAGCATAGGGCATCAATGAACTTCCGCCACCGGACTCTGTTCCGCGCCATCGTCTTGATCTCGGGCCAGGTCTTCCCTCCTTTCTCCATCCCTTCCGCTACTACACTCCTCCTCCATGTGTTCCTTGGTCTGCCTCTTCTCCTGCTACCTTGTGGGTTCCATTCCAGGGCTTGTCTTGCTATGTTGTCTCTATCTCGTCGTAATGTGCGCCCAATCCACTTCCATTTCCTACGACGCATCTCAATGTCAATGGGTGTTTGATGGGTTCTTCTCCACAGCTCTTCATTGGAGATAACTTGTGGCCACCATATCCTCAGGATATTCCGCAAACTTCTGTTCACGAATGTTTGGAGTCTGCTAATCAGTTGTTTGTTAGTCTTCCTCTTATCACTACTACTTATTAATTCATTTTCATAATTATTGTTATTACTTACCTTGTTAATTAGCACCTTGTTTGCACTTAAACTAACCTCTTTCTGATTTTCACTTGTATTCACCTCACCTACCTCGTTTTTTATCTTCACAGCACTTAAACTAGCACTATTTTCTGTAAACATATCATTACTACCTCCACTATCACTTACCTGTTTTGATTCACCTGTATTCTCCTTTAATTTATCTGCCTCTCGTTTCCACTTCTCGTCTCGTTTATCCCACTTTGCGTTTAACTCATCAAACTGTTTCATCATAAGGTTAAATATGTCATTTAATGTATACTCTTTTTCTTCCACCCCTACACTATCGTTAGGCCTATTCACTGTCTTATTCTCTACTCCTATCACTTCAACTATCTTACCTTTATCCTCACTATGTTTTTTAATTTCCGCGAATATTCCCTCTTCTTGTTCTTCCATTTGCCTAAAACCATCGTCCAAATTACCCCACTCATCGTCCGTCATTTTATCCACAATCCCTCTGAATTCGCCTTCCCATTCATCCCACGCAAAACCAATATCGTTATCTTGTACCTCGGTCATGTTCAAAAAAATTATTTATATAATCCCCTTTAACATAATACAATAATTATACATACCCAATCAACATACTCCACCACAAACTCGTTATCCCAATGTAAGAGTAACTACAATAATTTCATAAGCACGTTACGCTACCACAACATAACCTCGTTTACATGTACGTAAATCTATACAATACTTCTACAAATACGCCGTTACTCAAATCCTATTTTCTGTGCTTTAAAATAGGTCTACCTCGTATAAAGTTATACTAGGATCCTGGCAGGGTCACCAATTGTTGATAAACAAACTTAATCGAAATAAATAAATAAAATAAAACTGCCAGAACCTTACCTGCGATCTATTCTCGCTTACTTCCTTTTATAAAATCCAACCAGAAGTTCAGGGTTGCCACGATGTTTTAGGCTATACATCGAAACCTTTACACTTTTCCTTAATTAAAAAACGGGATAATTTTGCAATCTGACTTCCCCCCAATTCAGAAGATTCACGGAAACGTTAGACGAATTTTTCAGCACAGAACACTAGGAAATGGTAACAGGCGAAATGACTAAGCCTAACACATTATTTATCAGACGAAATCTTGTTTTATTTTCTTGTTAGTCAAACTTGAAATCTCTCTCTCCTTTTAAATACTATAAAAAAACTACCATAAGCTATAACCTTATTTTCTACGAGCCAGTACTTTACCCACACGCACACACATTCTGTTTACAAATTCATGGTATACCAAATTTATATATTATAATATATGCCCTGTAGCGTCCGTCTCGTTCATACCCCGCGATGGAAGCCAATTTATAATATACCCCTTGTCGTTTCTATTTAATTCACCCCACGATGGAAGCGTCAATTTATAATATAACGGGTGTCTCTTCGTTAATCCTCTCTGTTGTGAATGCCGATTTATAATGTATCTTATTTTAATACGTGAATATTCTTTTTTTCATTAGCTATTTTCAGATAACATTTTTGACAGTCAATATTTGTAACTACCTTTGATCTTCTTTCTTGTGACAGAAATTCTACGTACTATCTCTTCATTTATTATTTTCATTTCCAAGAAATTCTAAATTGTATTTGCATTACTTATCATCATTACTTAGTTTCATTTTAATTATAGTCATTAAATTATCCATCGTTCTTCTTATTTTACTGTCTTGTCTGATCA
Source organism: Magicicada septendecula (assembly GCA_034769895.1). Classification (NCBI taxonomy): domain Eukaryota; kingdom Metazoa; phylum Arthropoda; class Insecta; order Hemiptera; family Cicadidae; genus Magicicada; species Magicicada septendecula. The sequence goes on from CM068367.1 coordinate 455,567,748, forward strand.
CATTACCACTAATTATGTTGACGTATATTTTTTGTTATTCCATTTTAAATCATACTGGTTATAAACAATTATGTAATCTGTTCTTCAATTCTCTTGGCATTTTGGCATGTATCTTAAATCATACTGTTTTTCAATTATTTTGTATAAGTTTTTCTTTATATAGTTTTTTAACATTGGGGGTTTATTCTTAAATGTTTAAAATAATTTCTTCGTAAACACATAGTAAGACGTTCTTACTTCCTTTTGAATTTTGGGGTTTTTATTCTTAATATCTTCAAAATAATTTCTTTGTAAACACCTAGTAAGACGTTCTTACTTCTTTTTGAATTTTGTGGGTTTTATTAAATCATATTGTTTCGAAATATTTAGTAAGTTGTACTTACATACTTTTTGGATTTTGGGTTTTTTTTTCATATATTTTTATCTTAGTGTTTCTATTAACATATTATTTTTTATTCCTTATTTAATATTATTTATTTATTTCTTCTTTCCAAGTGGTAGCCTGGTCGGTTTTCAGAAAATCAGTCCCATTTTTCTGGTTTACTATTTCTTGTTTCAACCATGATCCATTAATTCAGGTACTCCTTTTTTCTCGGATTACTGTAGTGTTCATAATAATTTTGGTACTTGTTAAATACCTCTCGTGTATCTGGTACTGTAACTCTGTTGATTCGAAGTCTTCCTTTAAGTCACGGTTTTCAGTCATACTTAGATCCTTTTTAACTAGCAGGTATTGTACCTTATCTAATCTAACATAATCACCCATATTTAATACCATTCTTTTCCCTTTGATATCTGGACTATTTACCAAATATTTTACGGGTGTCTTCCGTATTAAAGATATAAATGATATTGTCTGATATTCTTCGATCGTTAACATATTTAATTGAGGTTTAAGCTTATTTAAGTTTTTCTTTATTATTCTATGGTGATTTATTATTGATAATTTTATTAAATTTTTTCTATAACTCTTACTTTTACTTAACTCCCTTCGTTCATTAATTGGGAGGTTAAATGTACTAATTAATCCACCCTTCCTCATCTCCAATTCTTCTTTTGTATTTAATATTTTCTTTCTCCATATTTTCCTTATTTTCTTGATATTCTCTTCCATGGTTTGGATATTCTCCTTGTTCTTTCTATTCTTATTTTCAGATAGCAATGCATTTTGGTCTTCTCTAATTTCTGTTTCTTTGCTACTCTCTTCTGTGTTCGGACTTACTATAATACCTTCGGAAGTGCTGTTTAGTGTTTCATTCATATTCTTTAAACACATATCCATTTTTTTATTTGTCTCCTCCTTGTATTTATCTACTTTTGGGCTAAGTGTGTTAGCATTTTCAAACTTCCCCTCGAAAGTTTCCCTTATCCCCTTATTGAACTTTTCCATCTTACCCTCAATCTGCTTTAAACTTGCTTCGTTTATTTTCTCAATTCTTTCATCCATTCGCCTTAAATTTTCTTCATTTATTTGCCTGATCTCCTCCTTCATTTGTTTTATACTCTCATCGTTCCTATCAAACCTTTCGTTAATTTGGATTAAGCTTTCATTGTTTTTATCGAACTTCTCGTCATCAGTTTTGAGGTTTCCTCCTGTTTCCTAAAATTTTCCTTGTTTTCTTCATTTGTTTTCTTTGAAGTTTCCTCCTGTTTCCTAAAATGTTCGTCTATTTTGTCGAATTTTTGTTTTGAGTTTTCCTCCTGTTTCCTAAATTGTTCTGCCATAAATTTCATCATATCCTGCCAACTTGGTTCTTCTCTGGCTCCCGCTTTATCTATTTGGTCCCCTTGGGCATCTTCTTCAACTGTTTCCCTTTCCGTGTCCATAATTACTTCAGTTTCTTCTTTATCGCCTGTCTGTTGTTCCATTTCACTATCTGTGACTACTTCTATTTCTTGTTCCTGTCCACCTTCTTCCTTCTCCGTTTCTTCTGCCCTCTTCTTCGATTTACCTCTGGTATTAGGCATTTTTAGTCTCCAACAGTTGCCTGCTTGTGTTAAGTAATATTTCTAAAATCACGGTTTTACTTAACTTAAGCCCTACACTAGTTGAGCGCCAATTTATAATATATGCCCTGTAGCGTCCGTCTCATTCATGCCCCGCGATGTAAGCCAATTTATAATATACCCATTGTCGTTTCTATTTAATTTGCCCCACGATGGAAGCATCAATTTATAATATAACGGGTGTCTCCTTGTTAATCCTCTCTGTTGTGAATGCTGATTTATAATGTATCTTATTTTAATACGTGTTATAATAATGTTTAAGTATATCTCAGTCCCTCTCTATTTAATATAATTGTGTTATGTTGGGTGAAAATTATGAGTATAGTGTGTAATTCGAATTTTTCGCTCAAGCCTATTCTGCGTTGAAGAGAAGAGAATGAATTTTTATTGTATTCTCTTTCTCTTTAACACCCAAGCAGTCCGCGAGTAGCGCTGTAGTTCCCAGACAACGGAAATTTGTAGGTTATCCCACCGCGTATGGTAATTCTCAGTTACGCTCTCTACTTATCTTATATCTTGTTCACACTACACTAAATCTTATATAAATGAGAAGGTATCTGAATTCTGAAAGGATTCTTTATTAATATTTTAATATTTCTTGTCCAACAAAGTTGTTTCTTTTACGTAGATACAAAAGGCAAGATGTTAAGAGTAATCGATTATCGATTGGATTCAAGGATTTATATTATTTGTACTGTAATTATAATTTTATATTTCTTTAAATACAGGGTGTGAAGGTTCTTTCAACTGTTAGTAAGATCAGAAAATGCCTAAATAGGAATACAAGGTATTACAATATATATAGTTAAGGTTTTATTAAATAATATTTAAAATAATTGTAGTTACCGTCCGCTCGGCATCATGACTCGATAAGGCCGTGTACAAATAACCTCTGCGTCTGGTTTGGTCAAGAACAGCATGCAGTTGATTTTGCTCTCGTCAGTCTTCGTTCCAAGTTGAAAATAAAGTTTAATTCTTGGTCCTGGGATGATGCAGAAATACCGCTCCTTTTGTTCGCCAATGTCCGAGTTTTGTGGTTACGTGCTTCGACGAATTTCGAGTCCAATTACGTTTTTCTATTGAATTGTAGAAACTGAAGTTCCGATATAATTTGGTGTTTATTTTCGTTCCTTTTACGTTATAGGATTATATCACTTTATGCAGGTAGTTATTTCTCTGGTTTTGTTAATTGATTAAGTTAACATTTGTTCATTATCTGGAATTTTGCAATCAGAGTTCTTCCTTTATTTTTCGTTATTTTCATGTATAAGTTTTAGATTGTCCAATTATATAATACGGTTAAATGATAGTAGATCATACTATTGTGATTTATTATTCATTTCATTTAAATTTGTATGGATTTTGTATTTAAATTAAATCAAATTTGTTCTGAGCGTCTTTTAACTAAACCGTCTTCGTTCATGTAAATTTATCCAATAATCAAATCAACAAATTATATCTCTTTTGTCGTCCCTGGCAACCATCTTTTTTATTCTTATTGGATATTATGTTATATTATAATCATTTCATACAATGTTCTTCCACTCATCAAAATAATCCCTTTCTAAATTTCCATTATATCCTATTATAATTTTACCTATTGCTTGTTACTAATTTTTTATAGATTTTGCTGTCGTTTCCTCTTAGTCTATTTATTTTTACAAATATTATTTTTCTGTTACAAAACATTATCTGTCGGTATCATTGCACTATGGCATTATAAGAATTTATTTAATTTGAGTTTATTTATTTGTTATTATCAATTATTATTAACTTCTCCTAACTCATTAGATTTTATTTAGTATTTGTTACCAATTTCTTTACCTAACCTTTCTGATCTGACTTACTATATAACGTTACTGGTTGTTAGGCCTATCATTATACCTTGATCTACTTATGAATTTAACTTGTTACTATCTGCAATATTATAGAATCTTTTATCTATTTATGACATGGTTATACTAAACTCTTTTGTATCTCGTTTACAATTATAGCCTTTTTGGCCAAGTTTACAATTATAATCATCCTACTATCTAAGTACATGTATACAAATAATTAACTCTATAAAGTCTAACAAAAGCTTTATCGTGACATATGGATAACACATAAAATGAAATTAATTAGTAATCAATTACTGAGTTTAACAACAACTCTATAACGGTAAATTGATAACACATAATATTTAATTACCTGGTATTCTATTGATAGAATAACTTCACGTGCTAACACAAAAATATAACATCACTATCACGATAACAATATAACATGATACAATTAATAACAGGTACATTTGAGTAACTTAAGTCATACAACATTTACTCATTCTCATCTACTTTAAAACATCAATTATTATGACACAGTCAAAGTTAGTTTTTTTTCATTATTTGTCAATGTCTGTTGTTTACCTCTCACTGAACCTTGAGGTTTATTATTATTAACATTATTAACTTCTTATCTTTCTACCTTGTATTCTTATTTTATTAAATCAGTCATGGGTTGGGTTTCTGACCTTTTACAAGTGTGGATAATTAATAAATATTTTCTCTATTTTAAATCTTATAAGTTGATTTATGTAACGTCGGGGACCGTATTTTCGTTACGTTACATATGCTTTCCCTCCTAAAGAAGTTTAGTTTACCTGAATATAATTTGGGTCAAAATAAACTTATATCTTTTTCATGCCTTGGAATATCCTCCTTATATTCATTGTAAAGTTTTAATGGTAATTGATGGAATTCGTAATGTAACACTTTTTGTATTCGTATTCACCCTTCTTTATTTGATGACAATTCATTAATTATATTAATACTCTTGGCTTGTTTCATTTAAACATTACTTGTCAATGATTGGTCACAATAATCAGTAAAACTTAGTTTGAATTTTCTCCTATTTCTAGTTACTTCTACCAATGCGTTTCTCCATTGACCTTTTGTCAGCTATCTTCCTTCATACTTTTGGAATCTGATGTCAATCTTCGCAGCGGTTTTATTATCCCTTAAATATTGAATTTCCCTAACATTCCCTAACATGTGAGCTGGTACAGTTCAGAGAGGCACGTTTGGCTTCATACTCTGCTGGCCATTCTACACTTCAATATAATACTGCTGGAATTCATTTACAGTCAGTTATAAAAATACAATAATATCATAGTAGTCTCTTTATTTGACTAATAATAAACATCTTGGGGAGTCGTTATGCTGTCGCGTTTTACATTTAATTATACATATATTCCTTTCTTCTTGATTCCATCTTTTTTTCATTAGCTATTTTCAGATAACATTTTTGACAGTCAATATTTGTAACTACCTTTGATCTTCTTTCTTGTGACAGAAATTCTACGTACTATCTCTTCATTTATTGTTTTCATTTCCAAGAAATTCTAAATTGTATTTGCATTACTTATCATCATTACTTGAATTATAATTATTCCAATTTTAATTTCCTGATTTCAATTTATTATTATTATTTAGTTTATCATTGAACTCTTCATTGGTTTTTAACATAATTATAATGACCACTTGACAATTTATTAACAATTATTGTCTTCCTGGCCAAGTTTACAAATATTATTTTAAGACATCTTCATTAATTATTTAAAGTAAATACACTTAACATGATACCATACATAATAAATACACTTGCATTTAATTACTTAAATACAAGTTTAACATGAATGAAATTAGTACCCATTACTTAATACTTTCTTAATGCAATGGCTTCACACCTGCTATATAGAAAACACAAAATAAATATCATGTAAACACAATATCATGATAAAGCACAACAACATGTACATCTTTATAAAACATTAAATATTAATTAAACAGTCTATTATTTTCAAACTCGTCTACAGTAAATTCATCTCATTAGACACTGTGTTTATAGTTTACATCTTCCACTGATCACTCCATATTTTATATTTAGATACATTTTTACTATTTTATTACCTAGTAACCTTACTAGGTATCATCAATACATTTTTTGGGTGAGGTTTGCTCTCCTGACCTTAATTATGGCATACCTTGGGTATTGTTTGAATTTCTATGGACAAAGTTTTTATGTAACGTCTGGGACCTTAACTTTGTTACGTTACATAATACTCCCCCTCCGAAAGAAGTTTATTTTAGCTGAATATCGTTTAGTTGAAATAAACTTATAGTTTCTTCATGCCTTGGAATATTTATTTTATAAAATTATCAATTTATAATGGTTTCAGTTTTTCATTGTTTCTGTTTTAATACACAATTCAGTGGGTTCTTTGGGGTTTATTTTCTCTTTCTATTCTTTAAACTTTTAATTGCGCCGGAAAACTGTGTTGACACTCATTGTATATCTGGTCATTAATTCTCTACTGGTACCTCCCTCAGTTGTAGACCTGTCCTTTTCTCTGGAACTCATAACTTCTTCTAGCTTATTACGCCATCATTTCTTATTATCATATTTATATTTAATTACCTCGCTTGGTGTATAATCCCTAAAATACTATATTTCCCTAACATTTTTCCCTAATATCATAGCTGGTACGGAATCAGAGGGGCACTATTGGCTTCCATTACTCTGCCGTTTCCCTAACTATATCTTCTGAGATCAGAGGAACTTCATCTGTCGGAAAAAAAAAAAACCGTTGCACTATCACAACACAATACATATAATTATTACCTATAAGGTAGCTCCTTCGCTACAAACTTATATTCAAGGGATGATTACTATTATTTCTGAGGTATCCTAATACTTTTCTTAACTTATTTATCTCGTTGTTCTGTAGTTCCATTTATCATATTATTCACCAGTATAGTAGTTAAAGCTGTTCAATATTCATTTTAAATTCTTCTTAGTTCCGTGCTGTCAATTAATTATTCTTTAGCATACGTATTTTACTATTTTTAATTCACTCCCATTTACTTCTGCAATTAAACACTGAATCTCCTCCTTATCATAAATTGTATGGCATATTCTTCCTTCATCTAACTCATTTCTAACCCTTCTTTCTCTTTTTTTATGTTTATTAGTTTAAAATAATTTCTTCTGAAGTATATAGTAAGGTGTTCTTACTTATTTTTGAATTTTGTGTTTTTTAAATTGATTCCACATAATTTCTATGAAGTATCGTGTAATTAGTTTATTTCATTTAATAGTTAGTTTAATATATTTTAATTAGTTTCTCATTATTTTCCTTTGGTTTGCTTTATTTGTTATCCATAAAATCCGTCCCTTTTCTCTATATTCTGTTTGGAATCTGTTTAACCGTGGTCCATTATTTCCTCTGTACTGATTGTTCGGATTTCTCTAGTATGTAGAATTATTTCCGTCCTTGTGACGTATCTCACTATCATCTGGTTCTTCCATCTTGTCGCTATAAAATTTTCATTCATGCTAAAGTTTACCATCGTCTTTCGAACTGATTCTTCCGTATTGTTTCTTAATCGTTCGAATGGTTCATACATAATCTCCATAAGTCCTCCATGCTCCTCGGTTAGTTTTGGCTTTTTCGGTCCTTCTAATCTATCTAGGAATTCAGTTGTGGTTCGTTTAGAGTTTCTTAATTGCCTTACTTCTCTGGGTTCCGTAATTGGTATATTATGTAGCTTAACTAATCCCCTTTTAATCATCTCCAATCCTTCCCATGTATTCATTAATTTCCTTTGACGTGTTTGCCTTATTTTCATTGTCTTCATTTCATTGTTAACCCATTCTATTCTTCCAGCTATGTTAATTTGTACCTCGTCTAATTTTTCTCGTGTTTCCGCTTGTATCTCCGTTACACTAATTTTGTTATTAATTTCTATGTTATTTATCCAGGTAGTCACCCCTTCCTTGAACTCTATAAGTTCCTCTTTTGTTTGGTCGACTCTTTGACTGATTGATTCGTTAATATTTTTTATCTTCTCCTCCGTATTATCGTTAATTTTGTCTATCCTTCCTTTTATGCTTTCATTTATACTATCTATTTTCTCATGTATTTTTCTAACCTCTCCTCTAGTACTTTCATTGAAACTGTCGATTTTCTCATTTATTTGTCTAAAATCGGCCTTCAATTGTTCATTATTTTCATTTATAATTTGTCTTAAGGTTTCACTAGTACTTTCTTTAATACTGTATTTTTTCATTTATCAGTTTATTCTCCTCCTTAATTTGTCTTAAACTCTCATTAGTGTTCTCATTTTGTTTCCTAAAATTTTCATTAGTTTCCTCTTTATTCTGGTCAAATCTTTCCTCCATTTGTTTTATTAACTTTTCGCTTAAAGCCTCGTTTTGTTTCCTTGAGTTTTCCTCCATTCTTTTAAAATTTTCATTATTGGCTTCCTTCTGTTTCTTGGAATCTTCTTTAATTAATTCCCATAGTTTTATCAAATCCATATCACCTCTGGCTTGCTCCTTGTCACCCACCTGTTGTTCCTTTTCAATGTCTGTAACTATTTCTGCTTCTTCCTCCCATCTATCTTCTTCCGTTTCTTGGTCTTTCGCCATCCTTGTAGAAACACCTCTCGTATGCATTCCTGTGCCTCTAATAGTTGCCTGCTCCAGTTAAGTAATAGCGATATAGTCAATTTTTTTTACTTAACTAAAGCCCACTCGTTGAGCCCCAATTTGTAACAAATCTTCTAATATGTTATGTTATGGTCCTTATACTCTTCGAAACTCTCGCCTAATTAAGCCCCACTGTTGGGTTCGCCAATTTGTAACAAATATAAGACTCGATGTATTTATTTATTACGAGCGTATTACTGTTGCGGGTTATAGTTAATTCAGCCTACGTTATGAGCGTCAATTTATAATAAATTATATGTTGTTACTTATTTAATTAGATGATGATCAAAAGCTCCACTGTGGAATGCGTCGATTTGTAATATTTTACTGCAGATGAGATCTCCTGCAAATCAATGTTAATTTATAAAAAAAATTATTTATTATGTGGTTGATATTATTCGGTTATTGATCATAGACCTGTGTTAAGTAGTTATCAAGTGTTTTACCAGAGAAAAACGCTATATTACAGTTATTATAGTTAATAATTCAGTATTTTTCTCCAACCCTAGTCGGTATATATTATTTAAATTGGAAAGAGAGTAGAGCAGAGAGCGTAAGTTAGTTCTCTATTCTCCCGTATTCACCAGCTGTCTGCAGACGAGCCCTGTTATTTCCAATCGACCAGTTATTATAGGTTAAGTCGTTCCGCTTGCTGTATTTCTCACGTTCCTTTCTCTGTAAGTTACACCCTATTCAAAATACACTAATTAGTCTACAAATAACAAGAAATCGTTAGATTCAAGAAGGATTCTTTATTTTATAAATATTTTTATTCCGACAGCTGCTTCCTCCTGCTACTAATACATCACATCGATCACACAATACAGAATCGATTTTTTATTGAACTCGGGTTTTAGATGTTAAGATTTAATTAACAATTTTAATTTGTTTTTTTATCTCAGGGTACATGTAGTTCTTTTAACTATTAGTAAGGTCAGGCAATGCAAATTCAGGTTACTAGGTATTACAATTTAGTTATAAAATCTTATTATATAAAGTATAAACATAAGCAGGTTTTTTACCAAACGTTTACAAGATACTCGTTAAGGCAGTGTTCCACTAAACGGTGACGGATAGCAGAGTGATGATGAATGGCTTGAATATATCAACCTCCAGCTTCTCAATAAAAGTTTGGTGTTGGTGTCCCAGGATGTAGTGGAAAGTTCAGTTCTTGATCTTCGCTGATTTTTCGTTTCTGGTGGTCACAGGTCCCGACGGAATTAGTGTAGTATTAAGTCCTTGCTCCGTTGTTGAAAGTGAGGTTCTGTATGTAAATTTAATTCTCTTTATTTTTCGTTGTAAGGTATTTATTCACTTCGACTTCTCCAGGTCTGAGGTTGTCTTCATTTATTTATTGTTTTCCATTATTACTCATTTGATGGTATGGTTAGTTAATTTATTCTTTAGATTTTTGATTTGAATTTTATTGATAGGTATTTTTATATTCTCGGAGTGAGAGCCTCGGAAGTCGTCCAGCCGTCTTTTTGATCATTTACTATAATTTAATTTGAATTAACAGTAATTTTATTTATTAGGTTTATTGGTTTTTTCTAGATTTATCACAACTGAACTGTCCTCATTCATATATAACAATTGAATTCGTAAATCAACAAGATATCTTGCATTTAGTTGTCCCTAACAACCATTGCTTCTCCTGTTATTGGATAATATTTGTTATCCTAGAGCCATAATTAGGAAATATTCTTACACTTATTTAATAAAATACTCCCTTCTTGGAATTATATTAAATCACATAAAACTTAATCTGCCTTATTAAACCATATACATTTTACTATATTTTCTTCTTAATTGACTTATTTTAAAAGGTATTAATTTCCTTTTACAAAATACTAATTTTAGGCCTATTGGTCACAAACCAATTATTACATGTGTTATAATTTTTTGTTTTTAATTTAATTTTTCTGACCTGACCTACTGTACAAAGAGTCACTGGCTTATGGCCAATTATTCCAATTCTAATTTCCTGATTTCAATTTATTATTATTATTTAGTTTATCATTGAACTCTTCATTGGTTTTTAACATAATTATAATGACCACTTGACAATTTATTAACAATTATTGTCTTCCTGGCCAAGTTTACAAATATTATTTTAAGACATCTTCATTAATTATTTAAAGTAAATACACTTAACATGATACCATACATAATAAATACACTTGGATTTAATTACTTAAATACAAGTTTAACATGAATGAAATTAGTACCCATTACTTAATACTGTCTTAATACAGTGGCTTCACACCTGCTACATAGAAAAAACAAAATAAATATCATGTAAACACAATATCATGATAAAGCACAACAATATGTACATCTTTTAAAAACATTAAATATTAATTAAACAGTCTATTATTTTCAAACTCGTCTACAGTAAATTCATCTCATTAGACACTGTGTTTATAGTTTACATCTTCCACTGATCACTCCATATTTTATATTTAGATACATTTTTACTATTTTATTACCTAGTAACCTTACTAGGTATCATCAATACATTTTTTGGGTGAGGTTTGCTCTCCTGACCTTAATTATGGCATACCTTGGGTATTGTTTGAATTTCTATGGACAAAGTTTTTATGTAACGTCTGGGACCTTAACTTTGTTACGTTACATAATACTCCCCCTCCGAAAGAAGTTTATTTTAGCTGAATATCGTTTAGTTGAAATAAACTTATAGTTTCTTCATGCCTTGGAATATTTATTTTATAAAATTATCAATTTATAATGGTTTCAGTTTTTCATTGTTTCTGTTTTAATACGCAATTCAATGGGTTCTTTGGGGTTTATTTTCTCTTTCTATTCTTTAAACTTTTAATTGCGCCGGAAAACTGTGTTGACACTCATTGTATATCTGGTCATTAATTCTCTACGGGTACCTCCCTCAGTTGTAGACCTTTTCTCTGGAACTCATAACTTCTTCTAACTTATTACGCCATCATTTCTTATTATCATATTTATATTTAATTACGTCACTTGGTGTATAATCCATAAAATACTATATTTCCCTAACATTTTTCCCTAATATCATAGCTGGTACGGAATCAGAGGGGCACTATTGGCTTCCATTACTCTGCCGTTTCCCTAACTATATCTTCTGAGATCAGAGGAAGTTGATCTCTGTCGAGAAAAAAAAAATAAACGTTGCACTATCACAACACAATACATATAATTATTACCTATAAGGTAGCTCCTTCGCTACAAACTTATATACAAGGGATGATTACTATTATTTCTGAGGTATCCTAATACTTTTCTTAACTTATTTATCTCGTTGTTCTGTAGTTCCATTTATCATATTATTCACCAGTATAGTAGTTAAAGCTGTTCAATATTCATTTTAAATTCTTCTTAGTTCCGTGCTGTCAATTAATTATTCTTTAGCATACGTATTTTACTATTTTTAATTCACTCCCATTTACTTCTGCAATTAAACACTGAATCTCCTCCTTATCATAAATTGTATGGCATATCTTCCTTCATCTAACTCATTTCTAACCCTTCTTTCTCTTTTTTTATGTTTATTAGTTTAAAATAATTTCTTCTGAAGTATATAGAAAGGTGTTCTTACTTATTTTTGAATTTTGTGTTTTTTAAATTGATTCCACATAATTTTTATGAAGTATCGTGTAATTAGTTTATTTCATTTAATAGTTAGTTTAATATATTTTAATTAGTTTCTCATTATTTTCCTTTGGTTTGCTTTATTTGTTATCCATAAAATCCGTCCCTTTTCTCTATATTCTGTTTGGAATCTGTTTAGCCGTGGTCCATTATTTCCTCTGTACTGATTGTTCGGATTTCTCTAGTATGTAGAATTATTTCCGTCCTTGTGACGTATCTCACTATCATCTGGTTCTTCCATCTTGTCGCTATAAAATTTTCATTCATGCTAAAGTTTACCATCGTCTTTCGAACTGATTCTTCCGTATTGTTTCTTAATCGTTCGAATGGTTCATACATAATCTCCATAAGTCCTCCATGCTCCTCGGTTAGTTTTGGCTTTTTCGGTCCTTCTAATCTATCTAGGAATTCAGTTGTGGTTCGTTTAGAGTTTCTTAATTGCCTTACTTCTCTGGGTTCCGTAATTGGTATATTATGTAGCTTAACTAATCCCCTTTTAATCATCTCCAATCCTTTCCGTGTATTCATTAATTTCCTTTGACGTGTTTGCCTTATTTTCATTGTCTTCATTTCATTGTTAACCCATTCTATTCTTCCAGCTATGTTAATTTGTACCTCGTCTAATTTTTCTCGTGTTTCCGCTTGTATCTCCGTTACACTAATTTTGTTCTTAATTTCTATGTTATTTATCCATGTAGTCACCCCTTCCTTGAACTCTGTAAGTTCCTCTTTTGTTTGGTCGACTCTTTGACTGATTGATTCATTAATATTTTTTATCTTCTCCTCCGTATTATCGTTAATTTTGTCTATCCTTCCATTTATGCTTTCATTTATACTATCTATTTTCTCATGTATTTTTCTAACCTCTCCTCTAGTACTTTCATTGAAACTGTCGATTTTCTCATTTATTTGTCTAAAATCGGCCTTCAATTGTTCATTATTTTCATTTATAATTTGTCTTAAGGTTTCACTAGTACTTTCTTTAATACTGTATTTTTTCATTTATCAGTTTATTCTCCTCCTTAATTTGTCTTAAACTCTCATTAGTGTTCTCATTTTGTTTCCTAAAATTTTCATTAGTTTCCTCTTTATTCTGGTCAAATCTTTCCTCCATTTGTTCTATTAACTTTTCGCTTAAAGCCTCGTTTTGTTTCCTTGAGTTTTCCTCCATTCTTTTAAAATTTTCATTATTGGCTTCCTTCTGTTTCTTGGAATCTTCTTTAATTAATTCCCATAGTTTTAGCAAATCCATATCACCTCTGGCTTGCTCCTTGTCACCCACCTGTTGTTCCTTTTCAATGTCTGTAACTATTTCTGCTTCTTCCTCCCATCTATCTTCTTCCGTTTCTTGGTCTTTCGCCATCCTTGTAGAAACACCTCTCGTATGCATTCCTGTGCCTCTAATAGTTGCCTGCTCCAGTTAAGTAATAGCGATATAGTCAATTTTTTTTACTTAACTAAAGCCCACTCGTTGAGCGCCAATTTGTAACAAATCTTCTAATATGTTATGTTATGGTCCTTATACTCTTCGAAACTCTCGCCTAATTAAGCCCCACTGTTGGGTTCGCCAATTTGTAACAAATATAAGACTCGATGTATTTATTTATTACGAGCGTATTACTGTTGCGGGTTATAGTTAATTCAGCCTACGTTATGAGCGTCAATTTATAATAAATTATATGTTGTTACTTATTTAATTAGATGATGATCAAAAGCTCCACTGTGGAATGCGTCAATTTGTAATATTTTACTGCAGATGAGATCTCCTGCAAATCAATGTTAATTTATAAAAAAAATTATTTATTATGTGGTTGATATTATTCGGTTATTGATCATAGACCTGTGTTAAGTAGTTATCAAGTGTTTTACCAGAGAAAAACGCTATATTACAGTTATTATAGTGAATAATTCAGTATTTTTCTCCAACCCTAGTCGGTATGTATTATTTAAATTGGAAAGAGAGTAGAGCGGAGAGCGTAAGTTAGTTCTCTATTCTCCCGTATTCACCAGCTGTCTGCAGACGAGCGCTGTTATTTCCAGTCGACCAGTTATTATAGGTTAAGTCGTTCCGCTTGCTGTATTTCTCACGTTCCTTTCTCTGTAAGTTACACCCTATTCGAAATACACTAATTAGTCTACAAATAACAAAAAATCGTTAGATTCAAGAAGGATTCTTTATTTTATATATATTTTTATTCCAACAGCTGCTTCCTCCTGCTACTAATACATCACATCGATCACACAATACAGAATCGATTTTTTATTGAACTCGGGTTTTAGATGTTAAGATTTAATTAACAATTTTAATTTGTTTTTTTATCTCAGGGTACATGTAGTTCTTTTAACTATTAGTAAGGTCAGGCAATGCAAATTCAGGTTACTAGGTATTACAATTTAGTTATAAAATCTTATTATATAAAGTATAAACATAAGCAGGTTTTTTACCAAACGTTTACAAGATACTCGTTAAGGCAGTGTTCCACTAAACGGTGACGGATAGCAGAGTGATGATGAACGGCTTGAATATATCAACCTCCAGCTTCTCAATAAAAGTTTGGTGTTGGTGTCCCAGGATGTAGTGGAAAGTTCAGTTCTTGATCTTCGCTGATTTTTCGTTTCTGGTGGTCACAGGTCCCGACGGAATTAGTGTAGTATTAAGTCCTTGCTGCGTTGTTGAAAGTGAGGTTCTGTATATAAATTTAATTCTCTTGATTTTTCGTTGTAAGGTATTTATTCACTTCGACTTCTCCAGGTCTGAGGTTGTCTTCATTTATTTATTGTTTTCCATTATTACTCATTTGATGGTATGGTTAGTTAATTTATTCTTTAGATTTTTGATTTGAATTTTATTGATAGGTATTTTTATATTCTCGGAGTGAGAGCCTCGGAAGTCGTCCAACCGTCTTTTTGATCATTTACTATAATTTAATTTGAATTAACAGTAATTTTATTTATTAGGTTTATTGGTTTTTTCTAGATTTATCACAACTGAACTGTCCTCATTCATATATAACAATTGAATTCATAAGTCAACAAGATATCTTGCATTTAGTTGTCCCTAACAACCATTGCTTCTCCTGTTAATGGATAATATTTGTTATCCTAGAGCCATAATTAGGAAATATTCTTACACTTATTTAATAAAATACTCCCTTCTTGGAATTACATTAAATCACATAAAACTTAATCTGCCTTATTAAACCGTATACATTTAACTATATTTTCTTCTTAATCGACTTATTTTAAAAGGTATTAATTTCCTTTTACAAAATACTAATTTTAGGCCTATTGGTCACAAACCAATTATTACATGTGTTATAATTTTTTGTTTTTAATTTAATTTTTCTGACCTGACCTACTGTACAAAGAGTCACTGGCTTATGGCCAGTTATTCCAATTTTAATTTCCTGATTTCAATTTATTATTATTATTTAGTTTATCATTGAATTCTTCATTGGTTTTTAACATAATTATAATGACCACTTGACAATTTATTAACAATTATTGTTTTCCTGGCCAAGTTTACAAATATTATTTTAAGACATCTTCATTAATTATTTAAAGTAAATACACTTAACATGATACCATACATAATAAATACACTTGCATTTAATTACTTAAATACAAGTTTAACATGAATGAAATTAGTACCCATTACTTAATACTTTCTTAATGCAATGGCTTCACACCTGCTACATAGAAAACACAAAATAAATATCATGTAAACACAATATCATGATAAAGCACAACAACATGTACATCTTTATAAAACATTAAATATTAATTAAACAGTCTATTATTTTCAAACTCGTCTACAGTAAATTCATCTCATTAGACACTGTGTTTATAGTTTACATCTTCCACTGATCACTCCATATTTTATATTTAGATACATTTTTACTATTTTATTGCCTAGTAACCTTACTAGGTATCATCAATACATTTTTTGGGTGAGGTTTGCCCTCCTGACCTTAATTATGGCATACCTTGGGTATTGTTTGAATTTCTATGGACAAAGTTTTTATGTAACGTCTGGGACCTTAACTTTGTTACGTTACATAATACTCCCCCTCCAAAAGAAGTTTATTTTAGCTGAATATCGTTTAGTTGAAATAAACTTATAGTTTCTTCATGCCTTGGAATATTTATTTTATAAAATTATCAATTTATAATGGTTTCAGTTTTTCATTGTTTCTGTTTTAATACGCAATTCAATGGGTTCTTTGGGGTTTATTTTCTCTTTCTATTCTTTAAACTTTTAATTGCGCCAGAAAACTGTTGACACTCATTGTATATCTGGTCATTAATTCTCTACTGGTACCTCCCTCAGTTGTAGACCTGTCCTTTTCTCTGGAACTCATAACTTCTTCTAGCTTATTACGCCATCATTTCTTATTATCATATTTATATTTAATTACGTCGCTTGGTGTATAATCCAAAAATACTATATTTCCCTAACATTTTTCCCTAATATCATAGCTGGTACGGAATCAGAGGGGCACTATTGGCTTCCATTACTCTGCCATTTCCCTAACTATATCTTTTGAGATCAGAGGAAGTTCATCTCTGTCGAGAAAAAAAAAATAAACGTTGCACTATCACAACACAATACATATAATTATTACCTATAAGGTAGCTCCTTCGCTACAAACTTATATTCAAGGGATGATTACTATTATTTCTGAGGTATCCTAATACTTATCTTAACTTATTTATCTCGTTGTTCTGTAGTTCCATTTATCATATTATTCACCAGTATAGTAGTTAAAGCTGTTCAATATTCATTTTAAATTCTTCTTAGTTCCATGCTGTCAATTAATTATTCTTTAGCATACGTATTTTACTATTTTTAATTCACTCCCATTTACTTCTGCAATTAAACACTGAATCTCCTCCTTATCATAAATTGTATGGCATATCCTTCATCTAACTCATTTCTAACCCTTCTTTCTCTTTTTTTATGTTTATTAGTTTAAAATAATTTCTTCTGAAGTATATAGTAAGGTGTTCTTACTTATTTTTGAATTTTGTGTTTTTTAAATTGATTCCACATAATTTTTATGAAGTATCGTGTAATTAGTTTATTTCATTTAATAGTTAGTTTAATATATTTTAATTAGTTTCTCATTATTTTCCTTTGGTTTGCTTTATTTGTTATCCATAAAATCCGTCCCTTTTCTCTATATTCTGTTTGGAATCTGTTTAGCCGTGGTCCATTATTTCCTCTGTACTGATTGTTCGGATTTCTCTAGTATGTAGAATTATTTCCGTCCTTGTGACGTATCTCACTATCATCTGGTTCTTCCATCTTGTCGCTATAAAATTTTCATTCATGCTAAAGTTTACCATCGTCTTTCGAACTGATTCTTCCGTATTGTTTCTTAATCGTTCGAATGGTTCATACATAATCTCCATAAGTCCTCCATGCTCCTCGGTTAGTTTTGGCTTTTTCGGTCCTTCTAATCTATCTAGGAATTCAGTTGTGGTTCGTTTAGAGTTTCTTAATTGCCTTACTTCTCTGGGTTCCGTAATTGGTATATTATGTAGCTTAACTAATCCCCTTTTAATCATCTCCAATCCTTTCCGTGTATTCATTAATTTCCTTTGACGTGTTTGCCTTATTTTCATTGTCTTCATTTCATTGTTAACCCATTCTATTCTTCCAGCTATGTTAATTTGTACCTCGTCTAATTTTTCTCGTGTTTCCGCTTGTATCTCCGTTACACTAATTTTGTTCTTAATTTCTATGTTATTTATCCATGTAGTCACCCCTTCCTTGAACTCTGTAAGTTCCTCTTTTGTTTGGTCGACTCTTTGACTGATTGATTCGTTAATATTTTTTATCTTCTCCTCCGTATTATCGTTAATTTTGTCTATCCTTCCATTTATGCTTTCATTTATACTATCTATTTTCTCATGTATTTTTCTAACCTCTCCTCTAGTACTTTCATTGAAACTGTCGATTTTCTCATTTATTTGTCTAAAATCGGCCTTCAATTGTTCATTATTTTCATTTATAATTTGTCTTAAGGTTTCACTAGTACTTTCTTTAATACTGTCTATTTTTTCATTTATCAGTTTATTCTCCTCCTTAATTTGTCTTAAACTCTCATTAGTGTTCTCATTTTGTTTCCTAAAATTTTCATTAGTTTCCTCTTTATTCTGGTCAAATCTTTCCTCCATTTGTTCTATTAACTTTTCGCTTAAAGCCTCGTTTTGTTTCCTTGAGTTTTCCTCCATTCTTTTAAAATTTTCATTATTGGCTTCCTTCTGTTTCTTGGAATCTTCTTTAATTAATTCCCATAGTTTTAGCAAATCCATATCACCTCTGGCTTGCTCCTTGTCACCCACCTGTTGTTCCTTTTCAATGTCTGTAACTATTTCTGCTTCTTCCTCCCATCTATCTTCTTCCGTTTCTTGGTCTTTCGCCATCCTTGTAGAAACACCTCTCGTATGCATTCCTGTGCCTCTAATAGTTGCCTTCTCCAGTTAAGTAATAGCGATATAGTCAATTTTTTTACTTAACTAAAGCCCACTCGTTGAGCGCCAATTTGTAACAAATCTTCTAATATGTTATGTTATGGTCCTTATACTCTTCGAAACTCTCGCCTAATTAAGCCCCACTGTTGGGTTCGCCAATTTGTAACAAATATAAGACTCGATGTATTTATTTATTACGAGCGTATTACTGTTGCGGGTTATAGTTAATTCAGCCTACGTTATGAGCGTCAATTTATAATAAATTATATGTTGTTACTTATTTAATTAGATGATGATCAAAAGCTCCACTGTGGAATGCGTAAATTTGTAATATTTTACTGCAGATGAGATCTCCTGCAAATCAATGTTAATTTATAAAAAAAATTATTTATTATGTGGTTGATATTATTCGGTTATTGATCATAGACCTGTGTTAAGTAGTTATCAAGTGTTTTACCAGAGAAAAACGCTATATTACAGTTATTATAGTGAATAATTCAGTATTTTTCTCCAACCCTAGTCGGTATGTATTATTTAAATTGGAAAGAGAGTAGAGCGGAGAGCGTAAGTTAGTTCTCTATTCTCCCGTATTCACCAGCTGTCTGCAGACGAGCGCTGTTATTTCCAATCGACCAGTTATTATAGGTTAAGTCGTTCCGCTTGCTGTATTTCTCACGTTCCTTTCTCTGTAAGTTACACCCTATTCGAAATACACTAATTAGTCTACAAATAACAAAAAATCGTTAGATTCAAGAAGGATTCTTTATTTTATATATATTTTTATTCCAACAGCTGCTTCCTCCTGCTACTAATACATCACATCGATCACACAATACAGAATCGATTTTTTATTGAACTCGGGTTTTAGATGTTAAGATTTAATTAACAATTTTAATTTGTTTTTTTATCTCAGGGTACATGTTGTTCTTTTAACTATTAGTAAGGTCAGGCAATGCAAATTCAGGTTACTAGGTATTACAATTTAGTTATAAAATCTTATTATATAAAGTATAAACATAAGCAGGTTTTTTACCAAACGTTTACAAGATACTCGTTAAGGCAGTGTTCCACTAAACGGTGACGGATAGCAGATTGATGATGAACGGCTTGAATATATCAACCTCCAGCTTCTCAATAAAAGTTTGGTGTTGGTGTCCCTGGATGTAGTGGAAAGTTCAGTTCTTGATCTTCGCTGATTTTTCGTTTCTGGTGGTCACAGGTCCCGACGGAATTAGTGTAGTATTAAGTCCTTGCTGCGTTGTTGAAAGTGAGGTTCTGTATATAAATTTAATTCTCTTTATTTTTCGTTGTAAGGTATTTATTCACTTCGACGTCTCCAGGTCTGAGGTTGTCTTCATTTATTTATTGTTTTCCATTATTACTCATTTGATGGTATGGTTAGTTAATTTATTCTTTAGATTTTTGATTTGAATTTTATTGATAGGTATTTTTATATTCTCGGAGTGAGAGCCTCGGAAGTCGTCCAACCGTCTTTTTGATCATTTACTATAATTTAATTTGAATTAACAGTAATTTTATTTATTAGTTTTATTGGTTTTTTCTAGATTTATCACAACTGAACTGTCCTCATTCATATATAACAATTGAATTCATAAATCAACAAGATATCTTGCATTTAGTTGTCCCTAACAACCATTGCTTCTCCTGTTAATGGATAATATTTGTTATCCTAGAGCCATAATTAGGAAATATTCTTACACTTATTTAATAAAATACTCCCTTCTTGGAATTACATTAAATCACATAAAACTTAATCTGCCTTATTAAACCGTATACATTTAACTATATTTTCTTCTTAATCGACTTATTTTAAAAGGTATTAATTTCCTTTTACAAAATACTAATTTTAGGAATATTGGTCACAAACCAATTATTACATGTGTTATAATTTTTTGTTTTTAATTTAATTTTTCTGACCTGACCTACTGTACAAAGAGTCACTGGCTTATGGCCAATTATTCCAATTTTAATTTCCTGATTTCAATTTATTATTATTATTTAGTTTATCATTGAACTCTTCATTGGTTTTTAACATAATTATAATGACCACTTGACAATTTATTAACAATTATTGTCTTCCTGGCCAAGTTTACAAATATTATTTTAAGACATCTTCATTAATTATTTAAAGTAAATACACTTAACATGATACCATACATAATAAATACACTTGGATTTAATTACTTAAATACAAGTTTAACATGAATGAAATTAGTACCCATTACTTAATACTTTCTTAATGCAATGGCTTCACACCTGCTACATAGAAAACACAAAATAAATATCATGTAAACACAATATCATGATAAAGCACAACAACATGTACATCTTTATAAAACATTAAATATTAATTAAACAGTCTATTATTTTCAAACTCGTCTACAGTAAATTCATCTCATTAGACACTGTGTTTATAGTTTACATCTTCCACTGATCATTCCATATTTTATATTTAGATACATTTTTACTATTTTATTACCTAGTAACCTTACTAGGTATCATCAATACATTTTTTGGGTGAGGTTTGCCCTCCTGACCTTAATTATGGCATACCTTGGGTATTGTTTGAATTTATATTATTTTATATTATTTTACGCCCCACTGTTGGGTTCGCCAATATTGTATAATATAAATAAAAAGTCTCCTTATACTCTTCGTAACTCTCGTCTAATTAAGCCCCACTGTTGGGTTCGCCAATTTGTAACAAATTACTTTTCTGTAGTGTATAATAATGTTAAATACGCTTCACTTTGGAAACGTCAATTTGTAATATAATTTTCCAAGGTGTGTGTTCTTGTTTATGAAGTTGTAAGTGGTCTCTCTTAAGCACCGCAGTATCAATCTATTTATAAGGAAACAATATTGTGTATATGGTTGATATTATTCAATTAGTGATAATAGATCTGTGTGAAGTAGTTATCAAGTGTTTTACAAGAGAAAAACGCTATATTCCAGTAATTATAGTGAATAATTCAATATTTTTCTCCAACCCTAGTCGGTATGTATTATCTAAATTGGAAAGAGAAGAGAGTGGAGAGCGTAAGTTAGTTCTCTATTCTCCCATATTCACCACCTGTCAACAAGCGAGCGCTGTGGTTGGCGATTGACCCGTTATTATAGGTTAAGTCGTTCCGCTTGATGCGTTTCTCACGTTCCTTTCTCTGTAAATTACACCCTATTCGAAATACACTAATTATTCTACAAATAACACGAAATCATCAAATTCAAGAAGGGTTCTTTATTTTATATATGTTTTAATTCCAACAGCTGCTTCCTCTTGCTACTAATACACCATATCGATAATACAATACATAATCGATTTGTTATTGAATTCGGGGTTTAGATGAGTTACAATTTAATTATAATTTTCAGTTTGTTTTTTATCTCAGGGTACATGTAGTTCTTTTAACTATTAGTAAGGTCAGGTAATGCAATTTTAAGGTTACTAAGTATTACAATATTGTTATAAACTCTTATTATATAAAATTAAACATAACCAGGTTTGTTACCAAACTGGATCAGATACTTAATGTGGCAGTGTCTTGTTACAACGAGGCGAGAACAGAATGGCGATGCAGCTCTTGAATGAAAACAACATTCAGCTTCTCAATAAAAGTTTGGATTTGATGTCCCAGAATGTAGTAGAAGTTTCAGTTCTGGTCTTCGTTATTCTTCACGGTTCTGGTAGTTGCCGGTCCCAATGGAATTTGTGTAGTATTGACTTCGTTTGTTTGTTGAAAGTGAGGTTTGGTACTTCAATACAAAAGTTCTTCGTTTGTTTTTTAATATATATTTTAATTAATTTAGCATTCCTTCGCTATGGATCATCTTTGTTTAATTATAGTTCATTTTCATCATTACGCTTTTACTGTAAGTAGGTTGAATGAGTTATTTTTTAATTCAGTTAACTTTAATGGTATGCAGAATTATATTTGCTGAGATATAGATTCAGGAGTTACTACTCAGTCCTTTTAAATGGATTTCTTTTATGACATTTAATTTATTTAATTTGATTCATGTAATTTGGTTTTCTCTTTTTTAAATTTGTATGCTGAACTTTACCCATTCACATATAACAATTGAATGTTGAAATCAACAAGATATCTTGCATTCAGTCGTCCCTAACAACCATCTTCCTCTTCTGTTATTGGATAATATTTGTTATCCTAGAGCCGTAATTGGGAAATATTCTTACACTTATTTAATAAAATACTCCCTTCTTGGAATTACATTAAATCACATAAAACTTTCACTTAATCTGCCTTATTAAACCGTATACATTTTACTACATTTTCTTCTTGATCGACTTATTTTAAAAGGTATTATTTTCCTTTTATAAAATATTAATTTTAGGCCTATTTGTTTTATTACATGTGTTATAAATTTTTGTTTTTAATTTAGCTTTTCTGACCTGACCTACTGTACAATGAGTCACTGGCTTATGGCCAATTATTCTAATTTTATTTTATCCTGATTTCAATTTATTATTATTATTATTATTTATTTTATCATTGAACCCTTCATTGGTTTATAACTTAATTACAATGACCCCTTGACAATTTATTAACAATTATTGTCTTCCTGGCCAAGTTTACAAATATTATTTTATGATATCTTCATTAATTATCAAAGTAAATACACTTAACATGATACAATACATAATAAATACACTTGTATTTAATTACTTAAATACAAGTTTAACATGAATGAAATTAGTACCCATTACTTAATACTTTCTTAATGCAATGGCTTCACACCTGCTACATCCAAAACACAGAATAAATATCATGTAAACACAATATCATGATAAAGCACAACAACATGTACATCTTTATAAAACATTAAATATCAATTAAACAGTCTACTATTTTCAAACTTGTCTATAGTAAATTTATCTCATTAGACACTGTGTTTATAGTTTACATCTTCCACTGATCACTCCATATTTTATATTTAGATACATTTTTACTATTTTATTACCTAGTAACCTTACTAGGTATTATTCATATATTTTTTAGGTGAGGTTTGCCCTCCTGACCTTAATTATGGCATACCTTGGGTATTGTTTGAATTTCTATGGACAAAGTTTTTATGTAATGTCTGGGACCTTAACTTTGTTACGTTACATAATACTCCCCCTCCAGAAGAAGTTTATTTTAGCTGAATATTGTTTAGTTGAAATAAACTTATAGTTTCTTCATGCCTTGGAATATTTATTTGATAAAATTATCAATTTATAATGGTTTCAGTTTTTTATTGTTTCTGGTTTAGTACGCAATTCAGTGGGTTCTTTGGGGTTTATTTTCTCTTTCTATTCCTTAAACTTTTAATTTTAAAAGGTTAGAACAAAAAGTAACCCTCATTAATCAACAATTCAGCGAAGTAACAGCGGAATTAAAAACACAATCGCTTCTAAATAAAGAAGAAATCCAGAATACTAGGGAAGAGTGTACCCAACTGTGTGAGAATATTAAAGAAGTTAAGAAACAGGTAGAGAGTAAGGCTAACAGTGACGAAGTACATCAAAAGGTGGAACAGGAGTTGAAGGTAATGCGGGAAGATCTGACTAAGGCAATGAAGTCACAGCAAACCAAAGTCGTGAGGTGTGGTGGCTATTAGGAAGAACCGGAAAACCTTGCATTTTCAGGAAACCCACATGAGAATCCTGTGGAATTTCTAAAGCTGTTTGAGGCTTATGTAGCTCGTGTAAACCCACTGATGGACGACGAGGATAAGAAGGACATGTTAGGCCGATTTCTCAAGAATTGGGCAGGTACGTGGTGGAAAGTCATCTCGGACAGAGTCCAAACCTACTCAGACTTCAGAGAAAAATTCTTGGCTCAGTACTGGAACATTCAGATACAAAGAAGGGTACGCGATCATCGGGAATTTGGTAATTATCACCCGTCAATGAATATGACAACCACAAACTATGTGCTGAATGTAATGGCACAAGCCAAGCATCTAACACCACCAATAGAAGAGAGAGACCTAGTGCATAAGCTAGCGCGTCATTTCTCAACGCACTAGAGTAGCAACCACTACTAGAGGGGTGGATACTCTAGAAAAGTTCATAATGGTAGTGGATGAGTGTCAAGACCTAGAGAGGGACCTGCAGCGTGTAAATAATCAGCTGAGCAACTACTCTAGAGGCAATCATCAGGAACCAACTTTCTACACAAGAAAGAGGAGAGACAATGAACGTCCGAAAGAAAAAAGGTTTATAAAACAGGTTAATTACCTACCGTCACGCTTTTTGAAATCCGAAAACAGGATTACTCGAGTTTCGACACATTAAGTGTCATCTTCAGATCCTCGATGAATATAAGTTAAAAATACATTTGTTGATGTATGCACATCCCGTCAGATAATAAAAACAACACAAACATAACAACAAAAATACTTAAATAATTTAACACATATTAAAACAGAGACAAAACAGAATGAAAACACGATACACGCGGCCGACGCGGACCTACGCAGGAACACGCTGTGCAGTAAAATCAATCGATACCGATTTGACCTTTGATAAATTTTATTGATCTGACACAGCTAGTATCTCGTTCGATATCGTTTACTCTGTTGAATAGAATATTATTTTTATGGATCGATTTTATAATTAAAATCTGTTTTATTTTATGTCGATTTTATGTAATTAACCTGTTTTATAGTCTAAAAACGCTTTTGGAGGCAAATACAATGTTTAAAAAAGGTTTACCCCATATCCGAGTAACAAACCACAAAATCTGCCAGAATTGGAAGAGAAGGGTAGAAGTAGGAGTGTAGAAACCCGACCAAATAAAGGGTATAAGGTTTGTAAAACAACCATAACATCTACCGAGTCGCAACCGTCTACCAGTAAAATAAATACGGGAAATGGGAAGCCACTGCAGGTAAAAAAGAAACAAAATTAAACCTACCATTACCTGCAGTGAAACCACCCAAGAAAAAAGGTAAGAAGAACGTAGCAAATAATATAAAACAAGTAAGCGATAGGGAGTTCTTGTTAAAAGAGGAGCAAGAAGTGGGTAGAAACCATTATCCTGAATGTCCGGAAATAATTTGTAAGATCAGTAATCTACTAGTAAGAGCGCTTATACTGGCAGTGATGTTACCTGTGTCAGCTCAAAGTTTGTAGATAATTGTCAGTTGCAAAATTGTCCCAGACTACCCGTAAAACATTGTAATGTACAGGGAGCCACTGGAGCAAAAATGCAAAAGATAACTGAACAAATTTATTTACCTGTCAATTTAAATGGTAACCAAACCCAAATTGTAGCTCTAATAGTCCCGAAACTCATTCATGATTGTATTATTGGGGTAGATACGTTACTTGAATGGAAGGCAAAAATAAATTTTAAAAGAAATACCATTACGATGGAAATTAATACTAATAAAATGAATGTAAGTATTAAAGAGTTTAAGCATTAGAACTCGGTAAGTGTCATAAAAGGGTATATAGAGAAACCTGTAGTTGACGTTAGGAGTGACCAGCACTGCATTGATGATACTCCAGAAATCAACATTGGGACTGAGTTGAACAACGAGCAACAGAACAAAATTCAGCAACTCGTTTGTGAGTATAGTGATGTGTTCAGAACAGAGCCGGGAAGAGCCAAGTTCTATGAACATCAGTTAACACTTACTGATAACGCTTCATTTGTACAAAGGACTTATACAATCCCTCTACATTATAGAGATGAAGTGGAAAAAGAGGTCCAACAGATGTTAGCAAATGGTGTTATAGAGAGAGCAAGTAGTCCCTATATAAACCCTTTAGTAGTTGTCACCAAGCCGAACGGGAGTATCCGATTATGCCTAGATGCTAGGAAACTAAATTCTTTATTAGTACCAGATTACGAGTGCGCAAGGAGTGTGGAAGAATTGTTTCAAAAATGTAATGGGGTTAAGTACATGACCAAATTGGACTTAACATCAGGATTTTGGCAAATTCCCATCCGAAAATGTGATAGACAGTATACGGCATTTTTGTATAAAAATAAGTGCTACCAATTTAAAGTGGTACCTTTTGGCCTGAGCACCAGCTTAGCTGCAATGGTAAGATGTTTAGACAGTGCCTTTGGTAATGAGGTAGAGAAGTACTGTACATTAGTGTTCGTAGATGATATTCTATGTGTGTCACAAACATTCGAGGAGCACTTACAACATTTAAAGAATATTTTTGAAAAATTAAGATCAGCAAACATGACGCTGAATCTAAGGAAATCAGAGTTTGGTAAGGTAAGTTCTTAGGTCACCGAATCTCAGTGGAAGGCATAACCACAGACCCAGAGAAGGTAAAAGCCATACAAGAATTTCCAACTCCAAAGAACTGTAAGCAGCTAAAGTCATTTCTAGGTTTAGCTAACTACTATCAGACGTTTACAAGTAAATACGCGGAAAGTACAGTTCCATTGTTGAAGTTGTTAAACAAAGGGATTAAATGGAAATGGACAAAGGACCACGATGAAGGACTGCAACAAGTGAAAAGTCTTTTTATAAATACTGTTGTATTAAATCATCCAAGGATAGGAGAAAGATTTTACTTGCAAACAGACGCCAGCAATATTGCTATTGGAGCACACTTGTATCCCTATTTATGAGAAGGGCCAAAAAGCGGTATTAGGATTTGTAAGTCGTACACTTAAAGGGGCAGAATTAACCTATTTTACGACAGAAAAAGAGCTATTAGCGATAGTGCATAGCCTGTCAAAGTTTAGAAGTTATATTCTGGGTGCTAAACTTACTATAATCACCGACAATACGGCGTTAGTATTTTATTAAAGTGTAAATTGCTAGGTGCTCGTCTGACTCGTTGGATCTTGGCTATACAAGAGTATCAATTTGAAATACAGTATTGTAAAGCAAAAGACAACTTGGTAGCAGATGTACTCAGTAGAAATCCACCATCAGAAAACAACATGGAAACAGATAACATTAAATGTAGTAGCAAAGATATTGGTATTTATGCGATAAAGCATATAACAAAACCTGAAGTAGTTAGACGACTTAAGGAAATAGGTACTCATCAACAACAAGACCCTAGGATTAGTGTAGCTTGGAGGAGTGGAGTTACCAACTCCAAACCAGGATTTTCTATATATGACGGTAAGCTATATAAGCTATGTTCCCATAGGAGAAATATAAACAAAATATTGACCCATAAAGAGATAATAGTTTGAGCCAATAAGGTATGTGAATCAAACGTGGTCAAATAAAAGATTTATAATTGTTTTGAATCAATATTAATAATAATAATAAAAATTATTTAAATAAATGTTAGTATTGTTGTTTAAATTACTGACATTAATTAAGCCAAAATGGTGATTAAAACATTAATGGTCATATAAATTTCCAATATGTGTATACCATGTTAGGTTAAGTAACAAATTGTAATCTTTAGTAATAAGATAGAGGTAAGGAAAAGTGTATTAGTGCAAGTTTTGTGCGGGAAAACCAAAAGTGCAAAATTTTAATTAGGGTAAAACGATACATTAAGAAAAAAAATTAATGATTTCTTAAAATAATCAATTTTTTTATACCTAGTGGGGGTATATATAACGATTCATATTAGCATCCTATCTGAGTGTTATATGAAAGTGTTAGACTGTACGAGTATAGCAGCGTAAGCAAGAGAGAGAGCGTACAATCGCAGCCATCTCACTCTAATCTCGTAACAGCGATGTCCGCTACTGGTACGAACATGAAACTTTACTCAATTCAAATTATCAGTTCAACCTGCAATAACTTCCAAACTAATAAATATACGGTAATTCTGAAAACAGCATTGTGTTCAGCAAGTGAAGCTTTATAAGTAGCCGCAATCTCAGTTAATATAATTAACAATTGAAGAAGTTATACGGAAGACGAATGCCAAAAGGAATAACAAGAGAATTATGCTACATAGGAATTAGGTGTTTTCACACACACACACACAGATAAAGACCTAAGCAACAATATTCTGCGTTAGATCTTTGAAAACACATTTGCAAATACCTGTAATTAATCAATTTGCAA
Source organism: Magicicada septendecula (assembly GCA_034769895.1). Classification (NCBI taxonomy): domain Eukaryota; kingdom Metazoa; phylum Arthropoda; class Insecta; order Hemiptera; family Cicadidae; genus Magicicada; species Magicicada septendecula. The sequence goes on from CM068367.1 coordinate 455,596,446, forward strand.
ATACAGGAAGTACGATTTTGACTAGAAATTCTCTGCCGTTTCAAACCTGTCATGGGGTGTTTGCTCGACCTGTTAGAGATTGTCGAGACTGGAAAAACGTATGATTTATTTGAACAACCAATCAGAAGCCCGTATTTAAAACAGACGCCAACTCAAACCGAGGGGTAGCATTACTCTTCGTTCGAATCTGCAATGCGCTAGTCGTGTATAAATTACGTGCAGAAATTTTAAAATCACGCAAAGTTGTATTAAAGCGAAATTCGAGAAGTAGTCCGCAGTAGAGGAACTAGTACTGTTCAACAACACTCGCTGTGTAAAACAACACATTAATTAATTAAAGTATTAATTAATTAATTTATAATCAGCCGTGAAGTGACCTGAGCAACAGAAAGCTACAGCAGCTGTAATTGCCAGAGCATCTTTCTACAGGATTGATCAACATCATTTCTGCTGTGCTAAACCATCAAAAGGAGGACCTCTACGGATTCCTATCTTCGGTCGACGCATCAAACAGTAAGAAATAGATTCATTGATAAATGAAATAAGCACTAAACAAATAATAAAAAGCAATAAACAATTTTTAAAAGACACTAAGAATCACACACTTTGTATTTAATGTGTAAGATTAGCTATAACATAGTATAGGAGTGTAGAATGGAAAGTGAGGTGTAGTATTGGACGTGCAAATTATTGCAGACCTGTTCTTTAGCACTGGTTGGGAGATATCAATCTCTTAATTAAACCGGATAAGAGCAATAGGTCGTTTGAACGTCTTAATCTTTACTTTTCACTCTCACTCGTTAATTATAAGAGTTAGGGTAGCATAAGTCCTACAATTAACATTTTCCAAAAGTTTAAAAATAATTAAAACGTTAATTAAACCTACTCAAGCAAATTTTAAAGTGTTATTTGTAACGATTCCCCTTGAATCCACAATCACTGAACGAATCCTGAGAATTTGTGTCTCTATGCTCTGAGCTAAGCTGGAACCGTGTCCTTAGTATCTGGGATTTGTTCTGGCGCCCAGGAAAAAGTAATCTCACCGGTAAGTAATGTTTTATCTAACATTCAAAATATTAGATAAGAGTGTTAGATGAAAAGGAATGTTGTAATATATATATATATATTTTTTTTTTTTGTAATATAAGTCTCTCTCGTATATGTTTTTCTTAAGTTCCATGTTGGAAACGCCAATTTTGTAATATAAATAATATTGTCTTGCTCGAGTTTATATTATTTTACGCCCCACTGTTGGGATCACCAATTTTGTATAATATAAATAAAAAGACTCCTTATACTCTTCGTAACTCTCATCTAATTAAGCCCCACTGTTGGGTTCGCCAATTTGTAACAAATTACTTTTCTGTAGTGTATAATAATGTTAAATATGCTTCACTTTGGAAACGTCAATTTGTAATATAATTTTCCAAGGTGTGTGTTCTTGTTTATGAAGTTGTAAGTGGTCTCTCTTAAGCACCGCAGTATCAATCTATTTATAAGGAAACAATATTGTGTATATGGTTGATATTATTTAATTAGTGATAATAGATCTGTGTTAAGTAGTTATCAAGTGTTTTACAAGAGAAAAACGCTATATTCCAGTTATTATAGTGAATAATTCAATATTTTTCTCCAACCCTAGTCGGTATGTATTATCTAAATTGGAAAGAGAAGAGAGCGGAGAGCGTAAGTTAGTTCTCTATTCTCCCGTATTCACCAGCTGTCAACAAGCGAGCGCTGTGGTTGGCGATTGACCCGTTATTATAGGTTGTCATTCCGCTTGATGCGTTTCTCACATTCCTTTCTCTGTAAATTACACCCTATTCGAAATACACTAATTATTCTACACATAACACAAAATCGTCAAATTCAAGAAGGGTTCTTTATTTTATATATGTTTTAATTCCAACAGCTGCTTCTTCTTGCTACTAATACACCATATCGATTATACAATACATAATCGATTTGTTATTGAATTCGCGGTTTAGATGAGTTATAATTTAATTATAATTTTCAGTTTGTTTTTTATCTCAGGGTACATGTAGTTCTTTTAACTATTAGTAAGGTCAGGTAATGCAATTTTAAGGTTACTAAGTATTACAATATTGTTATAAACTCTTATTATATAAAATTAAACATAAGCAGGTTTGTTACCAAACTGGATCAGATACTTAATGTGGCAGTGTCTTGTTACGACGAGGCGAGAACAGAATGGCGATGCAGCTCTTGAATAAAAACAACATTCAGCTTCTCAATAAAAGTTTGGATTTGATGTCCCAGATTGTAGTAGAAGTTTCAGTTCTGGTCTTCGTTATTCTTCATGGTTCTGGTAGTTGCCGGTCCAAATGGAATTTGTGTAGTATTGACTTCGTTTGTTTGTTGAAAGTGAGGTTTGGTACTTAAATACAAAAGTTCTTCGTTTGTTTTTTAATATATGTTTTAATTAATTTAGCATTCCTCCGCTATGGATCATCTTTGTTTAATTATAGTTCATTTTCATCATTACGCTTTTACTGTAAGTAGGTTGAATGAGTTATTTTTTAATTCAGTTAACTTTGATGGTATGCAGGATTATATTTGCTGAGATATAGATTCAGGAGTTACTCCTCAGTCCTTTTAAATGGATTTCTTTTATGACATTTAATTTATTTAATTTGATTCATGTAATTTGGTTTTCTCTTTTTTAAATTTGTATGCTGAACTTTACCCATTCACATATAACAATTGAATGTTGAAATCAACAAGATATCTTGCATTCAGTCGTCCCTAACAGACATCTTCCTCTTCTGTTATTGGATAATATTTGTTATCCTAGAGCCGTAATTGGGAAATATTCTTACACTTATTTAATAAAATACTCCCTTCTTGGAATTACATTAAATCACATAAAACTTTCACTTAATCTGCCTTATTAAACCGTATACATTTTACTACATTTTCTTCTTGATCGACTTATTTTAAAAGGTATTATTTTCCTTTTATAAAATACTAATTTTAGGCCTATTTGTTTTATTACATGTGTTATAAATTTTTGTTTTTAATTTAGCTTTTCTGACCTGACCTACTGTACAATGAGTCACTGGCTTATGGCCAATTATTCTAATTTTATTTTATCCTGATTTCAATTTATTATTATTATTATTATTTATTTTATCATTGAACCCTTCATTGGTTTATAACTTAATTACAATGACCCCTTGACAATTTATTAACAATTATTGTCTTCCTGGCCAAGTTTACAAATATTATTTTATGATATCTTCATTAATTATTCAAAGTAAATACACTTAACATGATACAATACATAATAAATACACTTGTATTTAATTACTTAAATACAAGTTTAACATGAATGAAATTAGTATCCATTACTTAATACTTTCTTAAAGCAATGGCTTCACACCTGCTACATACAAAACACAGAATAAATATCATGTAAACACAATATCATGATAAAGCACAACAACATGTACATCTTTGTAAAACATTAAATATCAATTAAACAGTCTACTATTTTCAAACTTGTCTATAGTAAATTTATCTCATTAGACACTGTGTTTATAGTTTACATCTTCCACTGATCACTCCATATTTTATGTTTAGATACATTTTTACTATTTTATTACCTAGTAACCTTACTAGGTATTATTCATATATTTTTTAGGTGAGGTTTGCCCTCCTGACCGTAATTATGGCATACCTTGGGTATTGTTTGAATTTCTATGGACAAAGTTTGTATGTAATGTCTGGGACCTTAACTTTGTTACGTTACATAAAACTCCCCCTCCGGAAGAAGTTTATTTTAGCTGAATATTGTTTAGTTGAAATAAACTTATAGTTTCTTCATGCCTTGGAATATTTATTTTATAAAATTATCAATTTATAATGGTTTCAGTTTTTCATTGTTTCTGTTTTAATACGCAATTCAATGGGTTCTTTGGGGTTTATTTTCTCTTTCTATTCCTTAAACTTTTAATTGCACCGGAAAACTGTGTTGACACTCATTGTATATCTGGTCATTAATTCTCTACTGGTACCTCCCTCAGTTGTAGACCTGTCCTTTTCTCTGGAACTCATAACTTCTTCTAGCTTATTACGCCATCATTTCTTATTATCATATTTATATTTAATTACCTCGCTTGGTGTATAATCCCTAAAATACTATATTTCCCTAACATTTTTCCCTAATATCATAGCTGGTACGGAATCAGAGGGGCACTATTGGCTTCCATTACTCTGCCGTTTCCCTAACTATATCGTCTGAGATCAGAGGAACTTCATCTCTGTCCAGAAAAAAATAAAAGTTGCACTATCACAACACAATACACATAATTATTATCTATAAGGTAGCTCCTTCGCTACAAACTTATATTCAAGGGATGATTACTATTATTTCTGAGGTATCCTAATACTTTTCTTAACTTCTTTATCTCATTGTTCTGTAGTTCCATTTATCATATTATTCGCCAGTATAGTAGTTAAAGCTGTTCAATATTTATTTTAAATTCTCCTTAGTTACGTGCTGTCAATTAATTATTCTTTAGTATACGTATTTTCCTATTTTTGATTCACTCCCATTTACTTCTGCAATTAAACACTGAATCTCCTCCTTATCATAAATTGTATTGGCATATTCTTCCTTCATCTAACTCATTTCTAACCCTTCTTAAATAGCAACTAGTTTTAATTGTTCTTATCATTGTAATTATCCTGATTAATATGGTTATTCACCTAATTATTATGGTTATTAAACATCTTTCTCTTCTTTTATGATTATTGGTTTAAAATAATTTCTTCTGAAATATATAGTAAGATGTTCTTACTTATTTTTAGAATTTTGTGGTTGTCTTTTTTTTGTTTGTGCATACCCTTCCAATCCTAACAGTGCGGGGCTACTTGACGTTTCCACTGCTGAATTTAGTTATCTACCCTATCCTGCGGACGATCATCTCTAGCAGTGTTTCCTTGGTTGCCATCATCTGGTCTGAACTCTATTATTTTCTTGGTTTCTAGGCAGGTCATCGTCTTGACTTCTATTACCGTTTTGACTTCGTCGGTCATTATTTCCTCGGTTACTATTCCAATAGTCTCGTCCATTGTCAAAATTCCTGCGGCCTGTGCTGTATCGGTTATTATTAGGGTTATTATAATGGTTATTGTTTTGATAATTATTATTGCGGTAGTTGTTATTCATATAATTGTTATTAACTTTTCGGTTATTATTATGGTTATACCTATTCACTCCCTGACGCGGTTCTCTATTTTGCTCCTCCCTCCTATTGTTCAAATAGTCATTCTGTCTTCGAGACCTCTGATAATAGTCTTCCATTTCGTAGCTGGCTAACAACGTTTCCATCGCTCCTATTGTCTTCACTTGCCCACTGCATCTAGCACGAACTATTTTTTCTTCAAAATGGTATGATAGCTTGTTCACCAAACACTCCTCTGGTATTCGCGGTTCTAGATGATGTGCCAGACACACTTTTCCCAAAAAGTAGGTAGTTGTGGACTGTTCTTGATTAACATTGAATCTTCCGTTGGTGATATTGTCCCTAATCATATTCTGTACGGAATCCGACCAGTATTTCGACCCAAAAACCTTCTTAAACTCTTCATAATTACTCGTTTCGTTTCGAACCGCCGACCACCAATTATCATTTATGTTTTTAAAACAGTCATCTAACAAATTCTTGATTATGTTCCATCGGGTCACTTTACTTCTACCAAACCATTCATCTATCCTATCTAAAAATTCCATGGGGTTTCCTCTATAAATTTTGAAATTAATGTTTTCCTTTTGATCCGGGGCTATGTGGTGTGCCAGGTACATTGGTCTATTTTGTAAATTTTCGATTGATTCTTTCATATTAATCAACTCCTGATTTTGTATATTTTCAACAGTCCCTTTATTTTGATCCACTTGGGTTTTTATTTGTGTTATTTCATTGTTAACTAGCTCTATTCTTCCAGCTATGTTAACTTGTACTTCGTCTAATTTTTCTTGGGTTTCTAGCCGTACTTCTTTTATTCTAGTTTCGTTACTGTTTTCTACTTGGTTTATTCTGGCCTCTACTTCCACTCCGAGTTGTATGATGGTTTCATCCGTCTTTTCTAGACCTGCCTTGGTTTCAGCTATTTGCTGTCTTACTTCCTTTTCGTAATCATCCACCTTTTTGCTAAGTGTTTCATTGACATTTGCAATACTTTCATTGATAACTTCCCTCAACGCTTGGTTTTGTTAATTTATAATTTGCCGCAAACCCTTATTACTGTTTTCAATTTTTTCGTCTATTCGTTTGTTATTTTCCTGAATCTGCCTTAAGCTCTCGTCGTTCCTGTCAAACCTTTCATTAATTTAGTTTAAGCTTTCATTTAGCTGTCGGTTATTCTCATCGGTTTCCTCTTTGTTCTTGTCAAACTTCTCATTCATTAGTTTGATTAAGTTCTCACTCAAAATTTCGTTTTGTTTCTTTGAGTGTTCGTTAATACTGTCTATTTTATTTTCTAGCTTTTCTGAGTTTTCTTCAAGCCTTTCTAACATTTGTTTGTTTTTCTCGTTAGTTTGCTTATTATCCTCCTTCATGCTACTCATTAATTCCATCAATTTTTCCCAATTTAGTCCTCCTCTGACTTCCTCTTTATCGCCCGCCTGTTGTTCCATTTCGGTGTCTGTAATTATCTCTGCTTCTTCTTCCCGTCTATCTTCTTCCGTTTCTTGGTCCTTCGTCATCCTTTTAGAAACACCTCTCGTATGCATTCCTGTGCCTCTAATAGTCGCCTGCCCAAGTTAAGTAACAGCGATGTAGTCGATTTTTTCTACTTAACTCAAGCCCACCAGTTGAGCGCCAATTTTGTAATATAAGTCTATCTCTAGTATATGTTTTTCTTAAGTTCCATGTTGGAAACGCCAATTTTGTAATATAAATAATATTGTCTTGCTCGAGTTTATATTATTTTACGCCCCACTGTTGGGTTCGCCAATTTTGTATAATATAAATAAAAAGACTCCTTATACTCTTCGTAATTCTCGTCTAATTAAGCCCCTCTGTTGGGTTCGCCAATTTGTAACAAATTACTTTTCTGTAGTGTATAATAATGTTAAATATGCTTCACTTTGGAAACGCCAATTTGTAATATAATTTTCCAAGGTGTGTGTTCTTGTTTATGAAGTTGTAAGTGGTCTCTCTTAAGCACCGCAGTATCAATCTATTTATAAGGAAACAATATTGTGTATATGGTGATATTATTTAATTAGTGATAATAGATCTGTGTTAAGTAGTTATCAAGTGTTTTACAAGAGAAAAACGCTATATTCCAGTTATTATAGTGAATAATTCAATATTTTTCTCCAACCCTAGTCGGTATGTATTATCTAAATTGGAAAGAGAAGAGAGCGGAGAGCGTAAGTTAGTTCTCTATTCTCCCGTATTCACCAGCTGTCAACAAGCGAGCACTGTGGTTGGCGATTGACCCGTTATTATAGGTTAAGCCGTTCCGCTTGATGCGTTTCTCACGTTCCTTTCTCTGTAAATTACACCCTATTCGAAATACACTAATTATTCTACAAATAACACGAAATCGTCAAATTCAAGAAGGGTTCTTTATTTTATGTATGTTTTAATTCCAACAGCTGCTTCCTCTTGCTACTAATACACCATATCGATTATAAAATACATAATCGATTTGTTATTGAATTCGGGGTTTAGATGAGTTACAATTTAATTATAATTTTCAGTTTGTTTTTTATCTCAGGGTACATGTAGTTCTTTTAACTATTAGTAAGGTCAGGTAATGCAATTTTAAGGTTACTAAGTATTACAATATTGTTATAAACTCTTATTATATAAAATTAAACATAAGCAGGTTTGTTACCAAACTGGATCAGATACTTAATTTGGCAGTGTCTTGTTACGGCGAGGCGAGAACAGAATGGCGATGCAGCTCTTGAATAAAAACAACATTCAGCTTCTCAATAAAAGTTTGGATTTGATGTCCCAGATTGTAGTAGAAGTTTCAGTTCTGGTCTTCGTTATTCTTCACGGTTCTGGTAGTTGCCGGTCCAAATGGAATTTGTGTAGTATTGACTTCGTTTGTTTGTTGAAAGTGAGGTTTGGTACTTAAATACAAAAGTTCTTCGTTTGTTTTTTAATATATGTTTTAATTAATTTAGCATTCCTCCGCTATGGATCATCTTTGTTTAATTATAGTTCATTTTCATCATTACGCTTTTACTGTAAGTTTGTTGAATGAGTTATTTTTTAATTCAGTTAACTTTAATGGTATGCAGAATTATATTTGCTGAGATATAGATTCAGGAGTTACTACTCAGTCCTTTTAAATGGATTTCTTTTATGACATTTAATTTATTTAATTTGATTCATGTAATTTGGTTTTCTCTTTTTTAAATTTGTATGCTGAACTTTACCCATTCACATATTACAATTGAATGTTGAAATCAACAAGATATCTTGCATTCAGTCGTCCCTAACAACCATCTTCCTCATCTGTTATTGGATAATATTTGTTATCCTAGAGCCGTAATTAGGAAATATTCTTACACTTATTTAATAAAATACTCCCTTCTTGGAATTACATTAAATCACATAAAACTTTCACTTAATCTGCCTTATTAAACCGTATACATTTTACTACATTTTCTTCTTGATCGACTTATTTTAAAAGGTATTATTTTCCTTTTATAAAATACTAATTTTAGGCCTATTTGTTTTATTACATGTGTTATAAATTTTTGTTTTTAATTTAGCTTTTCTGACCTGACCTACTGTACAATGAGTCACTGGCTTATGGCCAATTATTCTAATTTTATTTTATCCTGATTTCAATTTATTATTATTATTATTTATTTTATCATTGAACCCTTCATTGGTTTATAACTTAATTACAATGACCCATTGACAATTTATTAACAATTATTGTCTTCCTGGCCAAGTTTACAAATATTATTTTATATCTTCATTAATTATTCAAAGTAAATACACTTAACATGATACAATACATAATAAATACACTTGTATTTAATTACTTAAATACAAGTTTAACATGAATGAAATTAGTATCCATTACTTAATACTTTCTTAAAGCAATGGCTTCACACCTGCTACATACAAAACACAGAATAAATATCATGTAAACACAATATCATGATAAAGCACAACAACATGTACATCTTTGTAAAACATTAAATATCAATTAAACAGTCTACTATTTTCAAACTTGTCTATAGTAAATTTATCTCATTAGACACTGTGTTTATAGTTTACATCTTCCACTGATCACTCCATATTTTATGTTTAGATACATTTTTACTATTTTATTACCTAGTAACCTTACTAGGTATTATTCATATATTTTTTAGGTGAGGTTTGCCCTCCTGACCGTAATTATGGCATACCTTGGGTATTGTTTGAATTTCTATGGACAAAGTTTTTATGTAACATCTGGGACCTTAACTTTGTTACGTTACAATATATATATATTACAACGTTATTTGTTGCTGAGCCCCAAACTTCTAGTGAGCTATTTAATTTTGCAACATTACTTACGCTATAAAATTATGACAGGGTGTAATCATAATAATAACACTGTAATATGTTTTAAAATCATTTAAAAATTTATTAATCAAAAATTTCTTATTTGGTTGTGATATAAAATATCATACAAAGTTTTGTAAAATATATAAAAACACTTGGTAAGTTTCGCATATTTTATTTACTCTGACAGCTGTTTTGACCTCTGAAGTCATTGTCAAAGAATGAAGGCTAAACACAGGATGTAAGGTGGACATCTGGTTAAGGCATTTGTTATGGAACATGTGCGAGGGGTGAAGATGTGGAGGGGTTGCAGGGGCTAAGAGAAGGTCAAGTCTCCGTAAAAACTAAATATAACCTGAATGTAAAATATAAAATTAACTAAACTAAATATAATCTGTATGCAAAATATATAATTAACTAAACTAAAATAACAGCTTTTAATAAAGGGGATACACAGAATTCAGTTTGTTCATTTGTTAAATTTTTGTTATTTTTTATTGCTTTTTTAATTTCTAGAATTTCTAACAAATCCATTTTTTTACCTTTTTGTATGTTGTGGAGTAGTGTTATGTTTTTTGTATCTATGAAGTGATTGTGTTATATGCAATGATCTGCAAAATCTGTGTTGGCTGTATCGTGCATTATATATTCCTCACATATACAAAATACTTTAACCTTAAATAGTGATCAGAAAAAGGAATTATTCTCGGCCTTAGATATTTGGATAGGACAAAATTATTTCCAGTTTAATAATAAAATCTATAAACAATTAAATGGCTTACCTATGGGCTCTCCTTTATCAGCTTTATTAAGTGAAATCTTTATGACATTTTTAGAAGAAAACATTTTTACATCCAATAACCCCAACATAAAATATTTTTTTCATTGGGCAAGAGATGTTGATGATATATTTTGTATCTGGACGGGAACAGATAGACAGCTCCATATATTCCAACCATTCTCTCAATATTTATTCTCTTGACTAACCTCTATTAATCTTAAACACTTCTATCTCTCTCTCTTTCTTTTTATAATCACTCTCCCAACCCCATTTCACACTCTCGTTCCATGCAAAGGGCAATATAACATCATTAAAACCCATCCTGGCTTTACCAGGGAAACCATAATACATAAAGGGACTATTTGTAGACCATTTGTCTCCCAAATAAATTCTAGAGGAACTTGCATCCTCTTTAAACACTTGTGAAGCCTTTACTTCATATACATCACAGGGAAAATTTGCCCTCCACCCCCCATATTCACTTAAACTCTCTTCGTACTCTCTCTCAAGCTCATTAACACTTATTATTACCCCATCACTACTATTATTCACTGTATCACTTTTGGATACCCCATTTTCAACTATATCTGTATTATTATGGTTCAACATTATTTCACCATTATAATCATCACTTATATTAACACTATCACTTACCTTGTCAACTATTCCTTCATTATTTATGTTCTCATTTGCACTTAACTTGTCATCATTATGATTATCACTTATATTTTCACTATCTTCACTATCAGAACCGATTACCTTGTTCTCTACTGTCTCATTATTATTATTTTCATTACACTTACCGGTATCTATCTTTTTTCCACTTCTCATTTAATTTCTCATACGCATCATTAAAATGTTTCTCAACATTACTCCAAAGCTTATCAAACTTTTGTTTCAAATTGGCAGCCATTTCATTTCTAATATCATTATTACAGCTATCATTTATATTAGCATCGTTTACCTTATTATCTGTTACCTGATCGTCTTTGTTCTCTTTTAATTGATCTGTCTCTCTACCATTTTCTACCCCCACTACACTATCATCCTTATAATCATTATTCACTGTTTTATTCTCTACCACTACCTCGTTAATTCGTTCTTTATTATCATTAATAGTATCATCACTATGCTCTTTCATTTCAGCGAATAATCCCGTTTTTTGTTCTTTCGTTTGCCTAAGCTCACCCTTGAATCTACGCCAATCATCCTCAGTCATTCTATTCATAATACATATAAACTCGTCCTCCCATGGTCTATAAGAGAAACTGACTTTGGTTTCTTTTGCCTCAGCCATGTTTTTAAGAAATTATTTATTATAATACCCTTTATATAAAAACCACTATAACCCTTCTATTACACACTAATAATACACATTAACTCAAAATACCCAATACATAACATCGTCACCAATATATAAAAGTAAACATATAATAATCTCCCCAGTCCTTTACATTACCAAAATATAACCTTATACATATTGTAACGACACCAAAATTCTAAAAGTAATAAGTACATCTTATCAAATAATTATTGAAAGAGATTTTGGAAAAGAAAGAAAAAAAAGAATATGATGTTCAAACTAAATAAATAACACCAAAATTCTAAAAGTAATAAGCACATCTTATTTAAATCAAGCATAAATAATACATTTAGTAGTATAATAATAATAATGGGGCGCAATATTAATGACAATAGGCCTAAGAGAAATTTAATAAACTAATTAGAAAATGAACTTGCTGAAGAAGAGTTGCAGTATAAAAACAGATAGAATAATAGAAGGATAATTAAAACTACTATATTACAAGAGGTATTGAATAACAAAGGTGAATGACATTAAGGCTAATAAATCATTGAACTGTGAAGTGAAGTTATATAAAAGAGAAAGAAATCTACTTAAGAAATATACCAACAGTAATATTGAATATAATATAAATAAATGGAGTTATTGGAAGGCAAGGTAGAATAAGAAAAAATATTCAGAAGATAAAAGATTCCAATGGTGTGTATAATGATATAAGATTTATAATTATTTTATTTATAGAATGTAGAAAGCTAAGGCGTCACTCTAGAATTATTTTATGGGCAGCAGCCAAAGTGCACTGTACCAGGTATGTGAATGTTCGGATGAGCAATTGGACGTAAAAGAGCCACTCAACTCCGACATTCATTCATAATACCATATTAATATAGGGGGAATCATTTAACATTAGTATGGAATCAATTTTAATAAAAGAATGAAATATATAAATAAAAATACAATGAACCAAGAGAAAACTCAAGAATTACAATTCGTTAAAGCCACCAATACAAATAAATAAACTCCAGAGATAAAGAAGAAAATAATTGGTATTGATAAGAAAGGTAGGTTTCAATTTGCCTATAATAATGAAGAATTTGTTTAATAAATATCAATCTTATCACCAAGCAATATTAATACCATCATATCATACACCTCAACTATTGAAGACATCAGCAAGCAATAACGACAATTTATCTAAACAAATCAAAATCAAAGTAATTTGAAAGAAGAAAAAGTAATAAATAAAAGTGTGAACCTAATTAAAAACCAAAGGTCCTACAACAGACATTACTATGACAACTTACTATACTATATAGACAGTACCCAGTTAGATTTGGAGTAGTTCATAAACAAATAACTAATGATGATAAATTTAATAAATAATGAATAAATCAAATAGAACGGCACATAAAGTACAATACAGATTTAGAGATAAATGTAAAATGTAATTAAGATGTGATACAAATGTAATATAAGACAAGTGTGATTACTTGGTAAGAGGATGTGAGATACATTGGTATTCAAGTAACAATAACTGTGAGTGGGTAGTAATTATAAACAATTATTTAAAGAAATGAATTACTAATCCATAGTATCGGATGATACAGACATTAACATTTAGTTTTTTTCTTTCTTAGTGTTTGTGTTATATAAGTTTAATAGGTATTGATCACACAGACAATGGTTTAAAAGTGTGCATTCAGTTAAGCCCTAAAGGGAATTATAGTAATTTGAATATAATTGTTAATTAATAGTTTGTTTATATTTAAAGAAGCTAATTAATAGAAAACAAGTGTAAGCAGGATCGATTATGAGTCTTCCAATATAAAAATATAATCAGTCAAACATAGACCTAGATCATTATGTTCAGTAAATAGTAAATTCTTCAAAATATTTGTCAAATTACAAATAACTATAATATTGGTATTAAAATTGTTCATAGTTTTGTCAGATAAAATAATATGTAAATTGTATTAACCCTTAATTGCCTGGGTAGGCGTATAGAGTATGCCAGCCACGCAAGTTTTGCTGTAAATGAAAACCTACCAATCATCGAGGCACGGCCCCCTCAGTACCCTCCTACCAACTCCCTCCGAGCACAATGATCCATTTGAATTTCACCAGTCTGTTATCGCAAGCTGAAGTAGTGACGTCTTTTACTTGCCGGTCGGTTTGGCGTACTCCGTACGACGCCACTCCAACTATGTCGCGGAATGAAATTGTGCGGCCCGAAGATTTCAACCCTGAGATTTCCTGAGTCATATTAATAGTTACAGTAAATGGACTATATAAATTTTGAATAAAAATTGCAATATTATTATTATTACCAGATACCATTCCATGTGTTTTGTTTATAATAAAAAATAGAATTAAACTTAATAAACTTGGGTAATTAATTAACTTGGGTTTAATTAAAAAACAATGCACATTTTAAAAAGTGTTACAAATTGGTGCTTACAACGTGAGGAATAAATAGGGTAAAACCCGTTTGTTATATGAAACGTAAACATACACGGTAATCATTCAAAATTAATGCCATTAACCAAATTCTGCCTTCTGTGCTTCAAAACAGGCTTATTTCATATAAAATTTATATAAAAATCTGGCAGGGAACGTCAATTGTAAAGGTATTAAACAATTTTGATAAATAAATACCTCAGCATTACCTGAACAATACCGTACTTATCTTCAAACACCATCAGAAATGTACAGGGCCGCCAACACGTTTGTGGAACTTAACGTATAAACTTTCATACTCTTCCCATTGGAAAACACTTAAATAATTTTGATAACTGACCTCCCTTAATTCAGAAAATTCACAGACTCGTTAGACGAGTTTGATTGCACAGAACTAAGGAAATGGTTAAAGGTGAAATAACTCTTCTAACACATGTTTATGTTAACAAATCTCATTTTATTTAAGTTCAATATTTAAATCTTTCTTTCTTACTATTTATATGTTCTTTAGACTAATCTCTACTCTACAAAATTTCCTTATACTACTCTATATCTACAAACCAGTACTTTTACTTTTAATGTTTTTCCCTTATTTCCTCACACACACACACTGTCGCGTTCTTTACATTTCTCTTTCAACCCCCATTTACGTATTGAGCTCATTAATTTAAATTATCAAAAACCTTTTGGCCGAATTATTCATTGTACTTAACTCCCTTCGATATCCATATTGTTCCGCCGTCTTGTGCAGTTTACTTTCACTTACACCACCTCACAACAAACTTTTCTTATTTATGCAGATTAACATGTTAGTCTGAAGTATCTATCTCTTTCTTTGTTTTAAACTTCTTCACACACTTTAATGAGTTTCGGTAGGCTTCCACTACTGTAATCGCTTCAGCCTACCGAAATTTCCGAGGCTACCGTTATGACGCCAGAACTGGTTGAAATTGTCTTGTCGACTGCTTGATGAATTGTTCCGAACTGGGGGAGCTTAGCCCACGTGGTTGTATACTATGCGGACTCTCCACACCCTGGACACGTGATTCCTCTGGCTTCCCTCACCGCCCCTGTTCTAAATACATCGAAATGTCTAGAAGGTACCTATGCATGGTAATATTGAAAGCACGTGTTCAGTTCATGATACATTTGTGATGTCAGACTAAATAAAATAAAAACTCGTTACCTTATTTGGTTAGGTCTGGTTCATCATTTGCATGTTACAGTTAAATATAGCCGTGACTCACCTACGCTGGCAATCTGTAACTGATACTGCCTGTTACCGAATATTACAGAGGCTGGTTTTTTGTTAAACATGATTAAAACTGGTTTTACCCCGTTTGCCGTGTTACATTATCTTTGAATTGGATTGTCTCTCTTTTTACATCGTTAATTATATTGTCTTTCTGTGAGTCTCTGTTTTACAAATACATGGTTGTTTTTCACCTTATTGTTGTGGTAAATCGGCAGCATGTCCTCTTCGGTCCTAGGTCCGTGATCCTGGATGCTCCTTCATAGTCGTGTAGTCCTAGAGTCCTTGATCGTCATCCCTCGCTGGATTCTATTACATGTACTTGGCTGCTCCCTTGTCTCCCGTCATGGCCTCAGGTTGCAGGTGTTCTCACGAAAGTGATGAGTAGTCGTGAAGAACCTCCGGCTGCTGCTGTAGTTGATATACAGAGTTGTTGTCTCTGGGCAGAACCTCCGGCTGCTACGGTAGTTGAATGAGAAAGAGTTGTAGTTACCGGGTAGAGCCTCCGGCTGCTACTATGGTTGATCGAGAAAGAGAATTAAGTTAGCGCGTCTTGTGTATTTATACCCTAGGGCTCTAAAATCATGTTTTGACAATATTCTGCATGTCAGAGTCTGTTGGTGGCGTCCCTTCTCACACACGATTATTATCACACTTAATTCGCCTGTCTTCGCAAAATGCGAAGTCTTTTTACATTACCCGATATTCATCTTGTCGGTAATTTTTATGTGTTCACTGTATATAACCGTTTTTCTTTATCTTAATTAACATAAGTTTTATTTATTTTTATGTTCACTATAATCACACTTTTTATTCGTTTCACACTATTTTTTATACACGTGTGTGTCTTATTTTTATACACACTTTGGTGTATTTGGTTTTGTGATATTATGCACACAATCTTTACAAAATAAATAAATTCATATAATTAATAGTTTTCATTAAGGGCGACGCTTTTCAGGAATCGACAGGTCTCACACACACATGTAACATACGCGTGTACACACAGACATCGCAAAGTGGCGAGATCAGCCTGTCCCGACATGAAAATTGGTCGTTCCTTTTACAGTTCAGATCAGGGACATATCTAGCCGATACTGCGCCCTTGGCGAAATGACCTGTTTCCCCCCCCCCCATGAAAAAATGACAGTAAATTACTTATGTTGTTCAGTGACACTCTTATATAGCTTTATATTAGCTAAATAACAAATTAAACAGCTAAAGTGTTTTTCTAAAACATTAATGAATATTAAATTGAATATGAATACGTCTTTTATTTTATAATATAGGCCTTATATTGCTAACAAAACTTCTTCTTAATCGAGGTAAGAGTAGAACTAAGGACAGACTTTATGAGAGACAAAGTAATGATAATATTTCGTAAATTAAAAATATAGAACATTTAAAAACCTTAATCAGTAGTACTGTTTCAAATTATCTGAATCGAGTTATGGTTTTGGAAGGATAATAATAGTGTGTGAAGGTAACTTTGGAACTTTGACAAATGTAATTTAATAACACACAAGAATTAAACACAATAACAATAAAATCTCAAGAACATTCTCCAAAAAAATATTTATAGTCCAAAAATTGTGTACTCATTGGAGGTTCCACTTCCACAATCTACATATGCTCAAAATTTCACTTTCCTGTCTTTTATGGATCTAAATCTAAGTGGGAAGCTGAGGCTACGTCTTTAAGCAGCTCCATCATATGAAATTTGTAGCTCCCTATTTCTCTTACCATTTCCACAGCGTCAACATGTCGGTTGTACTTCAGGCCAAAGTCCTTGGCACAGTTTTCCAATTCAGAAACAGTACATTTCTTCAATGATGACCCTCATAAAAATTCAAAGTCTGCAAGTACTGATTCGTATCCCTTTGATCTGGTTTTCATTTCGATGATCAACTTGTCATAAACACAAAAACATTCTTGTTGGAATGCTTGTTTTGCTGATATGAGGCCGAGGCAGCTTTCATCTTTTGCCATTTCTGATGCCAAGGTCTTCACTCTTTTGATGCGTTTATCAGTGGGAGTGGGAAAGTTACTTTCAACACCAATTTCATCGCATGTTGCCACAGCTTTTTCTATGATAGCATCTACGCCTTTTCTGGATTTTCTTTGACAATCCATCCAACAGCTTCGATGCAATGTCGAGGGATGTGTCTTTCTGTCACAACAACTTGTTCGTTATAATCAACTGATATCAATATCTCTGACCACATATGAAGTAGGCAAATAAATTTGAAATCAATATTTTTTATTATGCTAGAGGCCCCATAGACAGTGTCATTGTTCCATTCTTGATTGTTGGTCATTTTCTGAACAGTAGTGTATAAACCTTTCATGTTTTTTTCAACAGAAGTGATGGCCTGCCTCTTTGATGACCATCAAGTGTCAGTGTGTCCCTTTAGAGTGGTATCCAAATATTTGTTTACGAACTCCCACCTAATGATAGAACAACTAGCAAAACAGAATATATTTTGTATCACTCCAAAAAAGGTAATCATCATTGGAGATACCTGTGCTGCATGGACACCTACCAAATTCAAGTTATGCGCGGCACATGGTACAAACCTAGATCATTCATACAACCAATGTGGGCCTGTACGCCGTTGTAAATGCCTGCCATGTTTGACCCATTATCAAAACCTTGGCCGCGACAATCATTGCTATCCAATCCATCTTCTTTCGTCTTTGCAAGAATTTCTTCTGAAATTCCCTCACCTGTTTTTTTATGGCTCACATCGAAATCAACAAAACTTTTGACAATTTGGCACTCTCCACTAGAAAAATCAACGTACCTTATGACTTCACTCATTTGTTCGGAATGCGAAACGTCAGGAGTACAGTAAAAAAGAATTGAAAAGTACTTTGCGGATTTCACTTTCATTATCAAATCATGTACCCTGTCTAAATCATTGATTTTGGTCTTGTCACCGTCTGTATTATTATCTATCACCCCTAAGTATTGTAACCTCTCAATTTCAGAATCATTTACTACTAATACTCCACGTCTATGCACAGGTAAGCATTCAATATAATTATCAACATTATCATTATTTGTTACTGCACTATTCTCGCAACAAGGTAAGTCTACAATATTACTTACTCTCTCAATATTCATTCTCTCTATCAACTCTCCATAACCTCTATTTGCCTTAAATACCTTTATCTCTCCATCAACAGACAACTCTCTCTCACCCCATTTCACTCTTTCTCTATCACTACATGCAGAGGGTACTGCTATATTAAAACCCTTCCTGGTTCTTCCAGGAACAACACAAAAATTCAAAGGACAATTATTGGTAGAACACTTATCTGCCCAATACATTCGTGAAGACCTTTCTTCACCCCCCACAACACCACGGGAAAATTTTACCCTCTGCAACCCCTCTACTTGTAAACACTCTTCATACTCTCTCTCTACCTGATAAACACTTGTTTCTACCCCTTTACAATCCCCTATTCCCATTACGCTCTCACTCTCAGTATTCACAACTTTATTCTCTAACACCACGTTTTTAATTACCTCATTTTTATCACTTGTTAAGTCATTATTATAATTATCGTTATTACTCGCCTTGTTATTAATAATCTGAGTTACTTTACTTTTAATCTCCTCCTCTACTGACTCTACCACTTGTTCCTTAAATGTCATTAACCGTTCATTTATTTCTTTTACGATCTCACTTTTTATACCATTGACTCTGGTATTTATTTCATTAAACTTAGCATCAAACTTATCATTCTGTTCATTCAATTTACTGTCATTAATATTAAAACGTTCGTTAATCTCACCCCTCAATTCATTAAATTTGGTATCATTGGCATCAAAACGCGTATCTATTTTATCGAATTTCTCGTCACTACTATCAAAACGTTTATTTAACTCATTAAATAGATTCAGTAAAATACTCATTGCCTCATTATCAAATTTATTACATTTTTTTGAGGTTGGGGTTAATTGAAGCCCCGAATCCTCAGTTCCATTGCTTTGATTTGTTACATTTAATTCCACTTTGTCTTGACCCGCATTCGGAGTCGAATGGACTTCAGGGCTGTTCATAATAGCTGATTCATCAAAATTGGTAATTTCATTTATATCGTTTTCGTTATTACTACCTGCCATTTTTAAATTATAAATTTACTGATACAAATTTACTTACATATAAAACATCTTACACTTAACCTAACAATGACGTACTATTTTATGTATGTTACATAATTTGTACGGCTTATTGCTTAACCTCCAAATCACGCCTGTATTCCAGTAGGTGCGGTTTTATATATAAATTGTAATTTATAAAAAACTCGTCCCTGTTCGGGCGCCAATTGTGTAGTTAATTTTCTCTTACCACATTTTAAGTATTAATAATTACTTATCCACTTACCTTATCATCCAAGATCCGTCACACGAACGTGAAGCACAAACGTGATTTAGGGTATACATACAAATTAATATATTCGATTCTCATTTTTTTGTTTGACTCGCTCAATTTTATTAGACCATTATATTTATTATTTTCCTCTAATTCAAATTTCTGTTATTTTCCACTTTTTATAAAAAATTACTATTGCTCTATTACGATTATACAGGCCCAAGAAAATAAAATAAAAAATACATGTTGACTTACTTGTATGGTTAACAATCTTAATTAATAATAATAATAATCATAGTAAGGTGACCCAGTTTGCTCACACACATACAGATTACCCCCTTTCATATAAAATAAGAATATATTTGATTTGATACGGTTACATGTGTAGCGTCGTACCTACCGACCGCATGGCGCGTCACACAGAGTTCTCGGATTTGATGTCCAAAAAAGGTTGTTGTTTCACTTGTATTAAAATTTTCACTTATTTCACTGTATATATTATTAATTTAGACTGCTTTACACATCTCTGGTACACTTGGTTGGTCGGCCGACCCTAATTAACTTGGTTGGCTGAGCAAAGACTTTTATGACCGCACGGTCTGAAGGTGTTATTCGACTGGGCAGCAACTATGCATACAGTTCCCCACTAAAAATCTGTTAAGCAGACGGAAACGCACAGCCTTCAGGCGACAAATTTTTCATCGTCGCACACAGTGTATGGATTGTCCGTGGGCCCCGTGAGCTAGTGTTGTTACATGGAGACGATATAGGAGGCTTTGGTGGGAGGAGCCTTTACTGGTTTCCGCCGTCTACAAAGCACATGTTGAGGCAGTGGTTCTGTCTCACCATTTTTTCGTGGCATTGTTTTAAAGTGGTATGCGTCGCATCTGCGCACATGCTGGTGTTGCGCGTACTAGTCCGTGACAAAACACTTGATTTACTAAAACAGTGTTGCGTACTATTACCACACCCCGCTCACAAAGGTATGTCAGTGTTCATTGTCTGAATAGAACCTTTTTTACGTGGGACTTGCTGCGTTGATAGCAAATACATTTATGAATGTAAAAAATAAAATAAAATCCCCCCTTTTGCCCCATTACAACATTTTGACTTTCCATGGGATTCCTTCCCTGAATACTATTGTATTCCCCATCTACAATTAATCGTAATACTAATAATAACAAAATTCTTATTAAATAACACTTTTCACCAGTAAACCTTTAGTGTTATCACTGATTATTAGGTGTTTATAGCTACTAATAGGGTTTCTATTTATTTTGGGGTTTTACACTGTCACTTTGCACTTTTTATTTTATTTAAGTGTTACTAGTCAGTATTCCCTAACATTAAATTTTCTTTCTCACTTACTCCTGTTCACTATTATCTATCTCTCTATCTCTCACTTTACAATGGTTAGTTAAACTATTAACAAGTTCATTTCATTCATAGAGTTATTTATAATATTTACTCTCTGTTTATTTGGTTAGTGTACTTTGTTTGTTTTTACTTTATTGGATTTTATCAATTATCATTTTACATTGATTATTTAGTCGATACTAATAATTATCATTTACTTTATTTTCTATTGGTTTCTTTTTCATTACTTTATTTGAGTGTAACATTTCTCCTTTTTCTGTTCTATGTTATTCGTTTGTGCCTCTTCATTTCTTCTCATTTTATTTCATTTATACTTTGTTTGTTTCATTTTCATTTACCTTCTCATTTGGTTTCATTTTATTTGGTCAATCACTTGGGTTGGGTCATGTAGTCGTTTGTCGCGTCATCGTCATTTTATTTTCTTTAGTTTAAACATTTTATATAGTTGATTCATCGTTTTTTCCCTGGTATTGGGGTGGCTTATTTGTGGTGTAACATAATGCCTCACCTTCAAAATTGATCATTTTGGTATAACACTAGCATAGTTTTTTATGAAATTATCAGTTATATATAATTTTTTCGTTTTTCTTCTTGTTTATTTCTTTTCTTGTTTCTCTTCTTACTTGTTCCACTCCTTTTTATTTAGATCCGTTTTTATTTATTTCCATTAGTGCGTTATGCCTGTTATATAATTTTTTCCCTAACTTTTAGTAGCTGGTTTCTCCATTCTTCCATTACTACCTTTTTTTCTGAGACCAGAGGAACATCATCTCTGCTCAGTTAATTGATTGCTGGACCTATTCTCCGTCAATCTTAAATACTTTTTTGTCATCTTGTGACTTTCATTAATAATAATATTTTGGGGATTGTCCACTTCATGGTTTTTTTAGATCATTTTAACCTTTTACTCATTCTTCCTTCTGCTGTACCTTTGCTATATTCTGTTATCTACTCACACAGTTGATTGTTTTTATTTATTTAGTTGTTAATTTCATTATTTCTAACTTTTCATTAGTTTGTTTTTCTTTTCTTCTTGTGATCATTTTAATTATTTCAGACATCTTTTCTTTTCTTCTTCTTTGTTGATTACCATTATTTTGTTTTAGCCATTTGCTGTATACTTGTTTTATACATTATTTCTTTTCTTTCTTGTACCAGTTCATAATATCTTTTTTTTCTTCTGAATATTCTATATTCTTTATAGAATATTCAGAATTTTATGAATTAGTCTTTATAATTTTATGTATTAGTCTTAGCAGTTCTTGCTTGGTTTTATATTTGTTTGTTTTAATTGGTCTCCTTTCTAATTCTCTTACATTATTAATTCTGGTTTTTACTTTATTTGTTTATTTTGTTTCGTCTCATATATATTTTTTCAATATTATTGTAAGTTTGTTGTTCTTACTTTGTAGGAATTTTTGTAACTTATTTTTTATTTTATATTTTACCTCATATGTTATCTAAATATTATTGTAAGTTGATCTTAATCTTTTTTTTTAATTTTGTTATACTTTATTTTTTGATGATTGTTTATGTTTCCTCGTAAAACTTTTTTTATGGAAACTTGATTATATACTCCTTTTATCTTTTTAGTGGTTATATTGCTTATTTCGTATGTATTGTTGCCATTGTCTTTTGTTATGACATAGGGTCCTATATATAATAATAATAGTTTCTTGGCTATTCCTTCAAATGTACTGGGTAGTTCATGATTTTTGATTAATACCTTTTCTCCTTCATTATATTTAATTATTTTGGTCTGGTTCTGGGAATATTTAGTTTTTTGTTTCTCTATTTTCTCCATGATTCGGTTGTAACATTTATTTTCTTCATACGGGTCTTCTGGGTTGGTTGGAAAGTCTATTAACTCCTGTATCTCTCGATGTGGTTTCCTTCCAAACATCATTGAATATGGTGTGTTTTCAATGAAATGGTGGTAACTTATGTTCAAAAATTCTTCAGTTGAAGTTAAATATTTTTGCCATTCTTTTTGATTATCATGACAGTACGTTCTCAAAATGCGTCCCACCTCTCTCAATACTCTTTCTGCGGGATTACTGCTAGGGTGGTATACGGATGTTTTATATGTTTCTATATTTACTTTCAGTAATTTATCTCTCCACTTTTTCCCTTTAAATTATGTTCCGTGATCAGTTATTATGGTATATGGTTTTCCAATTTCTGTTATGTATTTGTTTTTTATGATTTCTAATATTTTCTTGGTTGTTGCTCTGTTTATAGCGTATAGCTTGGTGTATTTGGTGTAATGGTCCAATAGAATCACAATGAACTTGAATCTGTGTCTCCCTCCGCTACGTGGGAATGGTCCACATATGTCAAGAAACACTTTTTCCAGTTTTTTATTTGATGTGATGGGTATCATCATTCCATCTTTTCTTTCGTTATTGGTTTTGACCATTTGGCATATAGTGCATATTTTAATATTTTTATTTACTTTTCTTGTTATACTTTTAATGAATAGTTCTTCTTCTAAAGCTTTAACCATTTTTAATGTTCCCATATGTCCGTATCTGATATGGTAGTCTTTAATTAATTTGTTTTCTAGAGAAGTTGGAACTACTAGCTTCCATGTTCCATAATTCTTTTTTGTTTTGATAAACAATACATCTTCGTGTATGCAATAAAATCTGTTAACAATCTCTTCGGATTCCATCAGTCTCCTTCATATGTTTGCTAATTTGACATCTTGTTTCTGCTGTTGTACTATCTCATTTACGATTTCTTCCAGGTCCTGCCTATCCTTTAATATATAATACACCTTGGCGATTTTCTCCTTTTCTCCTTCAAATGTCTGGTTATCTACATTTATTCTGGACAATATATCCGCCGCTACGTTCTTCCGGCCTGGAATATATTCCCACGTGATGTGGTACTCTTGCAGAGTGAGGATCCAACGGGTAAGTCTACCATGACTTAACTTGCATTGTTTGAGAAAGGATATCGACTTATGGTCGTTTCTGACTGTAATGTGGTACCCTAAGATGTATGTCCTAAATTTTCCGCATGCAAACACTATGCTTAGCAACTCCTTTTCCGTAACGTTGTAGTTACGCTCACAATTGTTTAATACTCTGTTGGCAAAGCTGATGATCATGTGGTGTCCTTCTTTATCTTCTTGATACAGTTCTGCGCCCAGACTGACGTCACTGGCGTCGCAATTCGGATAGAAGGGTTGCTCAAAGTTGGGATGATGCAGCATTACGGTTTCTAGGAATTTTTGTTTTATGAGTGTTAGTACTTCCTCCTGCTCGGTTCCCCAGGTCCACTTGTCTTTTGATGAGAGTTGTTTTGAAAATTTTGCAGTTAGATAAGAGTAATTATTTTGAAATTTCCTGTAGTAATTGCAAATACCTAGAAAGGACTGCAACTGCTTCTTATTTTTAGGTGTGGGGAATTTCTGAATGGCTTCTACCTTTTCTTGGGATGGAGATATTCCCTGCTCGGTTAGGTTAAATCCCAGGAATTTTACCTCTTCTGCTATGAACTTTGATTTATCCAGCTTTAGAGTTATGTTGTTGTTGGAGAATTTATTCAACACTTGATCTATTCGTGCACAGTGTTCGTCCCAGTCTGATGATGTTATTAGTAGGTCGTCCACGTATACTGTTGTGAACTGCAGAGCCTCTTGACCTAGGACTTGGTCCATGCACTTTACGAACACTGCGACGGAGTTGATGACGCCGAAAGGTAACCTCTTAAACTGATAATTCCTCCCGTCGAAGATAAATGCCATATACTGTCTACTGTGTGGGTGCAGCTCCACCTGCCAGTACCCACATACGGTATCCCAGGTACTAATGTATTTTGTTCCATGGAACTTTTTCAAAATCTCTTCAATTTCCCCAGGCGAAGTTCGGTCGTTAATAATCATTTTATTGATATCCCAGGCGTCTAAGCAGATCCGGACTTTATCGCTCTTTTTGGGTATAGCTACTATGGGACTTGTGTATGGAGATTGGCTATACTCAATGATGTCCTCCTCCATCATTCTGTTTATTTCCGCTCTGACTTTGTTTTTAAGAGTGCTATGACTCTGACTCCGCATTCGGAGTATGCTATGGGGTAGGATTTTCTATGGAAGTCTACTGGTTCCCAGAAATTAATCTTATATTGGTATCCCTTGACCTTGCCTGGAGTATTGGAGAAAACGTGCTGGTATTTTTTATATATTGTTATTAGATTTTCAACCTGTGTTTTGGTTATTTCTTGTTCTGGTCTGTTTCTTTGGAATTTTCTTATTTCCTCTATTTTCGTTTCCCATAGTTCCCTATTTACCTCATCATTATTCACAATCATGGATGGTTCATGTGTTCTGCAATAATAAGTTTTTAAGCCTGGATCCTGATTCAAAGCTGTTGGTGTAGGGTTGCAGTTTATAATATTGGCTGACCATATTCCTCGTTCAGACGTTAACAATACTATCCCCTGTTGTAGGTTGATTACCGCCGAGTGTTGTCGTAACACGTCGCACCCTATGAGCATATTAAATGGTAGTCCACTCGCGACCAGAAAAACAATAGGTATTGTTAAGTTTTGACTGTTCAATTCCAATGATACTTGTTTTCTTACTGTTTTGTTTTGTTTACCAGTTGCACCAATTATAATAATATTATTAATTGGTAGAGTGGGAATTGGTATCTTGGAGTTAGCTTGGATCCGCTCTAGCTCTGTCTGATTTATCAAGGATATGTTTGATCCCGTGTCGATCATTATAATGGTTATTGTTTCATTTATTGTAGCCTGTACGTTCACGATTTCACTGTTCGTTCTTGGCAGCTGGTTGTCCTCTTCTTCAAGGAGTTCTTCTCTTATATTTTTGAGGTAATTGCTGGAGGCGATAGTTATAATTTTGTTCTTGTTTCGTTGCGTCATTTGTCGTAGGAACCCAAGTGATTGGTCATGTGAAGGGTGTTCTTTTGTTTTCACTGACCTTGTTAGTTTAAAGGTGGTTGCACATTGTTTGCCAGACTATAGGACTGGTTCGTCGCTATTTCATTCATAGGTCCTGGTTGAACGCTCATGCTGTTCCCTGACACTTCTGTAGTCCTATTCTTGTGAAATGGATTATTATTTAAGGTTTGTGTATTGTACCAGGAGTTTGCCTGTGTGTTTGGGCAGTATCTCCTCTGGTTTGGCTGACTCCTCCCATTAATGAAGTTGACTTGTCGTCGAACATCACCTCTATTTTGTTTATTACCGGTTCCCCTATTGTACTGGTAATTCGGGTTAAAGTTGTTGCCGTGGTAATTGCTATTATTGGGGTGGCCGTTAGGACGTTGGTTCGGTCCCGTTCCTCTGTAATTGTTGTTGGCGGAATTGTTGTTTGGGTCGTTCCTATTATATGGTTGGTTACCTTGATTGTAATTCGGTTGGTTTCCCCGATACTGATTGTCATTGACATTCCGGTTCGTGTTATTCCGGTTGTTATTTTGGGGGTTGTTGTTCGATGGGTTGTAGTTAGGCATATTCTGATTTTCACTCCATCTGTTGTATCTCTGATTAACCATTCTGTTCCTTTTATATTGGCCGTCATTTTCGTGGTCCTCCAATAAGCTGGCCATTCCTTGGATAGTTTTTATTTGTCCCTGTCTCCTGGCTTTTTGGACCGCATCCTCGTAATGGTATCCCAACTGTATCACTAAAGATTCCTCCGGTATCCTCGGTTCTAAGTTTCTTGCTAGGCACACTTTACCTAGGAAGTACGAAGTGAGGGTGTGTCCTGCTTGCGGTTCGTACCTCCCGTTGCTGATATCATTTCTGACCACGTTTTGGTTGGACTCAGACCAGTATTTATCTCGGAACTGTGTTTTGAATTCTTGTGTACTGTTTATCTCCGGTTGGGTGGCCGTCCACCAATTGTCGTGGGTGTCCTTGAACATCTCATCGATGAGGCTTCTCACCGTTGTCCATCTCATTTCCCTATTCTTTTCAATTAGTTCATCCACTCTTTTGAGGAATTCCATAGGGTTACGCCGGTAGCTGCAAAAGTTTATTATCTCCCTGTTCTCGCTGGTGATGATGTGGGTGTTGTGACAAGGTTTCTCCCTCAGTGCGTCCAGCTTTTCTTGCATTTGTCTTTCCCTTTGGCTCATTCCCTGGATCTTCTCCTTGTTCTCTTGGACCTGTCCGTCTACTTTGTTGAGGTTGGTGTATACCCTTTCCACACGTTCACTTACCTCTGTCTGTATTTCCTGGTGTTTTTCTTCAATTTTTCGGAGCACCTCCTGTTTATTTTTTGTGCATTCTATGGTTGTTATTTGATGAATTTCCTCCAATCTATTTTTTCCTTCCTCCTCGACGTTGCTTATTTTGTTGATTAGCTCCTCCCGGACTTGTACTACGGTTTCATTTGTCTCGGTGATTGTTTGTTTTATCTCTTCCCGGCATTCTACCAATTGTTGTCTCAACTCATCTTTGGTTTTCTTGCTATCTTTCTTCAATTGTCATTGGAGTGTTTCGGTATTATTTTCAATCTTATTATTCAATATTTCCAGATCTTTCTTGATCTGTCTCTTTAATTCTTCATTCTTCTCTTCTAATATCTCTTGGTTTCTCTTCAAGGCTTCATGGTTGCTTTCCATTTTATTATTCAGAAGTTCTGTGTCCCCCTTGAGTTGTTTCTTTAGCTCTTCACTATTTTGTCTGAAGAATTCCCTGTCTTCTTTTCTTTGTTCTCTAGTTTCTTCCTTCATTTGGTCTATTTTTTCATTATTTTTGTCTATTTTTCCATTAATTTCTTCCTTCGTTTTCTTTGAAGTTTCGGCTAGGAAATTCATCAGGTCTTGCAGGCTCAGACCTCCTTTTGTTGTTTCATGATCTCCCGCCTGTTGTTCCCTCTCACTATCTTGAATTGGTTTCTCCGGTTGGTTGTCGACTATTACTTCTACTTCCGGTGTTGGTTGGGTTGGGTTTTCTGGTTGGTCCCCTTGGGCATCCTCTTCAATCATTTCTTCGATCATTTCCATTTCTTCTTCGTCGGTACCCTCAGTCCTCTTCTTAGATTTTGCCCTTGTTGTCATGGAGTGTTTCATACTTTTTCGTAACCGCCGCTAGTCTTCAATTCTAGCCTCACTAGTTGGTCGCCAATCTGTAACGATAAGCTTTGTACGTGCTCTGTAGAAGGGTAAGTTTTGTGTGTTCCCCTCACACTGGGTGGTTGTTACTTTATTTTTATGCTTGCGATGTCCGTAGCGATCTCTCAAATTACCAGTACACGGATGTGGGAACCTTACCTGTTCTTTAGTAGGTGTGCGTAAATCCCGGGTGGCACCAAATTGTTTTAACTGAAAACAATTAAACTAAAAAATAGGTCGATTGAGCGTTCGTGGCTATGACGGTATGGTGAATTCAAATTTACTCCCGCCACGTGCGGTTGATTAACGTGGTTCGTAGAGTTTCCGACGTCTAGCGCTTACCGCCACTATCGCTCGTATCTAAATACACAAATAATATAATGCACTTTCCTATGAAATAAAGAACAGTGGTTACAACTCTGTACTAGTTTATTAAATTGTGATTAGTAAATATTCAGTCATATACAAAATTATATTTTTGTTATTAAACAAATTTGCACCGGCAATTATTATAAGACAACTTTCTCAAGGTTTCGGCAAAACGATTCTGAACGAACTATTTAGTCAGACATGGTGCCTGCTTTGTTGTTTACTGTTAATTTCGTTCATGAATCTGGATTCTTTTGGTTTACGAAAAAATATCAATTTGATTACAATAAAGTACACTACCTTACATTACTGGTACTTATATATTATAAGGAGTAATTACAATTTGTTCCTGAAGTGTTATACAGTGTGTTTCAAAAGTTCGTAATTTGTATACAGGTTAATTTTTCTAGTTTACATAAGTTTAGTGTTTTATTTTTTAATTAATCTTTGAAATAAATAATATCATCAGTTTATAGTGAGAGTTCAAAGTGTTATGAGAAAAAATTAAAGAGAATTTATTTCATAAATTCGGGTAACTCAGCAATACTTATCAAATCAGTTGACTTGAGGTGTAATGTCATTCAGTTGAAATGGGTTGTGGTCATTGGTAGTCATCAGTCTTCCATCATTTTGGGATTTAGGTATGCCTTGCGTCTTTTTCGTATTAATTGGTTGAAATTTATTACAATCAGAATGATCAATATTGCACACCACTATATAAAAATTATTCCGATTAGCGCTTTCAAGCTTCACAGCTCATCGTCAGATCAGGAATAGACAGAAAATATTTAATACCCAACCCTTCACCCCTCTCCACAACCCTGCTCACCCACAACAAACTAAAATTAATGACCCTTCCCCACCCCCTAAACTCTGTCACACCATCTGTACAGTTACATATTTTTCTAGTAAATTCTGTGTGTGTGTGTGCGTGTGCGTGTGCGTGTGTGTGTGTGTGTGTGTGTGTGTGTGTGTGTGTGTGTGTGCATCGTTTTAACCTACCCGCTTCCTCTCCACACACATGGGTCAGTCACACACCCTTATTTTAAAACAACCAATTAGTACTATGAAATATAATTCTTAATCTTATCTATCTGCCCTCTCTCATTTACTTCTTAATCATGTTATAAAATATTTCTTCATTATCAAATTTAATTTTAATATTAATTAAATTGTCTAACCCTTTTTCTCTTTCTTTCAATATTTCTAACTCCTCTCTAAGCTTCCTTTCAACTGTGTTATTTACTACTTTTACAATTTCGTATTCTTCCAAAGGATTAACAAACTTGTGGTTGTTTTCTATGAAATGTCTTGCATATAACGAATTGGTTGTTCTATTACCTTCTCCACGTTTGTGGTCAGACAACCTGCATGCGAATTTTCGTCCTGTCTCCCCTAGGTACACTTTGTTGCAGTCTTTACATTTTAATTTATAAATTCCGCTTTTCTGTAATACTGGAATTTTTTCTATATTCTTATTCCTTATCTTATCAAATACCGTTTCACATTTTTTAATAGCTATATCTACTCCATATTTATTAAAACATTTTATAATTTTTCTAGTATGTGAACCTATGTATGTCAATGACCCTGCATAATTCTTTTGTTCTGGTTCTATTTTAGCTTTTTGTATGTTGACCCTTTTCATAACTTTATCCACTATGTTGGTGCTATAATTATTATTCCTTACAATTCCCTTTATCGTTTTTAACTCCCTATCTTTTGATTCGGTCTCTTTTAAACACTTCTGAGCTCTGTAACAAAAGGAATTGATTGCCGCCATTTTATATCTGTATGGGTGGTACGACTCTCTTGGTATAATTATATCAGAATACGACTCTTTCCTAAATATCCCAAACTGTAGTTTCTCATTATCTTTAATTTCTATGTTTAAGTCTAAGTAATTTATTTGCTTACCTCCTATCTCTTCTTTAAATTGTAAGTTTTTATCCTTATTATTTACCTCCTTTATAAACTCATGCACTTCTTCTATGCTTCCTTCCCAAACTACTAATACATCATCAACGTATCTAGACCATAATTTTATATTGTCTTTATACTTAGTGGAAGTTATTAATTGCTTTTCAAAATCATTCATGTATATTTCAGCAAGAATAGGGGATAATGAAGACCCCATAGGTAAACCTTTTTTCTGTATATAAAACTTGTTATTAAACCTAAAATAGTTCTGATTTACACATTCTTTAATTACTTTCATCACCTGCTTTTTATACCTGTATTCTCCCATATTATTATCGTTTATTAACTTAATAACTTTATTTACTGTGATATTAGTAAACATGTCCTTAACATCCAGTGATATCAATTTTGTATTTACATTAATGCTAATATTTTCTAATTTTTCTATCAATTTTATATTATTCTCTATGTTGTATTTTGTCCCAAATTCATATTTCTCTTTCAGTACTCTGCTAACTTCCTTTGATAATTTATAAATAGGTGCATTAATAAAAGAAACAATCGGTCTAATTGGTTTTCCTTCTTTATGTATCTTAACCTGACTTTTAAAATTTTTAAACCTATCGATTAAACCTAATCGGAATAATTTTTATATAGTGGTGTGCAATATTGATCATTCTGATTGTGATTTCAACCACTAACACAAATTTCTTCATGAAATTTATTAATTTAGAATTTATTAATCTGGTATTTGGCCTCAATTGGATGTCCTAGTCCTTCGTCATCTTCTTAATTATTCGTTTCATCAAATTTGGATCACTTGTAAACGTTTTATGTTAAAATTTGATTCATTTACGGCTTGGCGTCTCTTCGTCTGAAGCTGTAATAATGGACTAACAGTTTCTAACGGAATATTCATAAATAACGTTCAGTTGTCATGGTAACTGATTGACTCTCATTGGCTGTTCATGACTTAAGACCATTGTTATAATATTTGAATTTTTATTCAAAATGACTGTATATCTTCTGATTGCTATTATTCTTCTGTCTTCTTCTCTATGTATGAAATATTATCACAACTGTTCGTATTTTCTTTCAAAGATCATTTTAACATCCCACAAAGCTGGGTTTGCTTATGTTTTGATTGTTATGCTGATATTATCTAATTACATTTCTTTCTTATTTTAAGTCCTTAATTTAACATTTATCTCTTAATATGATTCACTAATTATCATTGACTATTTACTTGCCTTGGATTTGCTAATATCCTAGTTAATTTCTTACAATTTGTAGTTTTTGGTTTTATACAGTTAGGCATTTCATAGGCCTAGGTAGTAATTGGCTATATTGTCTTAATTTATACAAATTACATATTATTTTACCTTTGTACATGTTTTGTTTTGTGTTACAAATGATTTGTTTACTTGTTGGATTGTTTTGGGTCTGTTTTATAATAATTGTATGTTTTCATTAATTTCCATATTATGGTTTGTGTATTATTTTCTAACTGCCTTTCCAGTATTATTAGATTTATATTAATTTATCTTTTTTCTTATTTATATTGCCATTGTTTATAATTGGTCTATTATTTACTATTCTCTATTAAATATAACATAACATTTAGGCTTATGGTCTGTATAATTCTTGCAGCAATATTCCTCTTCATAAATTTAAACAAACAATTCCTTAACAGTTATTATACTACTCTTGTTTACAATTTGTTTTATTCTTACTTATTTTTTGGTGATAAACATCATCACACCATTTACTTTATTTAATTAACTATCCCTTAGAACATAGGATGCTTATTGATTTTGCCTTTATATTCTTTCTTAAATAAACTTTACTCTCTATCCATGGTAACACTAACATTTTGACTTTCCATGGGATTCCTTCCCTGAATACTATTGTATTCCCCATCTACAATTAATCTTAATACTAATAATAACAACATTCTTATTAACT
The DNA here is from genome assembly GCA_034769895.1 of Magicicada septendecula. Classification (NCBI taxonomy): domain Eukaryota; kingdom Metazoa; phylum Arthropoda; class Insecta; order Hemiptera; family Cicadidae; genus Magicicada; species Magicicada septendecula. Next base: position 455,628,897 of record CM068367.1, read on the forward strand.
AACACTTTTCACCAATAAACCTTTAGTGTTTATCACTGATTATTAGGTGTTTATACTTACTAATAGGGTTTCTATTTATTTTGGGGTTTTACACTGTCACTTTGCACTTTTTATTTTATTTAAGTGTTACTAGTGGGTATTCCCTAACATTAAATTTTCTTTCTCACTTACTCCTGTTCACTACCTATCTATCTCTCTAGCACTCACTTTTCAATGGTTAGTTAAACTATTAACAAGTTCATTTCATTCATAGAGTTATTTATAATATTTACTCTCTATTTATTTGGTTAGTCTACTTTGTTTGTTTTTACTTTATTGGATTTTATCAATTATCATTTTACATTGATTATTTAGTCGATACTAATAATTATCATTTACTTTATTTTCTATTGGTTTCTTTTTCATTACTTTATTTTAGTGTAACATTTCTCCATTTTCTGTTCTATATTATTTGTTTGTGCCTCTTCATTTCTTCTCATTTTATTTCATTTATACTTTGTTTGTTTCATTTTCATTTACCTTCTCATTTGGTTTCATTTTATTTCATTTATATTTTGTTTTTCACCTTCTCATTTGGTTTCATTTTATTTGGTCAATCACTTGGGTTGGGTCATGTAGTCGTTTGTCGCGTCGTCATTTTATTTTCTTTAGTTTAAACATTTTATATAGTTGATTCATCGTTTTTTCCCTGGTATTGGGGTGGCTTATTTGTGTTGTAACAATATATATATATATATATATTTCATTCACTTTCTGCTACAGTCCGTTTCTTGATGTATATAATACTATAATACTTATAACTATTTTACCTCAAGATGTATTTTTTCTTTAGGGACATGTTTCGGGAGATCCTGTTCTCCCATCTTCAACCAACAAATACTGCACCAGAAGCAAGATGGCGAAGGTTGAAGATGGGAGAACAGGATCTCCCAAAACATGTCCCTAAAGAAAAAATACATCTTGAGGTAAAATAGTTATAAGTATTATAGTAATATATATATATATATATATATATTGTAACATGACCAAGTGTTACATAACCTAGACATATACCCATAGAATTAATAAATACATGAAGGTAATGTAAGTAGATAATATGATGATGAAAGTAGCGAAGAAGAGAAGGACCAATGAAGAAGAAAGAAGAAGAAGTGCCACAAGAAGCAGTAAACAAAACACTGCTTGACACTACAACCAATACTATAACTGACACAAACTAATGGACAAATTAAATTCACTTTAAGCTGTCAAGCGAGTCAGTGAATAACTTGAATGTAATTTCACATGTCAATAAAAAATAATTAAGTAATGACCCGAATAATATAATATCAGCAACAGTATTTGGCTGAGAATAAATCAACAATGACTAATAACTATCAATGCCTATAACTAAGATTAGCTATGGCCACAATATAAAATTGAAACTGTACCACAATCTCAAATGTACTTATGATAAGTAAAAATAATTGTAAGAGGGAACCTTATATAAGTAAGCTACCTCATCAATGTACCAGATGTAACTAATGAACATTATTAAGGCATAAACCCGATGTAAACGGTATGCCTAGGCAACGCCTAAAACGAACGATTGTCAGTAAGGTGATAAGTAGAAAGTACTACTAGTGTAAATCACATACACTGAACAATCATTATACCAAACGTAGCAATAAGCATTGTTAGTGTATTGTGCAAGTAACAACTCAATCATTAATGAGTAGCATAGAGCTAAGTAGTGTAAACAAAATGTCATTAGGAAGTAAGGATAGTTCATAGCAATGTATTATATCAGTAAGTTAAGATTTAATAATTATATTCACTAAATAAGTATAAAGACGGATATGTTAGTGTTCCAACACAGACGTTTAAGTGAAAACGCGATGTGCAACACCAATAATTTATTGATAAGAGAGAATCATAGCCGGCGTCGCTAGCAGACGACAGCGCGAAGCCATATATCTGAACATTGTTTATTAAGTAATGTCAGTGAAAGTGTAAATAAAACCAGTGTCAAACTATATCAAATTAAAGAGTAAAAAATATCCTTTAATTTGATAGCGATACAACCACGATTGCAACTATAATAAGTGCGCGACATGCGTTAGCATCATTTGTAAATAGAAGGCAAGAATTTTATTTGTCAATAATAACAACAACGTCAACTGTCAAGCATTTTAGCAAAAAGACGGTTAGTGACAGTTGGAAAACAATGCGTCATTCTCGTAACGTCTGGTTAAGCCAATCAGAAAATAGCTTACTAAATGAAACAATCGCCTAAGCCTTATCAAAACAGGGGGTATATAACGGAATGCAGGTAATTTCCGTTAGCCACTTTTGACAGTCATCTCGAGCAAGCAGGTGTCGCTCGTCACATCAAAATTTTATTAACTTATAGCTTCATGTAATAGTGCGTCCATTGAATCATTTCGGCAACAACAAGTAACTATAATACAGTCTACCTAGAATCAGTGCATCGATGTGAAGTATTTATTTTATTTAGTGCGGGATATATCGAACAGGAGAAAATAATTAAATAGTATTATAAAAGGTCCATTTTAGTCAGAAGTGGACAAATATTCTCTGTTCAAGGGCGTGTGCAGTGTCAAACCAGGGTCATTACAATCCGACCACTGGAGTGTTTAATTAAATTTTAATCTAAAAGATTAGAATAAAGAGGTAACATCGTGACAATTTATTCCATTACTCTGAGTGCACTGATATATATATTTTGTAAACTTAATTTGTACTGACGCATAACACCAAAACATTTTCAGTGTTACACAATGACTGAATTTATTTAGTGGATTTGTCGATCCTGTTTAAGAATGATGTTAGTCTTAAGTGGTCTCACTATATAACTTTGTGAATAATTAAGCAAGCGTGATGAACGCCTAACCTATAAATAGGTTTGATTTTTTTGTTAGTAAACAACAAGGCCTTACTAGTCAATATTGTTTTATGAAATAATTAAATTTTGTGTAGGCATGAGCATTCTTTCTTGTGTTTCAAAGAATTTACACCCGAGATATAAATAAAATTAATGTTTAAAGTAAAGTTTATCTGGACATAACCAGAAAAGTTGTTTATGCTCTGAGCTAGTGTAACAGGGTAAGTGAACGAAACAATTTCAATTGTATATCAATGTATTTTCTTAATTATGTTTGTTTGAATTCATTATCAAGGGTACAAATAAAACCCAGTTATTAGCAGCATAACTTGACTTAATTTATTTCTAAAAGTAAATAAATAATTCATTCAGAATAATCAAAGTACCACTTAGTAGAAATCATACGTTGTTGAATTTGAATTGCCATAAGGGCAATAAACACAATTTCAGTTTTTAAAGAAGAGAATTAATAATCATTTGATTCTATTAATGGGTTTTACACGGGATTTTCCCGAAATAAACCTGTGTGGCGCCCATTATTAAACAAGGTAACCTAACCTTGTAAGTAAAGCAAGCTGGTTTTGTAAACCGTCTTGGCAGCTTATTAATTTGTTAAAAAAGTGAACTTCCGAACTTCCAGAATCACGACCAGGTACGTGGAAGTGTATTTTATTAATTTTATTGTCCAGACGTGACTTGACTTTACGTACTTAGACGACTGTCAACCTGGAGGAGGAGTTTCGCTGCCAGAATCAACGCGACGGCTACATTCATCAAGCGACCAGCTAGTACGCTTTATTTATTGAATTAAGCAACGTTGTAGTTCAAACAACATTACTGCAATTATTTTTATTTTTTTATTTAAAGGAGTTCTTTTAAGACAATTATAATTTTTTCCGATTCATCATAACTTGTAACTTTAAGTTTCAATAATTGTAAACACACTTTTAACTTCAAAAACTACATTTTAAATATTTTATAAACCTTTTAATCGAGACAAGAACATTTTCGTTACAAATTGGCGACCAGCAACGTGTGGCTGAAAAAATATTAGACAAAAATATTTTTTATATTTATAATCAGCCCGGCAAACACAAAAGAACAAACATGCCGCACACACATCAGTACGACACACGATACAAGGACAGCCGAGTAGAGGAGATACAAACAGATACAGAGACACATGAGACACAACCAACACCCGAGATGGAAGTCATTACAATTAATAACATAGAAACTCGACCAGAAGAAACACCCCATGCAGAACCGGAAGTAGAAGTGAGGGTCGACAACCAACCTAAACAACCCGAGAAGCCCACACAAAAAGGGGAGACCGACTTCCAGGAATGGACGAAGAAAGTAATGACAGGGCTGAATAACAAATTAGACGACAACAATAAAAACATCGAATCAAAAATATGGAATCGATCAACCGGAAGATGGATGACAGCCAGAAAAAGATGGAGTCTATTAGTAAAAATATGGAATCGCTGAAAGAAGACCTACATGCACGGTTAGACGACAATAATAAGAACTTAGAATTATTGAAAGAAGACTTGAATAAAAAGATAGACGATACCAACAGATCCGTGGACGCGTTGAACCGTAAAATAGACGACAGCAACAGAGCGTTAAAAGAAGAGTTGAATACCACATTAAATAATATTAGCAAGAAAATGGATGAAATGAATAAGAAATATACGGAAGATCGGGCCAGACAATAAGAGGAGAATTACGAAACGACAACAACTCAGAAACTGAAGAAGTACCCAATGATGAAACCATAGAAGAATTAAGCATGCCATCCGAAGACGATGTCAAACAAACCGAGAGTGAAGGGGACTCAAATACATCATCATCTGAAAATGAGCTTGACAGACACCAGGAAGATATTCACGATAAGGAGATCGACGCCGAAGGTATAAAGAAGACTCAGGTAATTAAAGAAGCGGAAGAGTTATTAGCCGAGAAGGAAGAATTAGAACAAAATAATCTGCTAATGTGTGATGATCAAGTGGAGACAAAAGAATTACCCAGAAATAAAGCCACCGATCAAGTGAATTTAAAAATGAAAAATCATGAAGAAAGGAACAAAATTATTAAGAAAACGGAAGAAAAGGAGGCGAAGATAAGAAGAATAATACACCCAAAGAAGACAAGGATCACAGAAGAATTAATAGAAATGACTCGGAGTGATCTAGTTAATATGAGTAACTTCCCAGTCATCAGCCGTGAAGAAGGAATCTATAGGGAGGAGTACCGAAGGAGCTTCATAAAGATGAACGAAGAGAAGAAATGTGCTACCACGAAGAAGACTATAACCAATAAAATACTTAAACCAGATATTTCCAAAGGGAGAATAAGGCATTCCATGAAAAGGAAAGGGTATCAAGAACAACTGGACCGGATCATTGAAGGGTACGCCCAAGAAATAAAAGAATTGCGGAAGAAGAGGGACCAATCAATGGAAAAATCCAACCAGAAAACTAATGAAGATCAACCAGAGTTAGAAGAGGTACTAGACGTCAATAATAACAAAGACCAGGAGTACACTGGACACATGGATACCGAAGATGAGGAGAAAAGGAAGGCGAGAAAACGGGAAGCCGATGACTATCTGGTAGCCGCCAAGTGGAAGAACCACATGATAGGAAGGTACCTCCACAACTACTAGTACTGTACATAGGCCCTTATACCGTAACAAAGGACCATAAAAATAATATGTGTAAGGAAGTTTGTTATGAGATGTTATTATAGGGTGCCAAATATCATAAACATGTTGTACTAGAGACAGCTGTAAAAAAGGGTACCTGTGAAACGTAATTGTCCCAACCAATGAATCCAATAGAATGGAAAAGCCCAATAGAACCCCAAACATATAAACAATGAATGTAATTATTATAATAAAAGGACTAATTATATTATTGTACAACGATTACCACAAGAGTGTTTAGTGTATAAGAAATGTTAAAAGTATCTACCATAAAAGGATTAAATTAGTGATCAGGAGGATCATTTATTATACCCAATGTATTGAGAGTGGCTAATTGCCTATAGCAAGCCTATTTACCATATTGTGTTATAAAAAGTGTGTAGTATAAGTATTTATGCCAAAACTATCTGTTATATATTAAATGAGAACCATATTTATCATATTAGATGATAGAAAAAATGTGTATTATAAACCAAATAATCGGATGATAAGGAAGATATCTATTATATTGTGTCGAACAAAAGAGTATCATATAACAAAAATGTGCATAAGATAGTGATATAAAATTACTCTAATACTCCTATGTTAAATTAAACCAAACAGAACCAAGAAGAAAAGAGAAAGAAGTATTATCTACTAATGTGTTATTATTATATCATTATATGATATTTAAATGTCAAATATTGTATACCCCTCACAAAACCAAAGAATTTATATAAAATCGTCCAGAATAAGTGTTAAAGATTCCAACACTTGAAGGAGTAGAGAGGCAGAATACCTAAGTGAGTAATTTAAGAGGATGGCTATATTTATTATGGAATGAAGGGAGAGAAAGTCAACTATTGTCTAATAATATGTTAGAATAAAATAAATAACAAAAATAAGTGTTAAAATACTACTGTTATCAAGGAATATAAAAAAAATATTCTTTAGACGATGAAAGAGTACCTAATTGTATTTACCAACAAGATATGTCAGAGAATATCTAACAAAAATGTTTAGTATATGAATACTGTAAACCCTGATAATTCAGGATAATTGTAAACTATTGATGAGAGTAAAACTTGTGAACTATGGTAAGAGTGAAATATTGTAAACTCTATATTCAAGAAACAACTGCATGATTGTATGATGATCAATATAAGTGGGTAAAATTAAGAATATTCAAGGAAACCAAAACCAATTACCAACTAGTATAGTAAAGTAACAACAAGGCTAATAAAGAACATAGCCAAAATATCAAGTCTGAAAGGGAAGAATTACCTGTGAAAAGAAGTATGTTAGAAAGTATAAAGGAATGAAATGTGATACAAATGAAACCTCTAATACCTTGAATGTTATATTGAATACGTTATATTATTGAAAAATGAATGATATGTTATATTTTATGTGTTGTGATAGTGCAACTGTTGCTACGTGCAATTTTTATTTTGTCCCAGACAGAGATGAGGATGCCTCTGATTCTGAGGACGTGTAGCTGAGGAACGGCGGAGAATGGATGCCAAATAGAGCCCCTCTGACTCCAAACCCACTACAAATGTTAGGGAATTATATAGTAATATATCAAGGATTATTAATAAAAAAAACTGTGAGGTAAAAAATGAAAGAACCATAGAGCTTATCACGAAAATAAAGATATGTAGTAAGAAAGAAAACATGTATTATTGTAAGACAGGAAATTGTTAATTTAAGAAGTGAAACCTATTGTAACTAAATGACTGAGAATATGAGAAACTTGAAAAAATACTAGTAAGCTAAAAATTATATCACTAGCCAAGAACTCAATCTAGTGCAACACACTAATAGAATGTTAAAAGTCAATGCAGAGAGTACAAGACAAAAAGCAGTAATAATGTACTAAAACTGAACTGAAATGATAATTTTATCAAATGCAAAATTTCTCTCAAATTATCAATTTTGAGAGGGGAGTATATGTAACATGACCAAGTGTTACATAACCTAGACATATACCCATAGAATTAATAAATACATGAAGGTAATGTAAGTAGATAATATGATGATGAAAGTAGCGAAGAAGAGAAGGACCAATGAAGAAGAAAGAAGAAGAAGTGCCACAAGAAGCAGTAAACAAAACACTGCTTGACACTACAACCAATACTATAACTGACACAAACTAATGGACAAATTAAATTCACTTTAAGCTGTCAAGCGAGTCAGTGAATAACTTGAATGTAATTTCACATGTCAATAAAAAATAATTAAGTAATGACCCGAATAATATAATATCAGCAACAGTATTTGGCTGAGAATAAATCAACAATGACTAGTAACTATCAATGCCTATAACTAAGATTAGCTATGGCCACAATATAAAATTGAAACTGTACCACAATCTCAAATGCACTTATGATAAGTAAAAATAATTGTAAGAGGGAACCTTATATAAGTAAGCTACCTCATCAATGTACCAGATGTACCTAATGAACATTATTAAGGCATAAACCCGATGTAAACGGTATGCCTAGGCAACGCCTAAAACGAACGATTGTCAGTAAGGTGATAAGTAGAAAGTACTACTAGTGTAAATCACATACACTGAACAATCATTATACCAAACGTAGCAATAAGCATTGTTAGTGTATTGTGCAAGTAACAACTCAATCATTAATGAGTAGCATAGAGCTAAGTAGTGTAAACAAAATGTCATTAGGAAGTAAGGATAGTTCATAGCAATGTATTATATCAGTAAGTTAAGATTTAATAATTATATTCACTAAATAAGTATAAAGACGGATATGTTAGTGTTCCAACACAGACGTTTAAGTGAAAACGCGATGTGCAACACCAATAATTTATTGATAAGAGAGAATCATAGCCGGTGTCGCTAGTAGACGACAGCGCGAAGCCATATATCTGAACATTGTTTATTAAGTAATGTCAGTGAAAGTGTAAATAAAACCAGTGTCAAACTATATCAAATTAAAGAGTAAAAAATATCCTTTAATTTGATAGCGATACAACCACGATCGCAACTATAATAAGTGCGCGACATGCGTTAGCATCATTTGTAAATAGAAGGCAAGAATTTTATTTGTCAATAATAACAACAACGTCAACTGTCAATCATTTTAGCAAAAAGACGGTTAGTGACAGTTGGAAAACAATGCGTCATTCTCGTAACGTCTGGTTAAGCCAATCAGAAAATAGCTTACTAAATGAAACAATCGCCTAAGCCTTATCAAAACAGGGGGTATATAACGGAATGCAGGTAATTTCCGTTAGCCACTTTTGACAGTCATCTCGAGCAAGCAGGTGTCGCTCGTCACATCAAAATTTTATTAACTTATAGCTTCATGTAATAGTGCGTCCATTGAATCATTTCGGCAACAACAAGTAACTACAATACAGTCTACCTAGAATCAGTGCATCGATGTGAAGTATTTATTTTATTTAGTGCGGGATATATCGAAAAGGAGAAAATAATTAAATAGTATTATAAAAGGTCCATTTTAGTCAGAAGCAGACAAATATTCTCTGTTCAAGGGCGTGTGCAGTGTCAAACCAGGGTCATTACAATCCGACCACTGGAGTGTTTAATTAAATTTTAATCTAAAAGATTAAAATAAAGAGGTAACATCGTGACAATTTATTCCATTACTCTGAGTGCACTGATATATATATTTTGTAAACAAAATCTGTACTGACGTATAACACCAAAAAATTTTCAGTGTTACACAATGACTGAATTTATTTAGTGGATTTGTCGATCCTGTTTAAGAATGATGTTAGTCTTAAGTGGTCTCACTATATAACTTTGTGAATAATTAAGCAAGCGTGACAAACGCCTAACCTATAAATAGGTTTGATTTTTTTGTTAGTAAACAACAAGGCCTTACTAGTCAATATTGTTTTATGAAATAATTAAATTTTGTGTAGGCATGAGCATTCTTTCTTGTGTTTCAAAGAATTTACACCCGAGATATAAATAAAATTAATGTTTATAGTAAAGTTTATCTGGACATAACCAGAAAAGTTGTTTATGCTCTGAGCTAGTGTAACAGGGTAAGTGAACGAAACAATTTCAATTGTATATCAATGTATTTTCTTAATTATGTTTGTTTGAATTCATTATCAAGGGTACAAATAAAACCCAGTTATTAGCAGCATAACTTGACTTAATTTATTTCTAAAAGTAAATAAATAATTCATTCAGAATAATCAAAGTACCACTTAGTAGAAATCATACGTTGTTGAATTCGAATTGCCATAAGGGCAATAAACACAATTTCAGTTTTTAAAGAAGAGAATTAATAATCATTTGATTCTATTAATGGGTTTTACACGGGATTTTCCCGAAATAAACCTGTGTGGCGCCCATTATTAAACAAGGTAACCTAACCTTGTAAGTAAAGCAAGCTGGTTTTGTAAACCGTCTTGGCAGCTTATTAATTTGTTAAAAAAGTGAACTTCCGAACTTCCAGAATCACGACCAGGTACGTGGAAGTGTATTTTATTAATTTTATTGTCCAGACGTGACTTGACTTTACGTACTTAGACGACTGTCAACCTGGAGGAGGAGTTTCGCTGCCAGAATCAACGCGACGGCTACATTCATCAAGCGACCAGCTAGTACGCTTTATTTATTGAATTAAGCAACGTTATAGTTCAAACAACATTACTGCAATTATTTTTATTTTTTTATTTAAAGGAGTTCTTTTAAGACAATTATAATTTTTTCCGATTCATCATAACTTGTAACTTTAAGTTTCAATTGTAAACACACTTTTAACTTCAAAAACTACATTTTAAATATTTTATAAACCTTTTAATTGAGACAAGAACGGTTTCGTTACAATATATATATATATATATATATATATATATATATATATATATATATATATATACATTGTAACATCACAGAACGTTCCATAAAGGAAATCATTTACATAGCAATTTATCATAAGAGGAAAGTGAGGTGAACAGTATCGAACCCAAGTAGTCCCAAAAAATTTTGTAATATTGTCTAATAATTAATACTACTAACATGAAAAACGACCAGACAACGACTAAGACTCAAACCCCATATATATTATTCAAGTGAAGAACAGTGTAAAACCCATAATATACTATAATAGAGACAAATAATATCAGAAACAACCTAAATGAAGTCATTAATTATTAAGTTTTGTAACTCTGAATAGGGTATAAAAAACTATTTATTGTGAATTAATGGACATGATCCATTATTATATTATGTAATGTAAATAAAATAAATGTATTAAATGATTTGAATACATTATTAGAAAGGATCTAAGTTAAAATAAAAAATATATAAATGTTATGACAAAAAAATATTAAGGTGTTGGATTTGAGACCAATCACTCAGATTTCATGTAAAAATTAATTATTATCAAATTGAGATAAAAACTATATGTAATTGTCAAGTAGACAAAGATGAACAATTTATCTTAAATAAAGGAAGCTGTCAAATGAATAAAAGTCAGTTAAAATAGCCAAAAACAGTATTAACTAAAAACATGTAGTAGACGTATAATATTGTGATATTTATGGATTTAATGTTGACAAAATGCAACCAAATTGCATTAGAAAGTTGAAATATAATATAAAGCGACTATACTAATATATTTGACTAACTTAAACACTGTAATAGTCGAGTTAGCAAACTATTTACCTATACCATATATGGCTAAGGCCAAGCAACCATTACAAGAAATAGTCATATTTGACTAAATGTTTACAAAATATTAACAAAAATAAAAGAAAAGGGTACAATACTTTAGTGTACCATGAAAACAAACAGACTCAGTTGAAAATAAGATCAATTATTAAAGAATTTGACTTATAAGAGTGAGATTTGTCACACAAAGAAAAAAGACAACTTAGGCAAACCAATATGATGCTAAGTAATCCTACAATAAAAATAATATGTATCAGGATAAACCAGGTATCACAAAAGACAGACAATATAATAAACTCTCAGTGTATACTAGAAAAATCCCATATATATTAAAGAAAAAAGACTAATTATTGTATTTTAACAGTGACAACAACGTAGGCCATAGGCATGGACCATATAAAATTGAACTTATTTGTATATTATATATGTTAAACTTTATTTATTTTGTTATAGAAAGATGGTAATATTATGTGTTAATGTTGTAGAAGAAACCAAACAGCTTCACAACAATTTTTTAGTTAAAAAATTGAATTTTAATGGAAACATTCCAAGGTAAGAGTTGTATGTTGTGTTATTTATTATAGTTAATTTATTTAAAAACCAATCGTAATTAGTATATTAGATTCAGTTGAAAGCAGAGAATCCAAATGTAGTAATGGCATGCAAATTGTGAGTACTGATGTAAAATTGTTTGACAAATACCAGAATAAATTTTGTAATATCCTTAGTGTGAAGAATAAGAAATTTTGTTCTAAAGCTTCGACGGAAGTTAAATTTGTTCCATGGAGTTCCATTTCATTATTCTCGAATGTTCTAGAAGGAATTTTTACACAAATACACCGGAAGTTCATGTCAAAAAGCTAAAACAATGAGCCTTACAGAGTATAAAAGAAGACCAAATTTGACCAAGAAACACTTCATGCTTGGAATCCAGAACAGATGCATCACCCACGACACTGATCACCGCAACCGAGGCGAAACCGAAGGCGAGAAGTCGACACAAGAATGAAGAAAGGCTTTTCCCGTACATTGACAAATAGACTGACTTAACCTCTACAAGAGTCTACGCCAATGTGTTGCTGAAATAGAGCAGCAACACGGCACATTTAATAGAACACACGCAGCCAGAATATCAGCGGCCCAGGAGGGACCAAAATTTTAATAGAGAATCAATTCTGCTGTATTCGCTAAGACAAACTGACTTGACAAAAACTCCCCATAACGTAACATACACAAAGCCTTTCCATCAACTGCAAGGGAATCAGCGCTGTGGCGGCCAATTTGAGAAACTAAACTCGAGCAGCTGATCGCTGGTGGTGGGGTTCAAGTGAAAATCTACTGCCAAACTGTTTTACGAAAGTGTGGAAGTTGTAAAAAATCGCATTTTGACTTTAAATAAATTCAGTGCACAAGGAACGTCGACACGAAGAGGCGAGATTGAAAACTACCCGAGAGAAGTGTCCTGTGCGAGAATAATTACCCATCGGAACGTGAGTTGTTCAAAGTTAAAGTCATTTTTACCTGGTTACATTTGTCACACAGTTGTACTACACATGCCACACACACCTTCAAATCACTTAATTTTTGTAAAGCATCTTATTGATCTGTCTTTTGGTAGTTCAAAGGAGTCACATCCTGAGAGTAAAGATTTTTCACATATTAAACTCATGCTTTTCAACTGAGTAAAAATAAAATATTTGTTAGCCGATACTTGATTGGAGAAAAAAACTTGTCAATAATAATAATAATAATAATTGATATTTTGTTTTGTAACTCTGCAATTTTATATTTTTTCACGAATGTTAGTCCTTCAGACAATTTTTTAAGTTGTCTTGATTATTCATCTCTTCTTTCACAGCACTAACACTTAACTAAAAATGAACTTTTTTCATGTGAAAAAACTTACTATTTTATTGTACGCGTTTCGGATTAGTATCTGCCTTCTTCAGCTTTGGTAACAGACTGCCAGCATTTTGTAACGGTTGTGTGGAAGGTGAAGTGGGGGCGGTGTGTGGAGGAAGGGGATTGGCGCGGGGATTCAACTTACTGTTTGTTTTCTGTATAATTGTGTCAAAAAGTGTATGTGATTTATATTGTAATTGATCGTTGAGTATGTTGTTTGGTTGTGTTGTGTGGTGTTTATATATTTCGTATTGTTCAGTTGTGTTGAGTTTTTGACCTTTGGGTATGTAATGTAAAATTTCAAGATTAGTGTCTATGTTGGTGTAACTGTGGTTTTCTGTGTGTATGTGTGTGGCAAATGCAGAGTGTATATTGTTGTTGGTTAAAGCTTTTAAGTGTTCAGAATAACAGGATGAAAAAGATCTTCCCGTCTGGCCTATGTAGAAACTATTGCAGTCATTACAATTTAATTTGTAAACACCTGTTTTGTTATATTTGTCTATGTCTGTGTTTGTATTACTGATGTGTTTTTTGATGGTATTGGTTGTTCTGAATGCTATTTTGTATTTGTGTTTTCTGAATGTATTGGCGATTTTGTGTGTGTATGAGTTGTGGTATGTGAGTGTGATGTACTTATTGTGTTGTGTGTTGATGGTATTTAGTGTTTTGTTGTTTTTGTTTTTGATGCGTTTGTGTAGTATGTTTATTAAATTGGGGTTATAACCGTTTTTTATTGCTATGTATTTTATTGTGTTGAGTTCGTCGGTGTAATCTTGTTTATTTAAGGGTATTTTAGTTAGTCTATGGAGCATATGGTTGAAGGCCGCATGTTTATGTTGTGTTGGGTGGTTTGATGTGTTGTGTATAACCATGTCAGTTGTGGTTGGTTTCCTGTATATTTTGTACGTGTGTGTATTGTTAGTTTTGTTAATTGTTAGGTCTAGAAAATTTATACTATTGTTTTGTTCAGTTTCCAGTGTAAATTTTAATTTGTGGTGTATAGTGTTTATGTATTTGTGGAAGTTTTCAACTTGTCTTGTGTTGCCTTTGAATAAAAGTAATATATCATCTACATACCTGTGCCAGTATATAATTTTGTTAGTGTATTTGTTGTTGTTTATTATGTGGTTCTGTTCAATGTTGTGTATATATATTTCCGCTAGTATTCCTGATATGGGGGATCCCATCGGGAGTCCTTCTGTTTGTGTGTATATTTTGTTATTGTATGTAAAGTAATTTTGTTCAGTTATTATTTTGGTAAGTGTGATGATTTCTTGTATGTGTGTTTCAGGTGTGTTGTTTTGTCTGAGTAGTTGTTCTAGTGTTTGTATGGTTTCTTTGATGGGGATACAAACACTAGAACAACTACTCAGACAAAACAACACACCTGAAACACACATACAAGAAATCATCACACTTACCAAAATAATAACTGAACAAAATTACTTTACATACAATAACAAAATATACACACAAACAGAAGGACTCCCGATGGGATCCCCCATATCAGGAATACTAGCGGAAATATATATACACAACATTGAACAGAACCACATAATAAACAACAACAAATACACTAACAAAATTATATACTGGCACAGGTATGTAGATGATATATTACTTTTATTCAAAGGCAACACAAGACAAGTTGAAAACTTCCACAAATACATAAACACTATACACCACAAATTAAAATTTACACTGGAAACTGAACAAAACAATAGTATAAATTTTCTAGACCTAACAATTAACAAAACTAACAATACACACACGTACAAAATATACAGGAAACCAACCACAACTGACATGGTTATACACAACACATCAAACCACCCAACACAACATAAACATGCGGCCTTCAACCATATGCTCCATAGACTAACTAAAATACCCTTAAATAAACAAGATTACACCGACGAACTCAACACAATAAAATACATAGCAATAAAAAACGGTTATAACCCCAATTTAATAAACATACTACACAAACGCATCAAAAACAAAAACAACAAAACACTAAATACCATCAACACACAACACAATAAGTACATCACACTCACATACCACAACTCATACACACACAAAATCGCCAATACATTCAGAAAACACAAATACAAAATAGCATTCAGAACAACCAATACCATCAAAAAACACATCAGTAATACAAACACAGACATAGACAAATATAACAAAACAGGTGTTTACAAATTAAATTGTAATGACTGCAATAGTTTCTACATAGGCCAGACGGGAAGATCTTTTTCATCCCGTTATTCTGAACACTTAAAAGCTTTAACCAACAACAACATACACTCTGCATTTGCCACACACATACACACAGAAAACCACAGTTACACCAACATAGACACTAATCTTGAAATTTTACATTACACACCCAAAGGTCAAAAACTCAACACAACTGAACAATACGAAATATATAAACACCACACAACACAACCAAACAACATACTCAACGATCAATTACAATATAAATCACATACACTTTTTGACACAATTATACAGAAAACAAACAGTAAGTTGAATCCCCGCGCCAATCCCCTTCCTCCACACACCGCCCCCACTTCACCTTCCACACAACCGTTACAAAATGCTGGCAGTCTGTTACCAAAGCTGAAGAAGGCGGATACTAAGCCGAAACGCGTACAATAAAATAGTAAGTTTTTCACATGAAAAAAGTTCATTTTTAGTTAAATTTTTTAAGAATCATTAAACATACTTTATTTTTTCAAACCAAAACTGTCTTGTTCACATTTTTTCATAGAATTAAACTATCTGCTAAGAATTCAAAATTTTAATTTTAATAACATTTTCTTGGAACAAAAGATTCCAAGTGGCGCCCACAAACACATAGTAGATTAAGTTGTTTTGCAGGACTACATCACCGCAGAGGATCCAGTCATCAGTAAGTAACAAAAAGTGCGCGGAGGTAACGCCCGACATATTACAACACACAACACACATTCTAATTTGTTATAAATTGACGACTCCAACGTGAGGCTGTTAAAGAAGGTACACGACACCACATTTTTCTAATTTGTTATAACATATATATATATATATATATATATATACACATACTTTCAGAACATTATCATCACAGTATGCATATACTGTTGTGGATAAAGGGAGTATACGTAAAGATCAAGGTTTGAATGTTCCAAGTGGAGGGCACAGTTTAAACGTCTTGCCATTTCCATGTGTGACTATTATAATGAAGTTAGCAGATATATTTACAGAATACAGCTGAAATATTCGTCTTTAAAATTGACGGTGTTATATTTAATTACAGTAGTGTGTGTAGAAGTTATTTATCTTTTATGTGCCAGTGCGTATGTATTTTAGTGGAGTATAATTGTTTCACACTGCCATGTACCAGTATGAATAGAATGTGGTTCAGTAAGATTTTTTTAACATTGTGTGCACTGCTGATGAGGTTCTACACCTTTTTTATTGTATTTATTAAGATTTTACAGTACTTTTATCATACAGTATTTTTACTGTAATACTGCACTTGCTATTTCAACATATTCGACAAATACTTGCATTTTTCAAAATTGTTTTTCCAAACTTTCTGATTCTGTTGTCCATACAAACTATTTCTTATCATATGTACAATACATTAATATAGCAACGTGTAAAACAACTGATGGTTAAATTTTTGGGCAACTGGTTTAACAGTTGTCTTAGATGTATTATACACAATGAAGTAGCATCATCTACAAATTTTGTTGCAGTTCATGGATTTCTTGTTCTCCAAACAGAATGAATTATGGGACAAGAAGTTTGACCAAGTGTACCAAGATATGACAAAGCCCCTCTCATATTATTGGATTTCATCATCTCATAATACGTAAGTAACAACTCACTGAAAAAACACACAACCACACATACATAAGAGTAAAAATTCTTTATATACTCCTCCGTGAGAAACTAATGGAATAGAAAATTGAAAAAGATAAGAAAATGGAAGTGAAATAAGAAACCTGGTAAAACATAAGAATTTTTCATATTCCAAGTTGCAAAAATAAGATTTGTAGTGAACATGGATGTTTTATTACAGATGTATTAGCGACATATTGATAAACAGTTGTGTTTAATACATGTCTTAATCATATCTTCAGCAGCCGATTTGAGTGTTACTTATCCACACATAAAATGAGAGAAGAAAGCTTTGTTAAGTAGTTAGCGCTCTTTCTCTGGTCAATGGTTTACATTTTCACCCTAATTATCGTCATTGCTACTTTCCTGACTGTTAATGAAATGAAGAAGTATAAGCACAAACAAAGCTGTTATATATGTTCACTGAATTCTGCAATGTAATTCCATCTGTAGGAATTTTGCCACATGTATTTTGTTAATCTGTTCAGGCGAATTGTGTTCAAATTAATACATATTTTTTAATATAACAATATTGTTATCATGAGAGGAATCGTTCTCTTCAGTTCCTCTCTTTTTATATAAAATTTGTAAGTGTTCAAATTATTTATTTATAATTCTGGTCTAAGATTGTATTCCTATGATGGTAATGAAGATTTTTTTTTTTTTTTGTATTAGAAATGTTTTACATTTCTCGAACATATTGAAAGTACAATATAAAAACAACAAACAGTTTTTTAAAACTATTTGCTATTATCGATTTTTCCATTTAACTTACTTTCTTTTCACCTAAATGTAATGACAGTCAGAGAGGTTTTAATAAACAGAGATTCACAGAAAACATTTTTAATGCAAATAAAAAATCATTTCTTGGGGTCTGATGAAAAGAAACGATAAAGCATAGAGCAGTCTAATGATGATGTGGATGACAATAAAAATAAGCATATTATCCTGAAAATTTTAAAGTATTGTGTGGTCTTCCTAGGTCATTTGAGAAATCAATAAAATACAGTTATGGTAGTCATTAAAGGTGGTGTAATAACAAAGCCTTATTTGTTACAATGTGTGTGTGTGTGTGTGTGTGTGTGTGTGTGTGTGTGTGTGTGTGTGTGTGTGTGTGTGTGTGTGTGTGCGCTCGTGCATGTTTGTGGGGGGAGGGGGTAAACCATGACTTCTGCAAGAGTGCAATAGATATGTCTGTGCCAAAGTCGCATAAGTTGAAATTTACATAACTCAATTATATCACTTTCACTTTAATAGAAAGTGGTAAATTCAGTACTTTACTACGTAAATAATATGTGTTTTATAAAGTTATGCATTTTCAGTATCATTCGAATGAAAGTATAAAACAGAAGCCAAAATAGAAAATATGTATATTAATGATAATAATAGATTGATTACATAATGACATAGTGAATTTAGAGAAACAATATATGAAATATGGAATAACGCATGCTCATATAAGTATTGAATAAATCATACAATAATATTACACCAGTGTGTACAAGTTTAGTTTGTCAGCAGGCGCTGTTACTTGTGGTATATCTTCTATTCATGCCATCTCTTCTGTTAGCATTGACGAAGGAATCTGTTCCTTAGATATAAGTATACAACAAAAGATTTTCATTCTGTAGGTTCCCCACCATCCGTTTGCATGCGCACGTGCGCGCGCACACACACACACACACACACACACCTACTGTATTTCTACACAGTAACACCAGCCAAGGTTTTAAAATTCAAATTGTAATATTCATCATCATTTTTTCATATTTTTAATTATATCAGTTACTTGATTAAATGGTTAGTTTAAGTAAATATTTTCAGTTTAAATGTATAGTAAACATAATAAACAATAAACATAATTTAGAATGTGTAATGACTTATTTTTGTGAAATCAGTTTTTAATCATTGTATTTTATATTGGTACGTATGCTACTCAAGTTGGCTGGCGAATAATTCTCACCACCACTTCTCAGTACAGCAACGTAAGTGCGAAGACTGGGTATATGAAACTTTCCCCGTAAGCAGGTTCTTTTAAAAAAGTTGTTTCCCTAGAGTGACTTTGCATATTGCTGTAGCTAGAGTGTAGATAGAGTAGGTTGGAGAATTGATCTGAGTTACAGTAGAGTACATTTCACCAGTTTCTCCAAACAGATCTTATTCCTGTCATGGTTGTACTCTCTTGGCCTTATAATTATTTTACACAAACTAAAGAGTGCCTTTCCTAGACAATATACGTATACTAAAATTTTTATAGCAGATGTATTGACAGTTGTCTGCAAGTGAGTGGGGAAGTGGTATAAATGTGTTCCGATTGGTTGAAACTAGCGCAGCATTGTAAGCTCATACTTCTCATTTCATTGGTATGCTTCACCACCTGTGTTTACTAAATAAAATAGTAGTGAATTTATTTCTGTGGAAAAATCATATTTTAGTTGTATGGTATACTGGTTTTTTTTTTTTTTTTAAGTCTGATATTCAGAAGTGATTTTGTAGTAAAATTTAAATATTTAGTGTAACAATTAATAGTGATAATTAATATAATCCATTCAGCTATGTCTGATGCCAGTACGAGTGCTTCAGCTATACGCAAGACAAGAAAAAAGGAAAGTAATTAATGGACAGGCGAGACAGCTTATCTGTTCGGTACATGAATATTTTGAAAAGTAAATGGGGGGGGGTGTTAATTTCCATGAATAAATTTTTAGAGCATATAGCTGCTGCATGCAAAGTAGGGAAGAACCTCATATCTATGAAAGAGAAAGATGATCTTCTCATTGGTTTTAGTGATATAGAGCCCAAGTTTCAGACTCCTAATATAAAAAATAAAAATAGACAAAAGTCTTACAAAGTTAGATTTTTTCCAAGAAAATGCAATTCGACACCACGTTTGTAGAAAAGAGCACCCAACAATTAATAAACTTCATAAATCTTTGGCAGCAGCTGATCTTGTTACTGGTAGTCAATCATCTGTTAGAAAAGTAATGCAAAAATTTTAAATTTACAAACATTTTGGGCAGAAAGGTCTAATGGAAAGTGAATGTGTAATTGTTTTACATTGTAGATTTCTAAGAGAAATTAAAACTAAATCTATTGAACATGTAGTCGGGTTAGATGAAACATGGGTACATATAGGTCACATTTTACAAAAAGGCTGGACAGATGATAATGTGGAAGGAGCAATTCAAGCACCTTTAGGGTGAAGGGGTAGATATATTAATGCACATGCTGGGACTTCCAAAGGTTCTATACCTAACTGCTTTTATACTTCTAAATCAAAGAAAACAAGTGATTTACATAAAGAAATTAACTCTGAAAACTTTTACCAAGTGGTTTTCAGACTCATTATTAAAAAACTTCACAGTGCCATAATGGATAACACCCCTTAACACTCGGTTATGTATATGACAAAGCACCAACATTGGTTACACATAAAGAAGACATTATTCACTGACCTCTCCAACATAACGTTTCTACCACTGTTGGCATGGAAAACAGAGCTGTTGGACCTGGTATCAGGTTGTAAACCCTGATTTCCAGAATATATAATTATTGACAAAGCAGCGGAAGAAAATGGCCATAAAGTAGTAACATTGCCACCGTATCACTGTCATTTGAGGTACGTTGGACACAAGTAAAGGGACATGTAGCAAGAACTAATAAAAGACTTTTACAGAAACAGAAGTAGAAAAATTGATACATGAGGGTAATATGAATGCTAATTCATACAACTGAGGAAAGGCATTGGTCCACACAAAGAAACTTCATTGATGAAGCATGGAGCAATGAAGGAATATTAGAAGACATTGTGGAACAACTGGTAATACATTTGGGCACAGAATCCAGTTACTTGAGTGACTCTGGTAGTTCCATAAGTGGCATAATACCTTTAGGTTAACGGCACAGACAGAAAATAACAGTCAGGTAATAATAAGTTTTTTTTTAGTTTTGGTTTAGTAGTAAAAGTAAACAAAACAAAACATTGACTCATATTTTGTTGCCTTTTTTTTTATTTTTTGTCGTTAATTTTTATTTTAGTTACAGACATTTATACACTAAGTTGGTGATTGCAAATTATCACATTTATCGTGATGTGGAATCAAAAAATTAAAGATACTGAACATTTGAAGTTAATTAACAAATGCTGAAGTTAGTTAAGTTTTAGTTTATTATTCTCAAAAGAATAATCTTTATTAGTTTATTAGTTTAAGAATTATCTTTAGTTACAAATGGATAAATATTCATTTCTGGGTAGGCCAATACAAATTTAATGTACGTGTACTGGATTTGTTTTGTCTGCACGGAGTATGTTTTGAGTGAATGCAGTAACAAAACTTACGCGTGGGTGAATAACATTCGACAGGAACACATGGTTACAAAGTGATATCACTGCAAATGTCAATACCTCTGCTATAATAATTTTAGTATAGTTGTTTAGCTACAGTGTTATAAATCGATGTCTTATTAGATCAATAGTCTTTTACCAATGCTTGTTGATTAGAAAATAATTTTCAAGTTTTACTTTTTCTAAAATATTTTATTTGTTTTTATTTAACAGTTTCATAGCTGTCTTAAATCTTAGTAATGTAACATATAACAATTATTATATAACTTAGTACATACTACTATTAACCATGATACTGTAAAAGTGAGTTTCTGTAAACAAAAGGTGATCTAATTAATGCTACCTAAATACCAAAATTTTCTCTAAAACCTCAGTTGAGTTGGGTTTTGACAATCTGAACAGTTCTCAGACTTCTTGTCAAAGATAGTAAGTGGTGAAAATGTATACTTAATTCTACAGAAGTAAAAGGATGTCTATTGTCATTAGGTACATTGCAAGAAGTCCAAATGGAGTGAAACAGCTGTCTAAATTAAGTATGATCTGCTTGAAGAAATAGAACTAACTTTATAAACTTACAAGCACTTAGCATAAGCATTAATGTAATTTATTTACATTTTACCCTTATATGGATCTATGCAATCTAAACTAATGTTTAATATGTCATAATAAAATATAGCCACATATGTAACTCACTCTTTCACATTGGAATGAACATATAGCAACTTGAACAGCTGATTATCAATATTTCTAAATGATTATGTATTTGGCCACTGAGTATAGATTTTTGTTCTGTCTAATTTTTCTTAGCTTCATAAATATAACTCATTAGTGTATAGACACATGACTAAAATAATAAGTTTAAGATTAAAATCCATCCTTCCTTTAGAAAATTAATTATAATAATTCCTAATTTTCCTGTACTAAAAATCTGTTACATTCAAATATAAATGAGGAAGTGCATGTAATAAACATAACACTTTTTTGTAAAGCGTTATGACCACAAGCTCCAAACCATTATTTTCATAATAACACTTTGTAAAATTACATGATGATTTGTAATATTAGAGAATTGGAAATTACTATTACTATGAAATCACAAGGGTATAGAGTTGCTGTGTGTATTTCACTTTAATAAAATAAAGTCCGTGTATCATATATTTCCTTTATTTTTTGTTTGTTTGTTGCATATACCTGCAAACGTATACATTCAAAATGATATTGTAAGTTTATTAACACATATGCTTTTATAGGTACTTAACTGGTGACCAATTTTCAAGTGAATCTTCAGTTGAAGCATATGTGCGATGTCTACGAATGGGATGTCGTTGTATTGAGTTAGACTGTTGGGATGGACCAGATGGAATGCCAATTGTATACCATGGACACACACTGACTAGTCGGATAAAATTTCTTGACGTTATACGCACAATTAAAGAGCATGCCTTTATAGTTTCAGAGTAAGTCCATAATATATGTTCATCATAATATCAGTTATACAGTCTTTTATTATATTAAAGATTTTGTAATTTAATTATAATATATGCAAATACAAAATACAGTTTTGATGTTGGTATTAATCTTCTTGACTTGGGTAAGGAATAATATACATACAGGCAGGATGCTGACATAGGTTAAATAGCAATAAATGTTTTTCTACATTTGTACAGCATAAAATACATTTTTGTCAAGAAGAGAGATAAAGAGATAGACTACTGAGAGGAAGGTGGAATCCATATTGTGTATTTATAAATTATATTATTATAATTTTAAATTGATGTTGTTATTGATATATTCGTGTTTCAGGAATGCGTGTAAACTGTGTAGTTTGCATAATTCAGCAGAGCAATAGGTGGCATTTTGTTCCATATGGAGTACTCTACCGATTTAAGTTGACCCATAACATTATGCTACTCTTATGCTTGCCCACAACTCTGTTGATTGCTAGACAATCCATGTGGTCTGCCCTTGCACATCTTCATAATCCTGTCATATATTTTTGGTTAAGACCCAGCCATGTCAGTGCTTTAAACCACACGTCTCTTTTGAGACTGTAATTGCATATTTTGTGTACATAATGGTCATGTAGTGGCTGTTATGAACATTAGGATTTTGAATTTCCTTTTTTTATACTGCTTATAATATCTTATGACTGTCATAAACTTAAATTTAACTTAAAACTAAGCATACAAGGTCTGTAAGTTAAGTAATGAGACTAATCATGTAGCAGTCAATATGGCAACGCTGTAAAGTTTCCATTAACACAGATGGTTAGATAAGTAATGGATTGATATTGAGTATTAATTTTTATTGTGTATTGTTGCCATGTGAAACGTAAACAAGCATTTTGTGAAATGAGTTTTTGTTGTGGGTTATAAAAATGAGTGACATCAATTACGAGCATCATTGTGCAATCAAGTTTTGTGTTAAACTCGGGCACAATGCTACTAAGACTTACAAAATTTACAAAGGCGTATTGAGATGAAACTTTGTCAAGGGCACAGATTTCAGATGGTTTAAAGCATTCCAGATATCCAGGAATCAATTAAGGATGATCGACCTCTGGAAGACCGTCAACGTCAAGAACTGACGACAATGCTGATCGAATCAGAGACTTGGTGCGGTCTGACCGACGATTAACCATCATAATCATAGAAGAACAATTAAATTTGAACTACACTACAGTTTATGAAATTTTGACAAACAAATTGGGACTGAGAAATGTTTGTGCAAAATTGGTCCGAAAAAACCTCACTCTTGAACAGAAAAACAACAGGATGGAAGTGTGCCATTATCTTCTAGGACGAATTGAAAATGATCCTGATTTTCTAAAAAATATTATTACTGGTAATGAATCATGATCCTTGAGTACGATCCAGAAACAAAATGCCAGAGCGAGGAGTGACACACATAAAACTCACCATGTCCCAAAAAAGCAAAAATGAGCAAATCAAAAACCATGTCCATTTCTTTCTTTGATAGTAATGGCATTATCCATAAGGAGTTTTTATCTACTGGACAGACTGTCAATCAACATGTTTACCAAGAAATTCTTGAAGGTTGTGGAAAAGAGTTGCCCGCGTGAGACCAGCCATCGTGAAACCAGGACGCTGCATGACAATGCACTTTGTCACACAGCACTCTCGGTTAATGAGTTTTTGGCAAAGAAAAATATTCCTTTTGTTTCTCAGCCCCCTTATTCACCTGACTTTAGTCCCTGTGACTACTTTATCTTCCTGAGATTGAAAAAACAACTCAAAGGATGCCATTTTGAGATGACAGACAACATTAAAAAATATGTAACCGAACAGTTGAAGGAGATTCCAGTTTCTGAGTTCGAGCACTTCTATGAAGAGTGGAAAACCCGTCTAAAGCGCTGTGTGGCTTCCCAAGAGAACTATTTTGAAGGCGATAGAGTCTAGATGTAGTTTGATTGTAAATAAAAGGTTTTACTGAATTAGTCTCGTTATGTAATTTACAGATCACGTATTCTCTTCCATGCACTGTAAATTATCACGTAAATGTATGCAGAGTACCATTCTACTATTATCTCAAACATGAATTGGTAGTTTATCTTCCATACTTACAAATTGCTAAATGTGCATCATTTTACACCAACTCTGTTTCCAGTTTACATACAATTTGTAAGAGGTTAGTATGATGCAAGAAATGATTGTCATTACGACTTTGTGCAACATCAGAGTTGATATTTGTTAAACTGTATTTCACCTGACTACTGTATTAAAAACTTATGAAGGTACATCAACTTACCCTTTAATACAATGCCTCTCTCTTCCTTCACTTCTTCTCTTCACCCTTTTTCAATTACCATAATTTCTATGCAATACACTATTCTCCATTGTATGCATTGCATAATTCCTTATCAAGCTGCAGTGAAATTAAATTTTAAGCTGCAGTATAATTATATCATTTGTTTGTTGTTAACTACTTGAAGCATATACAGTAAAACACTATTATAAAAAAAATTCTGCTAAGCGTGCAAAATAAATGTTAGGCATTAGTTGTTAATTAATTCTCGTATTGACAAGATAAAACACACAATTATGTACAATCGTATATACCAACAAAACACATATAAAACATTTTTTGTTGTAGTTATCCTGTCATACTATCAATTGAAGATAATTGTTCGTTACCACAACAAAGGAACATGGCAGCAACTATGCAGGAAGTATTTGGAGATATGTTACAGACTCACCCTGTTGAGAAAAATGAATCCAAACTGCCTTCACCATATCAGCTAAGGCGAAAAATTTTATTAAAACATAAAAAACTACCTGATGGTGCAGATGAAGCTTCAGTTTTATTGCGAACAGAAGAAGGTAACAGGTGCTTGAAAAGTCATAATTTATTATAACATGTGTTAAGTTATATTTTAATATAAATTGTTTTGCAAGAGTAGATTATTTACATAAAATTAAAAATTAATCTAGACTAATAGAGGTATTTGTAGGAGCAAACTGTAATATAATTAAAAAAAGTTAAAGAATAATTGATTAAATTAGTAAACTTTGTAGCTGTACCACTATTTGTAAAATTTACTATATAATCCACATAAATTATTCCTTCCAGATATATTGTTAACACAAAGTAAAACATATTTCATACCATAATAAAGTGATGATTTTTGTTAATTTGTAATTTGAATAAATATCATTAAACTGTTTAATTTAGTACATAAAACTTGTTATCTGTTTTAGTTTAAATATTTCCAGATTATTTAGAATATATCTCTGGTTGCAAACCCTATTTGACCATACCAGTTGTGTTTATCCTGAACCTCAGTAATTATTGTCAGTACTATTAAAACTTGCCAGGCTGTTATGCCATGTTCCAATGTCCATAATTAGTGCCAGATGTTTTGACTGTACCCATGACAGATATCTTCAGTGGTGTGGGAACAGAGATCTCAAACACCCACTGGGGGATAGAAGCAAAGACTGTCCTACCTATTGAGGCACTTATATTTATACATTTTTTCAGGTGTCAAAGTACACTCACTACTGGTTGGTCAATATTTTATCAATTGCATCTATGGGGAGGAGGCTGTATGTTTATGTCAGAAATTAGAGACACTTAGAAAGAAAACCCCAACTGGTATATTCTTTGTCATTTTGTTAAGATGTGACACAGGAACTGTCATAAAGTTCCTAAGTATGAGAATCTTTAACATAGTTTAAGCGCATTGTATTAGTAGAACTGAGCGCACTGTATTTTGGAAGCATATCCATCATACATGGGTATGTGGCTGCTAATTATGATGTACATCTGTGTATGAGCAGCATATTAGATTATCATCATTGGGATATGGTGGATTCCATTTAGTGTTGTGCCATAGAGTCTACATGGGTAACTGCAATGAAGAGGTAAAATGGAAATCTTAACACTGCAGCTCATGGCAGACTAGTAACCCATCGCTGGATATGAAGAGACTTGTCATCAGTTTCTCAGTTTTTTTCAATTCTCACCAGACAAAAAATATAGTTTTAGTATAACGCGTAGCTTGGTGCTAGTGGAAGACATAATTGCAAAAGTTGAAGTAATTATAAAGGGTTATCCAGTGAGGAGTCAGATGAAGTTAGACAAGAGGCTGCTATGGATATTATGAAGTGCTGGTCTGTTGAAGAGTAATTCATCTTTGTGAGGGGGTGATGAACGCAGGGACTATAAAGATCTTAGTGCTGACACTAGCATTACTGTTTTGCCTGAGCACAAAGGGGCACCACTGTAGTGTTGATACTGAAGACTACAACTAGAAACTATGTGATATGTTAGGTGTGGTACCATACTAGATATTGTCGGGAGATCTGATGGTGACTGTGTACACAAGGTGGAACAACTTGCCCAACAATCTTTCTTGTCTCAAGAGGTGAAGATTGCCTTGATTGCTCTGAGGCTTTGCTCCTCTCCAGTCTTCACCGTGTTCTGAAGATACATAAAGAGAAACATCACTTCCTTTTATCACTGTGGCTTGTCCATGTATGCCTTGACAAAGCACCTAACTGCTACAGCCACACATCAGACTGATACATGCTTATGTAAGGGACTCAACACATTTTGTGGAGAAGTTGAGGAGCACTGAAGTGAGACATTGTGGTCAGTTTGATGTCATGTTCTTGTTGGCTATATTTCCCTCACAGGTGACATTTGGAGTACATAAGCAAACTGCTTCCAACAGATGTCACAGCTCTTCTACCAAGTACTGATGACGACATATTTTCAATGAGATGGGTCCTTTGAACAGGTGGATGAAGTTGCCATGGGGAGCCCTCTGAGTCTGGTAGTTGCCAATTTTTATATGAAAAACTTTGAAGAGGTAGTGCTAGCGTCTTCACTGTTTAAATCGAAGTTTGGGTTCCAGTATATGAATGACACTTTCATTGTTTGGGGCCATGGAAGAGTAGGAGCCATGACGTGTTCTTGATGACGTGAACAGCATTCACTGAAGAATCCAGTTCATGATGGAGAGGGAAGCATATGGCAAGCTGCCATTCTTGGACGTGTTGGTCCTTAGGATTGTTGGTGGCCTTGACCACAGAAGATATCGAAAGCTGACATATACAGACTGCCATTTAGATCATCACTTTAATCATTGTTACAGGTAGAAGCACACTTTGATAAACACATTGATGGACTGGACTTTATAGGCCTATATATACAATCCTTGGGACCTTGATGAGGAGCCTGGACACTTAATGCAGCACTGCAGTTAAACTGTTACTATGCAGGTGAAGGAACAACAGATAAGCTGACGATCGAAGTGGACACAGAGATACTTGATTTAGGAAGCTCAGGGCAAATAAGTTCTGCCGAAATGCACTTGGCCTCGCGGTTCCTTCTGGTGCCTGGAGAATAGTTGAGCAGAGCTCTTTGTCTTGTTGACAGAACTTTCCAGTTGTAAGTCCAGTTCACAAATGCGTCGAGATGGTGCTGTAGTCATATGATCGCTCTGTCACCACTACGATCAGAGCCATACACCACCGGGTCATCTGCAAACAGGGCTATCTGGACTACAGGCTCCCTGGATAAATCATTGGCATAGATGGAGAACAGGAGAGGCCCAAGTATGCTACCTTGAGATAGCCCCACTATAGTGCATCTCTTGGAAGGGACATAGTCATCTATTCTCAAAAAGAACGTAGTCTCTTTCAGAAAGCCAGCAGAAAAAAAGTAACAGTCTAGGAGCTGGATTTTCCAGAGTTTCGACAAGAGCCTATTGTGTCATGGACAAGAAACTGTAAAAGGCCTTTTCCCTATCTAGGAAACAGCCTGTGGCTGCTCTTTCTGGCTTCCAACAGTCTCATCAGTTGATGAGTTATGGAAT
Source organism: Magicicada septendecula (assembly GCA_034769895.1). Taxonomy (NCBI): domain Eukaryota; kingdom Metazoa; phylum Arthropoda; class Insecta; order Hemiptera; family Cicadidae; genus Magicicada; species Magicicada septendecula. The sequence goes on from CM068367.1 coordinate 455,657,645, forward strand.
GGCTTGAGTGAAAACCAACTGTTCAGGGATCAGAACGTCAAAATTTTCCGAGATGGTTTTGTATAGAGAACCTTTGACTTGGCAGACTGACTTGAGGTTGTCAGCTTAGGATACAGGATACTTCCTTTCCCTGCCTTGGTATCACTGTGACCATAGGTTTTCACCATTACTTGGGAAAGTAGGTTAGTCTGGGACACGTGTTAAACAGTTCAACCAAGAAAAGGATTCCTTGCTCAGGAAGATGACTGAGAGTAGTAGTCAAAACACTGGCCAGGCCAGGAGGTTTTGTTGGTCAGAGTTCAGCGAGCTGATCTGAAACCACACCTCTAGAGATGAGTTTGGGCAAGGCAGTAATAAGAAGAGACAAAAAGTCTTACACCTTGTTTTCAGCTTGCTTGTTGAAGTCCCTGTTTGTGGGGGGGGGGGGCAGGAACTTAGCTTCTACTCCGGGCAACCAGGGATTGTCTGGAAGGTCCAGCAATTGTGGGTATACAAGATCAACTTTAATCAGCCACAAACGATTTTCAACTGACATGTCCCCTGTTCGAGCCATGGTAAATTCCCAACAGCATCGTCAGAAAGCCAGCATGTAATGAGATAACTTAGTGGTTGCCCAAATTGTTCTTTGCCTTGTTGGCTGAATTAAGGGTCCTCTGCCAGCGTCTTCAGAGATGATTCCTCCCACAAGAGAAGACTTGTCTCTTCAGGGATCCGCTGATAGTCAAGCATGAAACCAGGCTTTATAGTGGAAGACATGACTTGTTGAACGTAGCAACTTTGATGTTGAATAAGATGCCACTACAAGGCTCTGTTGGCTCTGTTGTGGTATTTGTCATATGTTGTCTGTTGTGGTAGTCCAAACCAGCAATGAGCTATAGAAGCCCTTATCACAACAGCCATACCGCCTTAATGTTGCCTAGCTGGTTGTCCCAATAGCACACATAATTGATCAATCAGAACTGCCTAGCTGGAGTCAGATGCATCTTAGATACAAGAAACACATTAGGTTTGAGTCAGGCTACAAATTTGTAGAGTCCTGGAGTTTATCCACCAAACTATTGGCATTATAGGTGATTATTAGGAGATCACATTTGAGGACACAACTCACAGAAGACCTGTGCAAGTGATGGCTTCCACCAAAGGTATGAACCTCTCGGCAACATCAGCAGTCTCTAGGCAGAAGTGGATTGACCTGAAGGTCCGGGCTACTTTATGGAGATCATACGCTGCAAGGAAGCCGTGGATGATACTGGTGGCATCAGTAGTGGAACCTGAAGCATTGTGCCCAGATCTGTGTGTAAGAGTGTGAAGGCTCTGTCAAGTTGGTGGTAGTGGTTTTGGTAGTTGTGGAAGTCAGGGTACTTGGTGCAGGTATTAGGAATTGGAATGTCAGAAGCAAGCATATCAGGCTTTGCATTATAGCATGCAGCTGGAAATGGTGGCTGGAGCTTTGGTGCAAATGCTACAGGACTGCTTAGCCTTACCCTAGTGCGCTTGAGAGTAGAGATATTAAGACTCCTGAGGATGAGTGATAGAGGCTTAATGGGATTGGGGGTCATGGAGAATGATTTTGACCATGTTGCCCACAAGGAGCTGTGGAAAGCCAGGTGCGATAATCAATTGCCAGTTAAAACTGTTGTTCACACTATAAATAAAGACCAGTGGAAAGTGGCTAGCAGCAGGGAACCCTTGGGCATGACCTGATGCAGCAAGATGTGGACCAGCATCATCAATGGTAGAAGCAGCTTTTATGTCTAAGGCCCATGAATATGTCAAAGAGGATGGCTGGTCCTGCATTGGCTTCTTAACTGGCCACCCTCATGGCTCAACCAACACGAAGCCTTCCAGCCCATCTCCAGGGAGCGGGACCAGCCTCAGGTTATTTCGGAGTCCATCCTTATCAGAGTACAAGCAAGAGGAGTACTTATTGCTAAATAAATACTGGTTACCAGAATTGAGACGTAGAAAGATAACAGGCCAATCAGGAAGCAGAGCAGTGTGATTTTACTAGCCAGCAATGAGTAGTTTGACACCTGAAAACATTTATAATAGAAGTACCTGAATGGGTTGGACAGCCTTTGCTTGTAATCTTATACAGATATTTGAGATCTCTGTTCCAGCCTGTCTCCAGGGAGTGGGACTAGCCTCAGGTTATTTCGGAGTCCATCCCTATCAGAGTACAAGCAAGAGGAGTACTTATTGCTAAATAAATACTGGTTACCAGAATTGAGACGTAGAAAGATAACTGGCCAATCAGGAAGCAGAGCAGTGCGATTTTACTAGCCAGCAATGAGTAGTTTGACACCTGAAAACATTTATAATAGAAGTACCTGAATGGGTTGGACAGCCTTTGCTTGTAATCTTATACAAGATTACAGATATTTGAGATCTGTGTTCCTGCATCACTGAAGATCTCCGTCATGGGTAAGATCAAACAATCTGGCACCACTTGCATTGCTGTATATTAACTACTGGATTGCACTCTCGTATGCAGGCAATATGCAAAACATGGTCCGGCTGTGACACGTTTCCCCCACCACTTTGTGGTGTACTTCGGCGATGTCTCGTCTACTTAATGCTATTTGTATTTCTGTGATTTTGCTGACCCATGATTGTTGGAAGGTTATACATGTATATATAGTAGCACTTATACTTTTATTCATCTAAAGCATATAATTTTTTGAGGGATAATCAGCTGTCTTTGCCAAACCCATCCACATTAAGAAAATGGGTTGGCAATTTCAACTGCTCACCTGGCTTTACAGAAGAAGTGTTTCCTTACTTAAAAAACAATGTTAGCTTTAAAAGTTATTTGCAACATATAAACCTAGTATTTGATGTCATGAGCATTAGAAAACAGCTAATATATGATCCTAAAGAAGGTAAGCATATAGGATATACAGATGTAGGGTGTGGTATAAAATAGGTAACCATGAGGTGCTTGCAACCGAGGCTTTAGTTTTTCAAGTAATTTCTTTGAAAGGTAATTTTAAGTGTGCAGTGGGATACTTTCTTATTAATTCAATAGGTTCTAATATACTCTCGCAGCTAATTAAAATGGCAATTATTAAGTTAAAACAAGTTGACGTCAGTGTACACAGTGTAACATTTGATGGCACGACCACAAACATTGCAGCAGTGGAAAACTTTTACTGTAAATTTCCTAAAAAGCCCTTTTTTACTATTAAAGATATTGATCATAACATTTGTGTCATGTTAGACGCTTGTCATATGTTGAAGCTATGTAGAAACACACTTGCTGATAAAAAGATAATTGAAACGGGTAATGGGAAAACCATACATTTTAAATAGCCTATACAAAAGAACTCTTATCTGTACAAACTGAAGAAGGTTTGAAATAAACATTCACACACATGTTTTCTACAAAAATAAAACATTGAATGTAAAGATAGCTGCACAAACATTAAGTAGTAGTGTTGCGACGCTTTACAGTTTTTACTTGATAGTAAACATTCCGGTTTCTAGGGCTCTGACGAGATAATTTGGTAAACACTTTAAAGAACCTATAAAAAAAGTAATGCTGACTACAGTAAAATGGTGCTATCAACCAGCCATGATTATTTAAGGAAATTAAAAATTGAGGGTGTAGATTCTGTAGATATTTTAAAGCATGTCAGAAAGACTTTTGTGTTAGGATTTCTTACTAACACTGATTTGATTAGCATTTTGAGTACAAATTGCTCAATGAGCTAAGATTCAAATACATTTTAACTTACAAATTTTCTCAAGAGCACCTTGCATTGCTTTTCTTGTGTGTTCGATCAAGGAGCAGCCTTAATAATAACCCTAATGTTAATCAGTTTTGTCGTGCATTAAGGAAATTAATGTTTAGGAATAGTTTTCAGGCTTCAAAGACAAGTAATAGTTTAGAGTTTGATATAAATCATCAAAATTGTATTTTTAGTTTTTACGAACCAGGTACCGTGAAGATTGATAATGATAAAGAAGAGGAAGAATTTTCATATGATATAGAATATAATATTCAAAGCAGTGTGAACTGTCTTATTATAAAGAAAATATGCTGTATTACATAAGTGGTTTTATTGTTAAACAGATAGATAAGATGCTGAAATATATAGTGTAGTGATCTGTTACAAGGTGAAATTGAACTTCCGTGTAGTCAATTCAATTTGTTTTTGTCAAAGGTCAAATTGATAAGAGCATCTTATGAAGTATTTAAGCTAGTAAAATGTTTGTATAATTTATTTCTAGTATCAATGGGTAAACAAAATATTAACTCTATCACTGCATTTCTTTAGCTTGTAGACATTTTAAGAAGAGCTTGTTTAAGGGGCATATTTCTAACTTTGATTTTACAGGTGACAGCCATGAACTAAAATTAATAGGTAGTGAGTTTTTAAAAATAGTTTCCAATGCATTTGCAAAAGAAAAAACTGCATTGAATATACCAAAGTTAGGGGTACATAAAAAATTAAACAAAATTATGTTTAATAATATTTAATATACCTACATATAAGAATTGTACACTTATACTAAAAAATCAAAAATTAACACTTCTATCGAAATCTGTAAAGTAAATAATATAAAATAATAGAATATACTGTTTTAAAATATATCTAAGTTTAAACATTTGTAAAATTACAATAATAAATTATGTACCATTTTAAAATAGTGTGTACATTTCTCCTCTGTTTTATAGAATACCTTCTGTCCTTTGTTTATTAAAAATTAGTTCAGTTTTGTCAGTTTTTAAGGGAATAAACAGCTAAACATGTTTCGTTATCGAGTTTGAAAGCAGCGCAGATGGTGGAACCCTACACAGTAGTGGGGAGACCAGAACACCCGCGGACCGAATTCATAGCATAGCGTTAGCAATCCAGTAGTATATATACATCTATGACCACTCATTGTGCGTATTTGGCACAGCCGTGTATATTTTAACAGAATTTAAATGTCTGTGGTAAGATGAATGATATCCTTCAAAATGTTGGCAGACTCAAATGGCAAATTTTGATATCATGTATAATACACTAACTAGAGATTTCAGTTTTATAAATTTTGTACCATGATTCAGTTTTTTTACAATTTGTTAGAAATTAATCAAAGAAACTTTTCTACCCCTCCCGAACTAAATTCTTATATAGGAGGGAAGTTACATCGTAAGAAAAATAAAGTAGATCTGAAACAATTACATTCTAAGGAAAAAGGCCCTATTCAATTTTTTATATAAGTTGATAGTTTTTAATTTATAACAACCTGAAAATCACAATATTAGTGTAAAAACATGTAACGCAAATGAATAACACAAAACATAGTACTTTAAGAAAAATGAGGTTTTTGATTTGGGGATGATATCTTTTTCTATTTTTGAAATGTTAAGACTTTTAGAGACATCTAAGTGTAAAGATAGTGTCCAAATTTTTATAAGACAGGTGTTTAAAAATTAAATATTACAAAAGCAATAATACTTGCATCAAAAATGCTAATGACCATATGCAAAATAACTAAAGTTTAAAATGTGTTTTCTTTCCCTGAACAAGTTATAACAGAAATGTATATATTTTTAGTTATTTTTTAATGTCACAATGTTGTTATTATAATTGGGCGGTAATGTAAAAATATTCAAATACAGTTTCTTGCTCATTAGTAACACTACCTAAATGCTCTTTTTTGCTGGTTGCTTCAGTAAAATTTGCACTTCAAATTGAGCCGCTCATCACCAAAGACATCACAACAAAATTTTTTAACTTTCCAAATCTGACACATTTTCTAAGTTTGACATCCACCAGAAAAATTTTTAAAAAACTACAACTTACCTTGATGACCGGCTCACTTGTTCACTCGAACTAGGAGAAGACTCCTAGTGGAAGAATGTCCACATGCGGGTAACCATTGGGGAATCGGACGAATGAGGTGACCTCAAATTTGTTGTTTTGTTTAAATTCAACAATTACCAATTTATTGCCTCTGTGCGAAATAATAAATCATATACAATATTTCATGTGACAGCACTCCATTAGGAGTATATAAAATACACACCATATTTAAAATATATGACATCGTATTCAAAATTTTAATTTCAAAATATTCAAAATTCAATATTTAAAAAAAAACATTCCATTAAAATTATATAAAATCTGTAAAACCTTTAAACTCTCTTACATGGCATGCAAATCACCATTGACATGCACCTTTTTACCTTCACCCATAGAATTTCCTTATTTGGAACTAAATACATTAACATTGATAAGTACCAAGAGTAAATCCAGAGGTTTTCAAAATATAACATTTAATAACACTAAGTCCTTTTTTTTTTTTTTTTTTTTTTTCTTTTAGTCCCCCTCTGGTTGTACTATAAACACTTTCAATAATATCAACAATTTTATAAACCATTTAACAAGCATTAACAAGCAATTCTCTCCTACAACAATTTAAACAAACATATTACATAACGACATGCGCCCTCTGAAATCTAATTCAAACTTTAAAAAAGAGAATCATATAATTAGGAAAATATAATGCAAACCTAAGATAGATGATTATACACTCTGTGTGGAATTCACAAGTGCATGTGCTCAGTTTTCCCTAAACCTGCATAAACTTGAGTAGCACAAAGGCTTGCAGATTTCAGAGTGCACCATTATTAAGAAACTAACAAATAATCAGGTACATATATCTCTCAGCCATGTAATATGTTGTGTGCATGGAATTATGAGCCTATACATATACAAAAGAATTTTCACAGTGACTGTAGATGGATAGAGAATGAAATTAAATATGAGTATATACATCTACCAAAGATTTTTAAAAGGTCACTGTACATTGATAGAGAATTAACAATAATAGGAGCATATAAATCTACAATTCTTATAAATATATAAATGGTGAAAATTTCATCTTGTACAGCAGTTCAGTCATTTTTATTAATAGGCTGAATGCTCCTGAATTACAGTTCTAGTACAGGGCAATTGTTACAATTGTAGGTGATCTGCAACTCTTTCATAATCAGATTTACAAGTTCCAATAAAAGACTGCCACAAGATCAGTTCCACACAGATTATAGTAAAAGGTATACTGGAAATTACATGCTTCCACAATTAACACACAAGACATTTATATGAACACACTGAATATGAGCATTAAAGGAACTCGGCTGAACTTTGCTTCACTCGGCCCATGAGCACACTGGCCAATTCCTAACACATTTTCTTAAGTTTTTTATTTTTGTTTTCATTTTTTTTTTTTGTAGATAAAAATTTTGCACAGAAGCTATTACAGTCGAATAAGAAACTAGTCACATAAGACACTAGTAAGGTTCACCAGACCTTTCTTTTATTAAAAGCATGCGTTCAAAAATTTGCAATGAGTGCAGAAACCTGTCTATTATATTCCCAATATATAGAGAAGGAAAAAAAAATATATCCAGAATTAAGCAACAGTTGTTCTTTTTTTTTTTTTTGTTAGAAACAGTTAGGCCACACTTGGCTCCAAAACAAGCAGCGCAAAAACGCATCCCAGGCAAAATTTAATAATTTTTATTTTTCCATACCTGTACGATTTTGCAAAGTGTCACTTACAATTGAGTTCCTCAACTTACTCACACATAAATCACATCTCGGTCTTCACAGAATCACGGCCGCCGGCGCCAAGGGACCCCTTTGGCACACTTTACTCTTAGCCTGCCATGATTAATTTAAAAACCCAGGCCTTATAATAAAAAAAAATAAAGCAACTTTTCAAACGCCGATCGCTAAGACCGCACGTGGCAAGAACAGCTCCTGAATCGAACAGCTGACAACAACGCAACAACGAGTCAAGACAAAACACCACAGCTGATAACTACAGCTGGCCGATTTCCAAAGGCGCACTACAAACCACAACGGAATACAGCAGGCTCACTCTAGCAGCGGGAAAGAAAGATACCCTAGTCCGAAGTTACAGCGACGTCTACTAGATGGCAGGAGCGTAACAAACAGTCGCCGTAACGTCTTATAGATAGCGAAGAGAACCTGTCCAAGGCGAACTCCCCAGATACATGAAAATATCGCCTGGAATCCTTAGAACCGCTACTTACCGTACACCTACGTACGGCACACCCCCACAACAAAAGGAGTCCAATGGGTTGGACGACACTGGGACTGCCACCACCGGAGGAAAAGCGGGGACTGACTAAAAACCAATAAAAAGATAAAATCCGGTGAAAGTGGAAAACGAAAGGACACCAGAAGGAAGGACAAGGTGTGTGTGGGTGTGTAGCTGGGTGTGTGTAAGTGTAGAAGATACGGGGAGTGTGAGCGGCCGCGGCCTAAAGCAAAGAAAGAAGAAAGGAAAGGAGAGAAGCTAAAATACCGATAAAACGTTTAAAACCCCAATTAACCCCACCTAAAACAATAAAACACTAAAAAAATAAAACCATAAAACACAATCCCTCCAGCAAAGCCCCCCGAAAACCAAACCCGAGGACCCTAACTAATCCTAACTGGGGTGAACAATACCAATTTACCTCTCACGGAAGCTCCATCCGCGCACACGCCTTCAAATGGGACACATGGGCCACCCTCACCTTCATCCCATCCTCCGGATCCACCAGGCTGGCAGTGACGGGCGAGACAAACTCAGAAATCCGGAAGGGTCCCAACCATCTATAGCAGAGCTTGGCAGCGCGACCCTCCACCTTAGAGCTGAGCGGGTGGCTTCTGCAATAAACCAGCTGACCCACCTTAAAAGGGTTGGGGACTCTCCCAGCATTATAGCGACGCCGCACGCGCTCGTGCGATCGGAGCAGGGCTCTCCTCACATCTTTCCACCTGTGAACGACCCCTTCGTTAGGCAAATCCGGGAGAAGATCCTCCAGTTTCCACAAATTACCAAGGGGATGAGCGGGGGAGAAACCAAACATGACCTCAAAAGGCACGGCACGATGGCTTTCATGAAGGGACGAATTGAACGCCATCTGCAACCACTGGAGATTCTGGTCCCACGTATTCTGCTGCTCCGCGTGACAGGCGATAAGAGCGGATCTCAGATTGCGGTTGAATCGCTCTGCGTGGGAAGGTTGCGGGTGGTAGGGGGAAGTGGTTACATGCCGGATGCCGTGCCGGAAACACATGTTTCGGAATTGCCTCGAGATGAATTGCGGGCCATTGTCTGAGACAATGATGGAGGGAAGCCCGAAATGCTGAAAAATACTGGTCTGAAGGGCTACGATGGTATTGGCAGTACTAGCCTGACGCAAGGGAAGTAGCCAGACATACTTGGAGAAGGCGTCCACACAAACAAGGAGGAACGAATTCCCGGCCTTGCTACGCGGGAAAGGACCCACGTAGTCGATGAAAACCCTCTCCATCGGTCTGCCAGCCACCTCAGAAGACAGCAACCCCAACTTAGTGTTCTGAGCGGGCTTGCTCAGACTGCACAGATGACAACACTTCACCCGGGTGGCGATGTCCCGGTCCATGCCTTTCCAGATGAAGTTCTTTCTGATCGCGGCGATGGTCTTTGAAACACCCAAATGGCCTCCAACCGGGGAATCATGATAATATTGGAAGACCATGGGTATCAGCTTGCTCGGCAGCACTATCTTAGGGACCCGTCCTCTACGTTCCTTGCAGCAGAGGACGCCCTTGGACAGATGATATGGAGCCTTCATCTCGCCTGATTTGATTCTATCGATGATGGGACCCAACACCTCATCATCAAGCTGATGAGGGATAACTTCCGTGAAGGCGAGGGGGAACTCCAGGAGTACGGCGCATGGTTCATTTATTGGCTCCTCACTGGGTAGGTGATACATACGGGACAGAGCGTCAGCAACAACATTTTGGGTCCCCCTTATATGTTGTGCCCGAAACTTAAAAGAAGAGATCTTGACCACCCAGCGGCCTAGTTTACCCAGTTGACGGGGGTGCGCCAGAAGCCACGAGAGAGCCTGATTGTCCGTCTCTAATAGGAACTCAGCGTGTTCCAAATACCTCCTAAACTTGTCAAGGGCGAAGACTACCGCCAAACACTCTAACTCGTATACCGAGGATTTCTTTTCAGGGTTGGTAAGGGTCCTGGATACAAATGCAACTGGCTGCCGAGCACCATCCACCTCCTGAGAGAGCACTGCCCCGATCGCCACAGAGCTGGCGTCGGATTGCACAATGAAAGGCTTCGTGAAATCGGGCATCCGGAGCACGGGCGGCGACAAAATGGACTCCTTTAGGGACTCGAAGGCACGTTGCTGTGCGTCTCCCCACACGAATTTGGCCCCTTTTTTCCTTAAGGAATTTAGGGGAGCCGCAATCTCAGCAGCCCCCGGGATGAACCGCCGGTAAAAATTCACCATGCCCACGAAGCGGGCCACCCCTTTAGCATCCCGTGGAGGAGGAAAATCCCGAATTGCCTGCGTCCTCTCTGGATCAACCGTGACCCCTTTATGAGAGACAAGGTGACCGAGGAAAGAAATTTCCTCCTGGGCAAATTTCACCTTGTCGGGATTCACTGTAAGCCCCGCGCGCCTCAAGCGAAACAACACCTCACGGAGATGGTTCATGTGTTCTTCAAGAGTGGAGCTGTAAATGAGCAGATCGTCCAGATAATTAAACACATATTGGAATTTAATGTCGTGGAACACGGAGTCTAATAGACGGGTTAACGTCTGCGCACCAACCGCCAGTCCCATGGGGACTCTCTTGTATTGGTACAAGTTCCACGGCACGCAAAAGGCAGTAAACGGCCGAGAATCCCTGTGTAAGGGTATCTGGTGGTATGCTGAATTCAGGTCGAAAATGGTGAAATATCGGGCCTGCGAAAACCAGTCAAAGGCCGAATGCAGGTCCGGGAGGGGCACCGACTCAACTTCAATATTCTGATTCAATTTTCGATAATCGATGACCAGCCTATGCTTCCCTCCCGGTTTAGGCACCAGGAATGCTGGACTGGCATAGGCCGACGTGGAAGGTTCAATAACCCCCTGGTCCAACAATTCCTGCACCTTCTCACGCAAGATGGTCATCTTAGGCGGAGCGAATTTATACGGGTGCGAACGGACAACCGCGGAGTCGCACAGGCGGATCCGATACTCCAAATTGTGAGTGAGTCCGAGGTTGGCGGTCAGCACCTCGGGGAACTCATCACACAATTTATGGAAAGCAGTTTGTAGAGATGGGCTTAAAGTATTAATGTACGCCGGGGGTTGAAGTTCTTCAAGACCTTCCCCCGCCTCATCCCGATATCCCAGAAAGGGGATGCGTACTGCATGGTTGAACTTAAAGAAGCATACGTGCCCCTGGATATCGAGAACCATGCCACTTTTCATAATAAAATCCGCACCCACAATACAGTCCACGCTCAAGTTCGGAGCCACGAGAAACTCCCAAACCCACGAAAAATAGTTTATTTTAAATTTAAAAGCCACCAATATGGAGGTCGGCAAGACCTCCCTCGAGGCCGTCCAACATACCACCGACGAAGGAGTATTCGACCGGATCAATGACTCCCGGACCAACTGCTGGTAAACACGGTAGGATATAAGACACCGTGCCGATCCGGAGTCCACCAGGGCCTTAACCCGGCCCTTCCCGACCTCCAGCTCCAAAAATGGACACACGGAGAGACCCGGACTAATCGGCTTGGGATCGGCCTCCCCGGATGGGTGTCCCGTCTCAACTGCACATAACGGGACCTGGGATGCGACATCGCTACCAAACGTGGGGAAGGACCGGCGTCCCCTCAATCCCCCCCACGCAGGCCGTTTTTTGATGGACGGTTTTCCCGCGAGACCTCCGATCGTTTGAGGGGGCAATTCCGGGCCAAGTGCCCCATCTTCCCACAGGAATAGCAGCGGACTTCCCGCCTCTCAGAGTCGCCACCACGTTGCTCTTTCCAAGGGTGGCCACCACGTTGCTCTTTCCAAGGGTTGCCACCACGTTGCTCCCGGGTAGGCCGCTGCTGACCAGATGAGGAACAGGGGACAGGGAATTCGGAACGGCCGGAGCGAGCCTCATCGTTCATCTGGATGGTGCGGGCGAAGACACAAGCCTCGCTAAGATCAGCGAAGCTGTGCGGTCGCTCCAAAAACACCAACCTTGACCTCTCCTGCGGATTAAGGCCCTCCAAGATAACCCGCACCACCTCAGCCTCCGACACATCCACCCGCAGCACACGGGCAGCACTTTTGATCGAGTTTATAAATACGTTCAACTGTTCCCCTTGCCCCTGAACTCTGTAGAAAAATCGCTGCCGCATCCGGTCACGCAGCCTCCCGGGGATAAACAGTTCCAACACATCTTTGTGGAACGCCTCAAAATCCCCGCCCGGGCCCAGATGCCAGACCACATGATCCAGCAGGGGCGCCCGACAATACGGGTAAATCAAATTTAACAGGGCAGCGCCGGTCACCCCAGGGACATCAAAAATGCTGAAAACCCCTTCAAGGAATTGGACAAGCTGGTCAGGGTCCAAACCGTCGACCACTGGAAGCCGACGGAGGAGGTCATAAATGGGGTTCGGCAACGATTCATACTTAACAGTAGCAGGTGCAGTACCCAACCCTCGAGGCACTTCCACATGCTCCCCCTGAAATCCCTGGGGGCGACTGCCCACCGAAATAGACGGACGTTCCTCCACCAGAGCGCTACAAGGCTCCCCCAGGAGACCCACCCGCTCAGGGGCCACGGTCTGGCGCATGGGCATCTCCTTCAGGTTACTAGGGCTTTCGGGAGCCTCCCCAGGTAGACCAATCTTTGACTGGAGGGCCGACGCCGTCCGCCTACCCTCCTCCTCCAGATCATCCTGCAAAAGCAAATTACTCAGGCGGGCGGACAAGTGGTGCATCCTTTGGGTCACCCGCTGCCAAACACGGGTGGAACTCCCCATATATTCCGAGTCCTCCATCAGGGTGGAGAACTCGGTCCACTTGTCCTCACACACGGCCAGCTCCTCCTCCAAATCTTCGATTTCGACTCCGGGTGGGAACGTCACCCACCAGCAATTCCCGCAGTTGACGCCGCAAGGATGCCACGTCCCTCTGGGGAACCCCACCCCGCAAACGTATCTCGAAAAGGAGTTCGTCCTTTGTGAAATATTCGGGCACCAGACCGCGGCCTTCACGACTCCTACTCTGCCCCTGCTCCGCCATAGTATCCAACAACAAGAAACTGAATTCAACAAGAGCTGACAATCAAGGTGCCTCAGGGTCCCCGACCCGGCACCGGACCAACAATGAAGACCAAGATGAAGTGCGATACAACAACAAAGGCAACCATGATCACACAAAAACACAAATAAACACTCAAGAACCCCCAAAACCATCAGAAATCGCCAGGCTGTGCTCAACCCCCCCCTAGGGGTCCCGGCCCGGCAACCGCACCCAAAGACCAAGATTTACAACACTAATAAACATCACACTTGACAGAACTTGTCCGACTAAGATTTGGAGGTCACCTCATCCATTTCCAATTTTCGTTTCAGAGGTGGCCAGGACTACGTCCAACCACGCTCTGCTACCATTTGTGAGCCGCTCATCACCAAAGACATCACAACAAAATTTTTTAACTTTCCAAATCTGACACATTTTCTAAGTTTGACATCCACCAGAAAAATTTTTAAAAAACTACAACTTACCTTGATGACCGGCTCACTTGTTCACTCGAACTAGGAGAAGACTCCTAGTGGAAGAATGTCCACATGCGGGTAACCATTGGGGAATCGGACGAATGAGGTGACCTCAAATTTGTTGTTTTGTTTAAATTCAACAATTACCAATTTATTGCCTCTGTGCGAAATAATAAATCATATACAATATTTCATGTGACAGCACTCCATTAGGAGTATATAAAATACACACCATATTTAAAATATATGACATCGTATTCAAAATTTTAATTTCAAAATATTCAAAATTCAATATTTAAAAAAAAACATTCCATTAAAATTATATAAAATCTGTAAAACCTTTAAACTCTCTTACATGGCATGCAAGTCACCATTGACATGCACCTTTTTACCTTCACCCATAGAATTTCCTTATTTGGAACTAAATACATTAACATTGATAAGTACCAAGAGTAAATCCAGAGGTTTTCAAAATATAACATTTAATAACACTGTCCTTTTTTTTTTTTTTTTTTTTTTTTTTTTTTTTTTTTTTTTTTTTTTTCTTTTAGTTTCCCTCTGGTTGTACTATAAACACTTTCAATAATATCAACAATTTTATAAACCGTTTAACAAGCATTAACAAGCAATTCTCTCCTACAACAATTTAAACAAACATATTACATAACGACATGCGCCCTCTGAAATCTAATTCAAACTTTAAAAAAGAGAATCATATAATTAGGAAAATATAATGCAAACCTAAGATAGATGATTATACACTCTGTGTGGAATTCACAAGTGCATGTGCTCAGTTTTCCCTAAACCTGCATAAACTTGAGTAGCACAAAGGCTTGCAGATTTCAGAGTGCACCATTATTAAGAAACTAACAAATAAACAGGTACATATATCTCTCAGCCATGTAATATGTTGTGTGCATGGAATTATGAGCCTATACATATACAAAAGAATTTTCACAGTGACTGTAGATGGATAGAGAATGAAATTAAATATGAGTATATACATCTACCAAAGATTTTTAAAAGGTCACTGTACATTGATAGAGAATTAACAATACTAGGAGCATATAAATCTACAATTCTTATAAATATATAAATGGTGAAAATTTCATCTTGTACAGCAGTTCAGTCATTTTTATTAATAGGCTGAATGCTCCTGAATTACAGTTCTAGTACAGGGCAATTGTTACAATTGTAGGTGATCTGCAACTCTTTCATAATCAGATTTACAAGTTCCAATAAAAGACTGCCACAAGATCAGTTCCACACAGATTATAGTAAAAGGTATACTAGAAATTACATGCTTCCACAATTAACACACAAGACATTTATATGAACACACTGAATATGAGCATTAAAGGAACTCGGCTGAACTTTGCTTCACTCGGCCCATGAGCACACTGGCCAATTCCTAACACATTTTCTTAAGTTTTTTATTTTTGTTTTCAATTTTTTTTTTTTTTTGTAGATAAAAATTTTGCACAGAAGCTATTACAGTCGAATAAGAAACTAGTCACATAAGACACTAGTAAGGTTCACCAGACCTTTCTTTTATTAAAAGCATGCGTTCAAAAATTTGCAATGAGTGCAGAAACCTGTCTATTATATTCCCAATATATAGAGAAGGAAAAAAAATATATCCAGAATTAAGCAACAGTTGTTCTTTTTTTTTTTGTTAGAAACAGTTAGGCCACACTTGGCTCCAAAACAAGCAGCGCAAAAACGCATCCCAGGCAAAATTTAATAATTTTTATTTTTCCATACCTGTACGATTTTGCAAAGTGTCACTTACAATTGAGTTCCTCAACTTACTCACACATAAATCACATCTCGGTCTTCACAGAATCACGGCCGCCGGCGCCAAGGGACCCCTTTGGCACACTTTACTCTTAGCCTGCCATGATTAATTTAAAAACCCAGGCCTTATAATAAAAAAAAATAAAGCAACTTTTCAAACGCCGATCGCTAAGACCGCACGTGGCGAGAACAGCTCCTGAATCGAACAGCTGACAACAACGCAACAACGAGTCAAGACAAAACACCACAGCTGATAACTACAGCTGGCCGATTTCCAAAGGCGCACTACAAACCACAACGGAATACAGCAGGCTCACTCTAGCAGCGGGAAAGAAAGATACCCTAGTCCGAAGTTACAGCGACGTCTACTAGATGGCAGGAGCGTAACAAACAGTCGCCGTAACGTCTTATAGATAGCGAAGAGAACCTGTCCAAGGCAAACTCCCCAGATACATGAAAATATCGCCTGGAATCCTTAGAACCGCTACTTGCCGTACACCTACGTACGGCACAAAATGAAAGAGCATTTAAAAATGCCTTGACACTGTTACATTTTTCCAGTATATCAGTAAATATTAGTTTTATAAAAAAATGATAGAAATCAAAACTAATTCTTGTAAACTATTCATGAATTTGAGTTTTGTTTTATTTCTTTGGGTTAAATAGTTTTGAAATAATAAAAGTGTTGGAGATGCTATCCCAATATTTTTGAGACAAAAATTATGTTAACACTTGAAATATCTCAGAAACAGTGACAGTTGTGTCATTAAGATAATTTGAACCATAAAGCTAAGATTTTATTATTTTAAATTATTATTATTAACAAACAAAATTGAAGGAAACAGAAGAAGAATATATCAAAAACCAACCACTTACCTTGCAAGAAGTCCACATGGCTAAGTGTCTCGGGCACCACTGAAATGTGAAAACAAATAAACCAACACATTCGTTTTTTTAATTTAGCAGTGGTTTGATTGTGATGAATGACTTTTTCTTAGCTGTAAACAACAGAATCATTTTACAGTTTTTAGCCATGACATTGTTTCTTATGCTGTATTCCTAATTTGTGACTTTACTTTTTTTTGTAACAGGTCGTGATATGGATCTTCGGAATACTGTGAAAAATGGGGTTCTATACTTAGAAGATCCAGTAGATAAGGAATGGAATCCTCATTTTTTTGTTCTCACACAGAATAAACTATTTTATACCGACAGTTTCCATGGTGATAGAGATGGTGATGAAGATGGTGAAGGAGATGATGAAGATAACCATATGGGCTTTCACAGATTAAAAGAGGTAAATTATTTTATATAGACAAGTTATTAACCAGTCTGTAACGTGTCAAAATGGGGTAATTTCATTTATTACTGTTAATGGGTATTTGCATTTTTATTTATTTCATTTTTTCGGGATTTTACAAAAATATTGTACAACCGTTATTTCCATTGGAACAGAACACGTGGTAAGAAACAGTGTTGAAACAAAGCAGTAAGACGCAGTTGCTGTTGAGTAACTAGGCAAGGAATTCGCACCACCCTAATTTTCTCAGAACTCGGTATATGTGTGACGATGCGCGCACTTAACATCTCAAGCAGGGGCGCTGTAGTGACGCCGTGAAACTCCAACGGCGCTGTAAAAAATGGCGCATGAACGAACAGTTTGTGATATCAGCAAGACGAACTACAGGAAATAAAGTCTAAGACCGCCCACTTTTAGTGACGTCAGCCGTGCTTCACAAATATCGTCCACGGTTACCACACAAAAAACACATATGTTGAATGAACAGTGACGGAAGATCCGATCATGAGGCAGTGAAATTTCCGCTCTGTCCGAGTGTTTGGAGGGAGGCATGTTGGTAACGCTCTGCCCAGTCGACGAGCAACCAAGCCACGCGTGGCAGCTATCAGTTTGTGCCCGGGCAAAATTTTATATTTTTTTCTTAAGTCGGCCGACAAAATACCTATGTGAGTTTACAAAAACATATATAACAGTGCCTCTAGTGACGATGAATGAATATTGAACGTGATTAAATATTATAAACTTGTGAAAAACCGGAGAATGAAAGACTTTGGAAGACGCACCACGTGGTCGGGGAAGAGGACGCCACACATGTAACGTTCAACACGGAAATCATTATGTTCATTAATTTCACATAAAATGGGGTGTTTTTATATTAGTAAGGGGTTTTTAAGAATGTGAGTAGTGAGTGTGCAGGCTGGGCTATCTTAAGGTATGTAAGTAATAGAAAGTAAGTATAGGATTTAAGATGTAAGAGTTGCACAACCTTTGAAACATGTAAAAACCCGATTTTGGAAAAAACGTATAAAGTCAACACTTCTGAGTAATTAAACATAGTAATTTCTCTTCATATAATGCGTAGAATCAGTTATTTCGATGACCTTAACACATGCTTGTATCTAACGTACTTGTGATCGGATCCTGGCCCGTAAGAAAGTTTTGGCAGGTAGGTGGAAATTATTTATTGTAATTTGGTAATTAATAAATTTAATTTAATATATACCTTAACAAGTGCCGCCCGTGACAGGCACGAATTTTAATATATTTAATTAAATTCCACATCTACAAAGATACAAACATGTTTTAGGTTAGCGTAGCAAAATAAAAAAGGCGTTATGTACACAAAGCTATACCGAAAGTAATATAGAAAGTACATCACAAAAAATTAATTAATTAGATTATTAATATTTTGAATATCAATATATAAAATGTCAGATACGAGAATAAAATAAATGAAAATAGCGTCGAAAATTTTGACGACTCAAATATGAGTAGTTTTGAAATACATTCGACTCCAAGTGCGAGTCAAGAAAAAGCAGAGATAAATTTAAGTGACCAGAGTAATGTAACTGAAGATTCGGGCGTGCAATTGACCCCGACTTCAACAAAATGTAACAGCCAATTTAATAATGATGTAATGAAAATGTTGCAATTAATCCTAGAGCAAAACAGTAATTTTGACACCAAATTCGATGTACAGAATAATCAATTTAAAGAATTGAATAAACGTTTTGACAATAACGAAAAAATTTTCGAGAACAAATTTAATGTGATAAGTAGCGATATGAATAGTCGTTTTGACATGAATGATGCTAAGTTTGATGTATTAACTAATTCACTATGTAGTCTGGAGAGTAAGTTGAACGAAATATGTAGAGAAACAAAGGAGTCAAGAGAGTGTGTATGTATGGGAGATAATAATACAAATGAAAATTATAATGACGAGTGTAACAATGTCGAAAATAAGGAATGTAATATTGAGAATAATAATGTATTTAAAGAATTAGTATCAGAAAGCGAGACGGTGAAAATAAGTAATGAAAATACTGAGGAATTTTTAGAATGTGATTATGAGATGTTAATGTGGGTTAATGAGTTAGAGAGAGAGTGGAAAAATAATGTTGTGGTAGAGTGGGGACAGGGGGTAAATTTTCCCTTTATTGTTTATAATGTTTATGATGATTTAATGTGTTCACAAGTGTTGTTGTTGAAGGGCAAGAGTCCCGTATTGATAGATGAATTGAAGTATTTATTTTTGTTGTGTAATTGTGTACCCTCTGTCCGGAATAATTGTGAGAGTGTGATGTGGTGTTATGAAGAGAGAGAGTTAAACAGAGAATTGTATGTGGAGAAAGTAACAGAATTGTATAATTTGAATATAAAGTATGACGAATGGAAAGAAAGTTTAAAAGTATATTTGAATAATAATGACTGTAATGATTTGACTAAAGTAATTAACCCGATCATGAATGTATCTACCGATGGAGACGTAACAAAAATGCCTAATGTTGACTGGTTTAATGAGTATTTGGGTAAGATGAATGAATTTAGTCTTTATGGTTATAACACACAAAACAGTGATTTGTATGTTAATGAAATTGAAAAATGTTATATAGCACCAAGACTTATCTGGGACGATGGAGGCTAAACTATAAAACAATAAAAGACAGTGATAAACATTATGTTTTATGGTTCTGACATGGCAGAGTTGGACAATGAAGTGCGGAAAACTGAACAGTTAAGAACTAAAGTTTGTAAATAATTGTAGTGCATTTATTTGTGTGTATTGTAGAAGGTCAGCTAAACAATGTATGTATATAGGTAAGTGATAATAATCAAATTAATACTTTGCAATTTAAATAAATAATAACATTAATTTTGGAAACAGTAATTGGCTAATTTGTATAACGGCAAACAATAATAATGGAGTTTGTATTTTCAGTAATTAATTTAATCAAACCAGTTTGATATGTTTTAAATATTTTGAGTGATTATGTAAATGCTAATTAATTAAATTCTTTTAAATGAATTCAATTTATTTTACGAGAGATGAATTTGGTAATAGATGGCCAAATTGTCTGATGTAAACTGATATTTGTGTTAAATGTTTCAGAGGTGAGGTGAAAGTATTGGGGTGTAGGGGGTAGATGTTATGTGTATACCATGTTAAATGGAATGTAAGTATAGAGCTTTTACAATATGAATCATGTATAATAAAAATGTTTACAGGTGTAACTAAGATTTTAATTCAATAGTGAGATTATTTGAAATAATTGTGTTCAATAAAAATGATAATTAAAAAATTGAATAATAACTGAAAAATGATATATACTAATTATTAATAATAAATTTTGAAAATTTTAAGAAAGTCCAATGGTAGAAAGTTATGAATGAGTTAAATGATTATTGATGAAAATATTATATTAGAATGTATATAAAAAATTTAATTATTTAGTTATTAAGCTGCTATTGCGGGGGTGGCCTGTGCTCTCGTAGATAGCGAAATGGGTTGGGGGTAACAGAGAGTGTTACCTCCATCGGAGGCGAAAATGGCGAAAATGTGCGACACACCTTTTTCGTGTAAACTCAATTTACACACTGATAGACGATCGTGTCGCACATAACTAAAACGATGTAGAACAGGCATTGAATGCAAGCTAGATTTCCCCGACTTTTCGGGCGATTACTGCCTTACCAGCACTAATCGTGGATTTGGCTAGCGGTTAGCTATGGTCATATCAAGTCCCTTGACCATAGCTGACTTGAAATTGGTATATAGTAGAAATTAAATGGGGGTGAATTTTAGGGGAAATCCAGGTACTATGGAACAGCGGCTACCACTCTGCCCGCTTGGGGGCAGCAAGGCCAGGTGGTAAACCCATTTAAGGGCGTTTAATTATAGACACGAATATGTTGATATTCATAGATTTTAAAATGTAACAGCCGAAGCAAAGACACGGAGAGGTAAAACTACTCCAAAATATGCCGTCTTTGTGAAAGCAAGGGGGCGCCACAGCCTTACATAACTTGAAATAGTGTGTGTGGATGGGAGGTGGCTCAGATGAGCTACGAATTTAAATTTTACAACATAAAATTTGATCCAATAAAAAGATGCTTGTGCTCTGTTTAAGTAATTAGATGCTCATACATGCAATATAAGGTGTTCATGCTGTAATTTTAAATGTATTATTTCATTATCGTAGGTTAGATATAAGCATTGATAACAATATGTGTCTTCATTATGTGTGTATATTGGCAACCAAGTAAATAATTAAACCGTCTGGCAGGCGGTTAACGTAAATTATCAGAATCAGAGAGATGGGAAACAAAGGGGTGTGAAGCGAATATTGATAAACATATATATAAATATTTCATGTAATTTGTAAAATTTTGAGATGTGTTCATTGTGTTAGGAGATCAGCTGATCAGCAATAAAATGTCACTGATATTGGGTTGTAAATGTTCCAAGTAATTAATGTTCAATATAATGTTTTAATGTATTACAGATGTTTTAAAGTAACGATAAAAATAATTTGATAAAGTGAGAAGTAAAGTAACAATTTATGCAAGTTAACAAAAGATAGTTGTTGGGTGATGAATATTTTGTGGGACATGTAGATCAGTCCAAGTCAAAGTTAGAGTTGAAGTAGTAAAGAGCGAAATATTGTTTTGAAGTAAGGTAATGGTGTTTTGAGTTAATGTAATGTTATAGAATTTTGAGAAGTATTGATGTTAACACAGTAGTAGTGGAGAATTTATGTAGAGTTTTGAGTGATATATTGATGCTTATAATTAATGATGTTATTTTGTTGTAGTGTAGTAAGGTAATGAGATTGAGATTTGTGGGGATGGCAATTTTGTAGTAGGGGGTAGTGTAATGTGGGAGTCCGCAACATAATGATAGTTGGGACGGGATTGGGATAGATTTTAGTGGGACGGGGCCGCCTTAGGTGGAATCCAGGGGCCAGATAAGGGAAATGAGTTTTTTTTGGGGGGGGAAACACGTATCCTATGTACAAATGGTTAGAGAGTAGTTTTTTTTTATATATCGAGAGAAGGTGGCGAATTGAGTTAATGATAAGTTGGGGTTAGAGAATGTATTGATAGATATTTTGATAGAGATGGGTGTCATGGGAGTTGAAGTTGTTAGAGGGAGAAAGATTATATATGTATACAGATCAAGTAGTAAATTAAATGGAGATGAGTAATTCAATCACCCACAGTAAAGTAGATTGAGATTGCTAAATGAAGAAAGAGATTTATAACAAGAATAATATAAAAGTTTTTATTTTAAAACCAGTGACAAAACTTTGATAAAGTTGGAGATGTAAAATTAAGAATTGTTTATTTTAAATAATTTAAATGTCAATTTGCCTATTAGTTATAATAATATTTTGTTATTTTAAATGTTTTATTTTATTATGTTTTGTGTTTCAAGTTAGAATGTTACAGATGTTAAATGTGTTTCAGATAGAACTTATACATAACACATGTAGGTCAAGGTTGTGGACTTGACCTAGTTTTGATCAGCTGACAGTGAGGTCACACATACTAAGCTTGTGTAGTAGGAAGTCAATTTAATTTGTTTATTTGATCAATTTAGACAAATTCTAAATAATTTCTATATATATAAAGGAAACATTTTAATAAAATTAAATTTTTTTTTGAATTTTAAAATTTTTTGGAAAATATTTTTTGGAAAAAAAAAATCTGGATTTTTCGCCTGCCAGCTAATGAATATTTTGAGTATTGATTATTTTATCATTTGTGTATTAACCATGTTTAATTTTATTGATTTATTGTATTGCCTTGTACGGTTAGACTTTAGATAATCACATGTTAGGTTAAGGATGTTTTTAATTATAAGAAATGTTTAAATTCGCTCATTTTAAATAAAAACAGAAAACAATGAAGAGAATAATTTAGACTTTATGCAAAATTTATGAATCAATTTTATCTGAAAACAACGTGTTGTAATTTAAAGAACTTTTAAAAAAAAATTTTCAATTTTATGATATGTGATGTCCATATGTAATGTGAGTGTGTGTGAGCCCAGTATCTGCTAAAGGCAGCACAGCTTGCATACAAGGGGAAACATATCGGTGGAGGATCTGGCATAGTCTAAGCCAGGGATTGAGGATTTTGGGGGGTAGCATGTTAGAAGGTGAGGCGTGCTGTGGTACTTGTCTGTTCGATTTTTCGGTGTTGGGATCTCTTATGGAGAAGTCCAGTGATCTCGTTCAGATGCGTCCAGAGTAGCCAAGCCAGGGGGGTCGTGTACCCATGAAGAGTAAGTACAAGGGGGTTGTTGGCACCAGTTCCTCACCGGTCCTCTTCGGGGTTTATCAATGAGATTTCTTCTGTTTTGGACAGCAGAATTCTCATTGAGGGGGTATTGTAACGTGTCAAAATGGGGTAATTTCATTTATTACTGTTAATGGGTATTTGCATTTTTATTTATTTCATTTTTTCGGGATTTTACAAAAATATTGTACAACCGTTATTTCCATTGGAACAGAACACGTGGTAAGAAACAGTGTTGAAACAAAGCAGTAAGACGCAGTTGCTGTTGAGTAACTAGGCAAGGAATTCGCACCACCCTAATTTTCTCAGAACTCGGTATATGTGTGACGATGCGTGCACTTAACATCTCAAGCAGGGGCGCTGTAGTGACGCCGTGAAACTCCAACGGCGCTGTAAAAAATGGCGCATGAACGAACAGTTTGTGGTATCAGCAAGACGAACTACAGGAAATAAAGTCTAAGACCGCCCACTTTTAGTGACGTCAACCGTGCTTCACAAATATCGTCCACGGTTACCACACAAAAAACACATGTGTTGAATGAACAGTGACGGAAGATCCGATCATGAGGCAGTGAAATTTCCGCTCTGTCCGAGTGTTTGGAGGGAGGCATGTTGGTAACGCTCTGCCCAGTCGACGAGCAACCAAGCCACGCGTGGCAGCTATCAGTTTGTGCCCGGGCAAAATTTTATATTTTTTTCTTAAGTCGGCCGACAAAATACCTATGTGAGTTTACAAAAACATATATAACAGTGCCTCTAGTGACGATGAATGAATATTGAACGTGATTAAATATTATAAACTTGTGAAAAACCGGAGAATGAAAGACTTTGAAAGACGCACCACGTGGTCGGGGAAGAGGACGCCACACATGTAACGTTCAACACGGAAATCATTATGTTCATTAATTTCACATAAAATGGGGTGTTTTTATATTAGTAAGGGGTTTTTAAGAATGTGAGTAGTGAGTGTGCAGGCTGGGCTATCTTAAGGTATGTAAGTAATAGAAAGTAAGTATAGGATTTAAGATGTAAGAATTGCACAACCTTTGAAACATGTAAAAACCCGATTTTGGAAAAAACGTATAAAGTCAACACTTCTGAGTAATTAAACATAGTAATTTCTCTTCATATAATGCGTAGAATCAGTTATTTCGATGACCTTAACACATGCTTGTATCTAATGTACTTGTGATCGGATCCTGGCCCGTAAGAAAGTTTTGGCAGGTAGGTGGAAATTATTTATTGTAATTTGGTAATTAATAAATTTAATTTAATATATAGCTTAACAAGTCTATGATAAAATATTTTACTACTTACTCCTCTATTTATTCTTCAGGTGTGTGTGTGTGTGTGTGTGTGTGTGCACGCGCGCGTGGGATGCAGCAGGTGACTAGTGTAATATTTGTATTGCAATATCTATAAATAATTAAAAAATGTATAATGAATTACTAACTAGAGTAAATTTAATGGTTTTGTGGTAGTAAGCAGCATAATTTATAAATTCTGACACAGTAATATCTACACAGTAAATGGTGAAGAGCTTTAAAGCTTTCTATTAAGCTTTTAAGAGATGAGAACTATAAAGGTGCCCTTCAGTCGTTGTGTGAGTTCATTGGAATTTTAGTTTTCTGTGATAATGCCACTGGAAGGCTCTGAAGCACAGGAGTCTGCTTCTTGCAACTCAAACATTTCCAGATAGATGTAAAATAGAAACTCGGTAATGTCTTTACTAATGATAAATATACTTGTTCAGTTTACTAATATATTAAATACTGTAACGTTACATAACACGGTCCCAATAAATTAAATCATGTAAGAACATAAAGGTCAGAAATGGGTAACCTATAACTAGCTCTAAATTAAAGTATATCACTAAACATTATAAACAATTCGAGTGATATACAGTGACAAGTGAGTTATAGTGTACCCATTGAGGTAAAAAGTGAAAGTGAAGGTAACTTATTACAGAATTGTGCTGTAGGTTTGGGAATTATAAAACTATGATAGTAGACTATAATGCTACAAACTGATTCTGTATTTTTATTAATTTATTGTAATATTTATATTGTGTAGACAACCAATTGTAATACCTAAGTTAATGTTATATTTTTTCAAATATTTGTGTTATAATATAAGATAACCCAGGGTTCGTTTTAAAAAAACATAAAAAGTTTAAATATCAAAGGATAATAAAAAATTAAAATAATTCTATATGAGGGAAATGGCAACAGGAAGTAGTGCAGTGTAGGAATACTATGAGAGACTAATAAATACTATATAAATTCATTTAGAGATAATAAAAATATTAAATACTTATATACCAGGTCATAAGAAAATGAACAGAAACCTCTTATGTACAACAAATTGGTAAAGAAACCGGAATTAAAAAGAATTATTTTTCGGTAAATAAAATATCAATTTATAATAATTACAAACTGCCTGTATAATAAAAATATTTTGGGTTACTAAGAGTGACTAAAATAACAAGTATTGTTAATAATCGAATTGGGAAAATTAAACCTGGCGAGTTGACAAAATGATGCTACTACAATTCTAATAAAATATCCTTTCTGAAACTTTGGAGAAATGAAAATTAGTACAAAATTAAAAAGGAATATGAACTCTATATAATCATACCTTATTTATCAAAATTAAAGGATTATACTCCATAATAAACTGTGAAAGAAAACCATTCTGATGATTCGGCCTAGTTTTGTGATGTTTCAAGTTGACGATAGAATATGGGCCAGACGGTAATGAAATTACAACTCAAGACGGACCTCATTAGAGAAAAGGCTTCCTTCCAGTAAGAACTATAAGAAGAGAGGTAATATAAACATTTAGTTTAATAGTTGACGAAGAAAACGCATTCCGAATGGTTATATAGAACACAAAAACTAGTCAAAATTAATCACATGTTCTAAAGTAAACAAACGCGCGCTGCTCTCTTACGGAAATTTCTGGAACTACATACTAAACGAAAAAATAAACAAATTTATTTAATATTTTTCAGTATTTGTAAAGCTTAGTAATTATCCATTTCTGACCATCTCATAACAAAAAGAACTTACCCTTAACCCTGGGGAATTATTAAGAATTATATATTAATTGATGTTTTAAAAAATAGTATAAAATTTTGTAAACAAAACCATATATGTTTTTTTCTTTAGACAATTCCATGTTTACTCGATGAAGTCGATCTTATGTTTTATTTAAAGAAAGATCAATTGTGATACTTGTATTTTGGTGGCAGGAAACAAAAACCAATAATATAATTAATAAATATTATTGAAAAATGATATTGAATAATAAAAATGTGTTATATTTTTTGTAGTGGGTAGTTTTAATTGATTTCAGCACAAAATAGAAGAGATTGATACATTGGGTCATATTTCGCCATAGGATAGGCTGGTTGAACTATGTGTGGAAACTCGTCTCACAATTAGCTGATTTAAATCACAGCGAACAATTAGAAAAATTTCCAAAAATCGCCTAAACCGAGTGTAAATAAATGGTACTTACTCTCTCTTCCTCATAAGGCTGAACAACTTCCCTACTTGACCCCAAATCACACACTCTCGATTTCTGCTTAGATTGAGTAATATTACAAAATACTTTATTTTTTAAAAAAACTTCAGTTATTATAATTCATAAGTGGCGACTGCGGAGAGGCGGAAACTTGAATATCTCAAGGCAGTACGTTACAGATTGGCGCTTACAATAGTGGGGCTGAATTAACAATATACCGGTAACTGTAGTACACTAACACCTCTAAGAATACTGCTACATTACAGATTGGCGTACACAACATTGGGAGCTTAATTAAATAAGACGAACACCCAATAAGCCACATACAAAGTTTTCGCTAAAACCTCTACAAAAACCGCTACGTTATAGATTGGCGCTCAACGTAAAAGGACTGTAATTAGAAAAGAATTTTGATATTTAATAAAAATATATACCAAAAAATCTAATTATCGTCGGCAGTTATGAGAAAACAAGAAATGCATAATACCCGAGGCAAATCGAAGAAGAGGGCAGAAGAAAAGGAGATTGAAGAAGGTGGACAGGAACAAGAAATAGAATTAGTTACGGACAGTGAAATGGACCAACAGACAGGTGATACAGAAGAAACTGAAGTAGTTATGAATACGGAAAAGGAAATAGTGGAAGAGGATGCCCAAGGGGACCAACCAGATAAAGCGGAGGCCAAGAGAGAACCAAATTGGCAAGACATGATGAGATTTATAGCCGAGAAGTTTGATAAAATAGATAAGAATTTTAAGAAACAGGAGGAAAACTCGAAGCAAACCAATAAGGAAAATAAGGAGAATTTTAAGAAACAGGAGGAAAACTTGAAGCAAACCAATGAGGAAAATAAGGAGAATTTTAAGAAACAGGAGGAAAACTTGAAGCAAACCAATGAGGAAAATGGAGAATTTCAATAAGGAGATATGGAAAACTTTCGGAGAGAAGTTTGGAAATGTTAATACGCTTATCCAAAAAGCAGATACATACCAGGAGGAGACAAATAAACAAATGGACCATAGTTTCCAGAATTTGGATGAAACATCAGACAGCACCTCAGAAGGTATTAAAGTAAGTCCGAATACAGAAGAGAGCAGGAAGGAAATAGAAATTACCGAATACCAAGGGGTAATGCCATCTGAAAATAAAAATAGCCACAACAAAAAGGATGTTCAAACCGTGGAAAAGAAGACCAAGGAAATAAGAAAAACATGTAGAAAGAGAATAATAAATACCAAGGAAGAATGGGAGATGATTACAGGTGGATTAATTAATGTATTCAACCTTCCAATTATTGAACAAAGGGAGTTAATTAAGTTTAGATCTCAATTAAATATGTCGACGATTGAAGTGTATCAGACAATATCAGTCATATCTTCAAGACGGAATATAACATTCAAATATTTGGTAAATAATCCAGAGGTAAAAGGGAATGAAATAGATTAAATATGAGCAACTATGTTATGTTAGAGGAGGTACAATACTTGTTAGTTAAAAAGGAACGAATTATGACGGGAGACCGGTACTTAAATGAAGGTTTCGTAGCAGCAAAGTGGGAGAGCCGGATGATAAGGAGATTAACAAGGACAAAAATCATTATAGACACCCCAGTAATCCGAGAACATGTAGTACCTGAGTTAATGGACCATGGTTAACCTAAAGGATAACAAACCAGAAAAGGGGACTGAAATTCTGAAAACCGACCCAGCAACCTATTGAATAGCAGAAAAAAACCCCAAAATTCTAAAAGCATGTAAGGACATCTTACTCCAGTTATTTTGAAACCATATAATTTAAAGTGAAGAGACTAAAAACCCCAAAATTCTAAAAGCATGTAAGGACATCTTACTCAAGTTATTTTGAAACCATATAATTTAAAATAAAAAGACAAAACACCAAGAAAATGCAAGAACAGATTATATAATTTAATTATAAATAACTGATTTAAAATGAAATAATAGGAAAAAGTAATATTTAATGGTAACAAACAGAAGAAAAATTAAATGAACAAAAACAATTGATGGTAATGTGCTCAGATAAGAAGAATAAAGAATAATTTAATGACTCCAATGAAACTGAAGGAGGATGATAATTAATACAATAATTAGAATTTCTCGGAATTGAAGATTATATAAGAAGAAATGATACGGAGAAATATGTCACAAGAAGTAAAGTCAAAAGAATTTTAACATAAGGCCTATCAATAATGTTTTATGCTATTAGTTAATGGAAAAGAAGAAGGAATCAAGGAGAAGAAGAAATATGTAAATAAATGCAAACAGCTACAGTATGAAGAATCCCAAAAGTGTTTGGTACTAGTCGCTAATTGACTACTACTTATAATTTTTTTATTTTTATGTATTGACCGTAGAAATGTTCCGGCAATAATTTTTATGAGCAGGGATGATGTTCCCCTGGTCTCAGAAGGTGTAAGGATGGACAGAGGAATATGGACCCAGAGTGGCCACCCGACTGGTACCACCGCACAGGATAGGGAAAAATGTTAGGGAAATTGAATATTTAAGGGATAATAATTATAAAATAGCTGTACAGATTGATATTAGATTCCAGAAGTATAGATGAAGAAAATGTAAGGAAGATAGCAGACCGAAGCTTAATTGATAAAGCTAATTTATAGAAGTAAATAGAAATGAGTGTTAAAACAAGTTTAATAGGATTAGTGTGACCAGTCCTTATCAAATAAAATGTGGAAGTACCACTACCCAGAAATAAATAATTGATGAATTTGCCTCCAACAGAGAGAGAGTAGAGTAAGAAAACAGCAATTACCACCAGTCTGAATTACCAGTCAGAGTATAACCAGTTGGAAATGAAACACTATTATGAAGATAACGCCAAGACTATTAGGAGAATTGAACCAATCAACAATTTATTTTAATAAATGAGTAATACCAAAATAAATTTGTTCTAGTGGGGGGGGGCTTTATGTAACGTTACATAACACGGTCCCAATAAATTAAGTCATGTAAGAACATAAAGGTCAGAAATGGGTAACCTATAACTAGCTCTAAATTAAAGTATATCACTAAACATTATAAACAATTCGAGTGATATACAGTGACAAGTGAGTTATAGTGTACCCATTGAGGTAAAAAGTGAAAGTGAAGGTAACTTATTACAGAATTGTGCTGTAGGTTTGGGAATTATAAAACTATGATAGTAGACTATAATGCTACAAACTGATTCTGTATTTTTATTAATTTATTGTAATATTTATATTGTGTAGACAACCAATTGTAATACCTAAGTTAATGTTATATTTTTTCAAATATTTGTGTTATAATATAAGATAACCCAGGGTTCGTTTTAAAAAAACATAAAAAGTTTAAATATCAAAGGATAATAAAAAATTAAAATAATTCTATATGAGGGAAATGGCAACAGGAAGTAGTGCAGTGTAGGAATACAATGAGAGACTAATAAATATTATATAAATTCATTTAGAGATAATAAAAATATTAAATACTTATATACCAGGTCATAAGAAAATGAACAGAAACCTCTTATGTACAACAAATTGGTAAAGAAACCGGAATTAAAAAGAATTATTTTTCGGTAAATAAAATATCAATTTATAATAATTACAAACTGCCTGTATAATAAAAATATTTTGGGTTACTAAGAGTGACTAAAATAACAAGTATTGTTAATAATCGAATTGAGAAAATTAAACCTGGCGAGTTGACAAAATGATGCTACTACAATTCTAATAAAATATCCTTTCTGAAACTTTGGAGAAGTGAAAATTAGTAAAAATTAAAAAGGAATATGAACTCTATATAATCATACCTTATTTATCAAAATTAAAGGATTATACTCCATAATAAACTGTGAAAGAAAACCATTCTGATGATTCGGCCTAGTTTTGTGATGTTTCAAGTTGACGATAGAATATGGGCCAGACGGTAATGAAATTACAACTCAAGACGGACCTCACTAGAGAAAAGGCTTCCTTCCAGTAAGAACTATAAGAAGAGAGGTAATATAAACATGTAGTTTAAAAGTTGACGAAGAAAACGCATTCCGAATGGTTATATAGAACACAAAAACTAGTCAAAATTAATCACATGTTCTAAAGTAAACAAACGCGCGCTGCTCTCTTACGGAAATTTCTGGAACTACATACTAAACGAAAAAATAAACAAATTTATTTAATATTTTTCAGTATTTGTAAAGCTTAGTAATTATCCATTTCTGACCATCTCATAACAAAAAGAACTTACCCTTAACCCTGGGGAATTATTAAGAATTATATATTAATTGATGTTTTAAAAAATAGTATAAAATTTTGTAAACAAAACCATATATGTTTTTTTCTTTAGACAATTCCATGTTTACTCGATGAAGTCGATCTTATGTTTTATTTAAAGAAAGATCAATTGTGATACTTGTATTTTGGTGGCAGGAAACAAAAACCAATAATATAATTAATAAATATTATTGAAAAATGATATTGAATAATAAAAATGTGTTATATTTTTTGTAGTGGGTAGTTTTAATTGATTTCAGCACAAAATAGAAGAGATTGATACATTGGGTCATATTTCGCCATAGGATAGGCTGGTTGAACTATGTGTGGAAACTCGTCTCACAATTAGCTGATTTAAATCACAGCGAACAATTAGAAAAATTTCCAAAAATCGCCTAAACCGAGTGTAAATAAATGGTACTTACTCTCTCTTCCTCATAAGGCTGAACAACTTCCCTACTTGACCCCAAATCACACACTCTCGATTTCTGCTTAGATTGAGTAATATTACAAAATACTTTATTTTTTAAAAAAACTTCAGTTATTATAATTCATAAGTGGCGACTGCGGAGAGGCGGAAACTTGAATATCTCAAGGCAGTACGTTACAGATTGGCGCTTACAATAGTGGGGCTGAATTAACAATATACCGGTAACTGTAGTACACTAACACCTCTAAGAATACTGCTACATTACAGATTGGCGTACACAACATTGGGAGCTTAATTAAATAAGACGAACACCCAATAAGCCACATACAAAGTTTTCGCTAAAACCTCTACAAAAACCGCTACGTTATAGATTGGCGCTCAACGTAAAAGGACTGTAATTAGAAAAGAATTTTGATATTTAATAAAAATATATACCAAAAAATCTAATTATCGTCGGCAGTTATGAGAAAACAAGAAATGCATAATACCCGAGGCAAATCGAAGAAGAGGGCAGAAGAAAAGGAGATTGAAGAAGGTGGACAGGAACAAGAAATAGAATTAGTTACGGACAGTGAAATGGACCAACAGACAGGTGATACAGAAGAAACTGAAGTAGTTATGAATACGGAAAAGGAAATAGTGGAAGAGGATGCCCAAGGGGACCAACCAGATAAAGCGGAGGCCAAGAGAGAACCAAATTGGCAAGACATGATGAGATTTATAGCCGAGAAGTTTGATAAAATAGATAAGAATTTTAAGAAACAGGAGGAAAACTCGAAGCAAACCAATAAGGAAAATAAGGAGAATTTTAAGAAACAGGAGGAAAACTTGAAGCAAACCAATGAGGAAAATAAGGAGAATTTTAAGAAACAGGAGGAAAACTTGAAGCAAACCAATGAGGAAAATGGAGAATTTCAATAAGGAGATATGGAAAACTTTCGGAGAGAAGTTTGGAAATGTTAATACGCTTATCCAAAAAGCAGATACATACCAGGAGGAGACAAATAAACAAATGGACCATAGTTTCCAGAATTTGGATGAAACATCAGACAAGACCTCAGAAGGTATTAAAGTAAGTCCGAATACAGAAGAGAGCAGGAAGGAAATAGAAATTACCGAATACCAAGGGGTAATGCCATCTGAAAATAAAAATAGCCACAACAAAAAGGATGTTCAAACCGTGGAAAAGAAGACCAAGGAAATAAGAAAAACATGTAGAAAGAGAATAATAAATACCAAGGAAGAATGGGAGATGATTACAGGTGGATTAATTAATGTATTCAACCTTCCAATTATTGAACAAAGGGAGTTAATTAAGTTTAGATCTCAATTAAATATGTCGACGATTGAAGTGTATCAGACAATATCAGTCATATCTTCAAGACGGAATATAACATTCAAATATTTGGTAAATAATCCAGAGGTAAAAGGGAATGAAATGAGATTAAATATGAGCAACTATGTTATGTTAGAGGAGGTACAATACTTGTTAGTTAAAAAGGAACGAATTATGACGGGAGACCGGTACTTAAATGAAGGTTTCGTAGCAGCAAAGTGGGAGAGCCGGATGATAAGGAGATTAACAAGGACAAAAATCATTATAGACACCCCAGTAATCCGAGAACATGTAGTACCTGAGTTAATGGACCATGGTTAACCTAAAGGATAACAAACCAGAAAAGGGGACTGAAATTCTGAAAACCGACCCAGCAACCTATTGAATAGCAGAAAAAAACCCCAAAATTCTAAAAGCATGTAAGGACATCTTACTCCAGTTATTTTGAAACCATATAATTTAAAGTGAAGAGACTAAAAACCCCAAAATTCTAAAAGCATGTAAGGACATCTTACTCAAGTTATTTTGAAACCATATAATTTAAAATAAAAAGACAAAACACCAAGAAAATGCAAGAACAGATTATATAATTTAATTATAAATAACTGATTTAAAATGAAATAATAGGAAAAAGTAATATTTAATGGTAACAAACAGAAGAAAAATTAAATGAACAAAAACAATTGATGGTAATGTGCTCAGATAAGAAGAATAAAGAATAATTTAATGACTCCAATGAAACTGAAGGAGGATGATAATTAATACAATAATTAGAATTTCTCGGAATTGAAGATTATATAAGAAGAAATGATACGGAGAAATATGTCACAAGAAGTAAAGTCAAAAGAATTTTAACATAAGGCCTATCAATAATGTTTTATGCTATTAGTTAATGGAAAAGAAGAAGGAATCAAGGAGAAGAAGAAATATGTAAATAAATGCAAACAGCTACAGTATGAAGAATCCCAAAAGTGTTTGGTACTAGTCGCTAATTGACTACTACTTATAATTTTTTTATTTTTATGTATTGACCGTAGAAATGTTCCGGCAATAATTTTTATGAGCAGGGATGATGTTCCCCTGGTCTCAGAAGGTGTAAGGATGGACAGAGGAATATGGACCCAGAGTGGCCACCCGACTGGTACCACCGCACAGGATAGGGAAAAATGTTAGGGAAATTGAATATTTAAGGGATAATAATTATAAAATAGCTGTACAGATTGATATTAGATTCCAGAAGTATAGATGAAGAAAATGTAAGGAAGATAGCAGACCGAAGCTTAATTGATAAAGCTAATTTATAGAAGTAAATAGAAATGAGTGTTAAAACAAGTTTAATAGGATTAGTGTGACCAGTCCTTATCAAATAAAATGTGGAAGTACCACTACCCAGAAATAAATAATTGATGAATTTGCCTCCAACAGAGAGAGAGTAGAGAAAGAAAACAGCAATTACCACCAGTCTGAATTACCAGTCAGAGTATAACCAGTTGGAAATGAAACACTATTATGAAGATAACGCCAAGACTATTAGGAGAATTGAACCAATCAACAATTTATTTTAATAAATGAGTAATACCAAAATAAATTTGTTCTAGTGGGGGGGGCTTTATGTAACGTTACATAACACGGTCCCAATAAATTAAGTCATGTAAGAACATAAAGGTCAGAAATGGGTAACCTATAACTAGCTCTAAATTAAAGTATATCACTAAACATTATAAACAATTCGAGTGATATACAGTGACAAGTGAGTTATAGTGTACCCATTGAGGTAAAAAGTGAAAGTGAAGGTAACTTATTACAGAATTGTGCTGTAGGTTTGGGAATTATAAAACTATGATAGTAGACTATAATGCTACAAACTGATTCTGTATTTTTATTAATTTATTGTAATATTTATATTGTGTAGACAACCAATTGTAATACCTAAGTTAATGTTATATTTTTTCAAATATTTGTGTTATAATATAAGATAACCCAGGGTTCGTTTTAAAAAAACATAAAAAGTTTAAATATCAAAGGATAATAAAAAATTAAAATAATTCTATATGAGGGAAATGGCAACAGGAAGTAGTGCAGTGTAGGAATACAATGAGAGACTAATAAATATTATATAAATTCATTTAGAGATAATAAAAATATTAAATACTTATATACCAGGTCATAAGAAAATGAACAGAAACCTCTTATGTACAACAAATTGGTAAAGAAACCGGAATTAAAAAGAATTATTTTTCGGTAAATAAAATATCAATTTATAATAATTACAAACTGCCTGTATAATAAAAATATTTTGGGTTACTAAGAGTGACTAAAATAACAAGTATTTTTAATAATCGAATTGAGAAAATTAAACCTGGCGAGTTGACAAAATGATGCTACTACAATTCTAATAAAATATCCTTTCTGAAACTTTGGAGAAGTGAAAATTAGTAAAAATTAAAAAGGAATATGAACTCTATATAATCATACCTTATTTATCAAAATTAAAGGATTATACTCCATAATAAACTGTGAAAGAAAACCATTCTGATGATTCGGCCTAGTTTTGTGATGTTTCAAGTTGACGATAGAATATGGGCCAGACGGTAATGAAATTACAACTCAAGACGGACCTCACTAGAGAAAAGGCTTCCTTCCAGTAAGAACTATAAGAAGAGAGGTAATATAAACATGTAGTTTAAAAGTTGACGAAGAAAACGCATTCCGAATGGTTATATAGAACACAAAAACTAGTCAAAATTAATCACATGTTCTAAAGTAAACAAACGCGCGCTGCTCTCTTACGGAAATTTCTGGAACTACATACTAAACGAAAAAATAAACAAATTTATTTAATATTTTTCAGTATTTGTAAAGCTTAGTAATTATCCATTTCTGACCATCTCATAACAAAAAGAACTTACCCTTAACCCTGGGGAATTATTAAGAATTATATATTAATTGATGTTTTAAAAAATAGTATAAAATTTTGTAAACAAAACCATATATGTTTTTTTCTTTAGACAATTCCATGTTTACTCGATGAAGTCGATCTTATGTTTTATTTAAAGAAAGATCAATTGTGATACTTGTATTTTGGTGGCAGGAAACAAAAACCAATAATATAATTAATAAATATTATTGAAAAATGATATTGAATAATAAAAATGTGTTATATTTTTTGTAGTGGGTAGTTTTAATTGATTTCAGCACAAAATAGAAGAGATTGATACATTGGGTCATATTTCGCCATAGGATAGGCTGGTTGAACTATGTGTGGAAACTCGTCTCACAATTAGCTGATTTAAATCACAGCGAACAATTAGAAAAATTTCCAAAAATCGCCTAAACCGAGTGTAAATAAATGGTACTTACTCTCTCTTCCTCATAAGGCTGAACAACTTCCCTACTTGACCCCAAATCACACACTCTCGATTTCTGCTTAGATTGAGTAACATTACAAAATACTTTATTTTTTAAAAAAACTTCAGTTATTATAATTCATAAGTGGCGACTGCGGAGAGGCGGAAACTTGAATATCTCAAGGCAGTACGTTACAGATTGGCGCTTACAATAGTGGGGCTGAATTAACAATATACCGGTAACTGTAGTACACTAACACCTCTAAGAATACTGCTACATTACAGATTGGCGTACACAACATTGGGAGCTTAATTAAATAAGACGAACACCCAATAAGCCACATACAAAGTTTTCGCTAAAACCTCTACAAAAACCGCTACGTTATAGATTGGCGCTCAACGTAAAAGGACTGTAATTAGAAAAGAATTTTGATATTTAATAAAAATATATACCAAAAAATCTAATTATCGTCGGCAGTTATGAGAAAACAAGAAATGCATAATACCCGAGGCAAATCGAAGAAGAGGGCAGAAGAAAAGGAGATTGAAGAAGGTGGACAGGAACAAGAAATAGAATTAGTTACGGACAGTGAAATGGACCAACAGACAGGTGATACAGAAGAAACTGAAGTAGTTATGAATACGGAAAAGGAAATAGTGGAAGAGGATGCCCAAGGGGACCAACCAGATAAAGCGGAGGCCAAGAGAGAACCAAATTGGCAAGACATGATGAGATTTATAGCCGAGAAGTTTGATAAAATAGATAAGAATTTTAAGAAACAGGAGGAAAACTCGAAGCAAACCAATAAGGAAAATAAGGAGAATTTTAAGAAACAGGAGGAAAACTTGAAGCAAACCAATGAGGAAAATAAGGAGAATTTTAAGAAACAGGAGGAAAACTTGAACCAAACCAATGAGGAAAATGGAGAATTTCAATAAGGAGATATGGAAAACTTTCGGAGAGAAGTTTGGAAATGTTAATACGCTTATCCAAAAAGCAGATACATACCAGGAGGAGACAAATAAACAAATGGACCATAGTTTCCAGAATTTGGATGAAACATCAGACAGCACCTCAGAAGGTATTAAAGTAAGTCCGAATACAG
Source organism: Magicicada septendecula (assembly GCA_034769895.1). NCBI lineage: Eukaryota > Metazoa > Arthropoda > Insecta > Hemiptera > Cicadidae > Magicicada > Magicicada septendecula. The sequence continues at coordinate 455,694,643 of CM068367.1, forward strand.
AAGAGAGCAGGAAGGAAATAGAAATTACCGAATACCAAGGGGTAATGCCATCTGAAAATAAAAATAGCCACAACAAAAAGGATGTTCAAACCGTGGAAAAGAAGACCAAGGAAATAAGAAAAACATGTAGAAAGAGAATAATAAATACCAAGGAAGAATGGGAGATGATTACAGGTGGATTAATTAATGTATTCAACCTTCCAATTAATGAACAAAGGGAGTTAATTAAGTTTAGATCTCAGTTAAATATGTCGACGATTGAAGTGTATCAGACAATATCAGTCATATCTTCAAGACGGAATATAACATTCAAATATTTGGTAAATAATCCAGAGGTAAAAGGGAATGAAATGAGATTAAATATGAGCACCTATGTTATGTTAGAGGAGGTACAATACTTGTTAGTTAAAAAGGAACGAATTATGACGGGAGACCGGTACTTAAATGAAGGTTTCGTAGCAGCAAAGTGGGAGAGCCGGATGATAAGGAGATTAACAAGGACAAAAATCATTATAGACACCCCAGTAATCCGAGAACATGTAGTACCTGAGTTAATGGACCATGGTTAACCTAAAGGATAACAAACCAGAAAAGGGGACTGAAATTCTGAAAACCGACCCAGCAACCTATTGAATAGCAGAAAAAAACCCCAAAATTCTAAAAGCATGTAAGGACATCTTACTCCAGTTATTTTGAAACCATATAATTTAAAGTGAAGAGACTAAAAACCCCAAAATTCTAAAAGCATGTAAGGACATCTTACTCAAGTTATTTTGAAACCATATAATTTAAAATAAAAAGACAAAACACCAAGAAAATGCAAGAACAGATTATATAATTTAATTATAAATAACTGATTTAAAATGAAATAATAGGAAAAAGTAATATTTAATGGTAACAAACAGAAGAAAAATTAAATGAACAAAAACAATTGATGGTAATGTGCTCAGATAAGAAGAATAAAGAATAATTTAATGACTCCAATGAAACTGAAGGAGGATGATAATTAATACAATAATTAGAATTTCTCGGAATTGAAGATTATATAAGAAGAAATGATACGGAGAAATATGTCACAAGAAGTAAAGTCAAAAGAATTTTAACATAAGGCCTATCAATAATGTTATATGCTATTAGTTAATGGAAAAGAAGAAGGAATCAAGGAGAAGAAGAAATATGTAAATAAATGCAAACAGCTACAGTATGAAGAATCCCAAAAGTGTTTGGTACTAGTCGCTAATTGACTACTACTTATAATTTTTTTATTTTTATGTATTGACCGTAGAAATGTTCCGGCAATAATTTTTATGAGCAGGGATGATGTTCCCCTGGTCTCAGAAGGTGTAAGGATGGACAGAGGAATATGGACCCAGAGTGGCCACCCGACTGGTACCACCGCACAGGATAGGGAAAAATGTTAGGGAAATTGAATATTTAAGGGATAATAATTATAAAATAGCTGTACAGATTGATATTAGATTCCAGAAGTATAGATGAAGAAAATGTAAGGAAGATAGCAGACCGAAGCTTAATTGATAAAGCTAATTTATAGAAGTAAATAGAAATGAGTGTTAAAACAAGTTTAATAGGATTAGTGTGACCAGTCCTTATCAAATAAAATGTGGAAGTACCACTACCCAGAAATAAATAATTGATGAATTTGCCTCCAACAGAGAGAGAGTAGAGTAAGAAAACAGCAATTACCACCAGTCTGAATTACCAGTCAGAGTATAACCAGTTGGAAATGAAACACTATTATGAAGATAACGCCAAGACTATTAGGAGAATTGAACCAATCAACAATTTATTTTAATAAATGAGTAATACCAAAATAAATTTGTTCTAGTGGGGGGGGCTTTATGTAACGTTACATAACACGGTCCCAATAAATTAAATCATGTAAGAACATAAAGGTCAGAAATGGGTAACCTATAACTAGCTCTAAATTAAAGTATATCACTAAACATTATAAACAATTCGAGTGATATACAGTGACAAGTGAGTTATAGTGTACCCATTGAGGTAAAAAGTGAAAGTGAAGGTAACTTATTACAGAATTGTGCTGTAGGTTTGGGAATTATAAAACTATGATAGTAGACTATAATGCTACTAACTGATTCTGTATTTTTATTAATTTATTGTAATATTTATATTGTGTAGACAACCAATTGTAATACCTAAGTTAATGTTATATTTTTTCAAATATTTGTGTTATAATATAAGATAACCCAGGGTTCGTTTTAAAAAAACATAAAAAGTTTAAATATCAAAGGATAATAAAAAATTAAAATAATTCTATATGAGGGAAATGGCAACAGGAAGTAGTGCAGTGTAGGAATACAATGAGAGACTAATAAATATTATATAAATTCATTTAGAGATAATAAAAATATTAAATACTTATATACCAGGTCATAAGAAAATGAACAGAAACCTCTTATGTACAACAAATTGGTAAAGAAACCGGAATTAAAAAGAATTATTTTTCGGTAAATAAAATATCAATTTATAATAATTACAAACTGCCTGTATAATAAAAATATTTTGGGTTACTAAGAGTGACTAAAATAACAAGTATTTTTAATAATCGAATTGAGAAAATTAAACCTGGCGAGTTGACAAAATGATGCTACTACAATTCTAATAAAATATCCTTTCTGAAACTTTGGAGAAGTGAAAATTAGTAAAAATTAAAAAGGAATATGAACTCTATATAATCATACCTTATTTATCAAAATTAAAGGATTATACTCCATAATAAACTGTGAAAGAAAACCATTCTGATGATTCGGCCTAGTTTTGTGATGTTTCAAGTTGACGATAGAATATGGGCCAGACGGTAATGAAATTACAACTCAAGACGGACCTCACTAGAGAAAAGGCTTCCTTCCAGTAAGAACTATAAGAAGAGAGGTAATATAAACATGTAGTTTAAAAGTTGACGAAGAAAACGCATTCCGAATGGTTATATAGAACACAAAAACTAGTCAAAATTAATCACATGTTCTAAAGTAAACAAACGCGCACTGCTCTCTTATGGAAATTTCTGGAACTACATACTAAACGAAAAAATAAACAAATTTATTTAATATTTTTCAGTATTTGTAAAGCTTAGTAATTATCCATTTCTGACCATCTCATAACAAAAAGAACTTACCCTTAACCCTGGGGAATTATTAAGAATTATATATTAATTGATGTTTTAAAAAATAGTATAAAATTTTGTAAACAAAACCATATATGTTTTTTTCTTTAGACAATTCCATGTTTACTCGATGAAGTCGATCTTATGTTTTATTTAAAGAAAGATCAATTGTGATACTTGTATTTTGGTGGCAGGAAACAAAAACCAATAATATAATTAATAAATATTATTGAAAAATGATGTTGAATAATAAAAATGTGTTATATTTTTTGTAGTGGGTAGTTGTAATTGATTTCAGCACAAAATAGAAGAGATTGATACATTGGGTCATATTTCGCCATAGGATAGGCTGGTTGAACTATGTGTGGAAACTCGTCTCACAATTAGCTGATTTAAATCACAGCGAACAATTAGAAAAATTTCCAAAAATCGCCTAAACCGAGTGTAAATAAATGGTACTTACTCTCTCTTCCTCATAAGGCTGAACAACTTCCCTACTTGACCCCAAATCACACACTCTCGATTTCTGCTTAGATTGAGTAACATTACAAAATACTTTATTTTTTAAAAAAACTTCAGTTATTATAATTCATAAGTGGCGACTGCGGAGAGGCGGAAACTTTAATATCTCAAGGCAGTACGTTACAGATTGGCGCTTACAATAGTGGGGCTGAATTAACAATATACCGTTAACTGTAGTACACTAACACCTCTAAGAATACTGCTACATTACAGATTGGCGTACACAACATTAGGAGCTTAATTAAATAAGACGAACACCCAATAAGCCACATACAAAGTTTTCGCTAAAACCTCTACAAAAACCGCTACGTTATAATACTCAGAAACTTCGTATACTTCCAGGACAAGGAATTACAGTAATTACATTAATGATGACATCAGAGTTGAACTAGATTTTGTTCTATGTGTCTCCATATCTTTGCTATCAACACTTTAAAAAATGTATCTGCTGAATTTAAACGGGACTGTTAAAAGTGTTTTTTATGAAAAACTTGGTGGACATTTAAGTGAGGTGACAACTCTAGAGATTACTAACAAAAAGCCACATTGAATCATGTTTAATGGATGTAGAGAGAAAGTGGCTGACATAAATCATTGGCATATCTAGTAGCTCCATCTATTTAGTCAGTTATACCAAGTGGCAAACAAATACAAAAACTGCACACCTTCCAATAAAACTAGCATGCTACTTACTTTCTGTTCCACAAACAACATACACAGCAAAACCATGTTTAAAATGACGGCTACACTTTACATATATTTCCAACATACTATGTGATACATAAGTAGTTCTACAATGGGCCTCTAGAGGCCACACAAGTTCAAGTAGTGGAAACTTTGTTCTGTTTCGCTACTTAACAGGATTTTTAATTCGCAAAAAATTTAACGAAAATGTGTTTTAGGTCAGACAACATTATTCTAGGTCATGCGGCGCCCATCCTGGCCCCCATCTGGCACCCATCCTGTAGGTCTGTTCCAGAATAAACTAAACATAATAGTCATTCATAATTGATGTTAGTTGTGTGTTGATCAGATTCAAACATAATAATATTGAACTGAACGTACTAAATTGTAATCAAACATAATCAATTTGACTTAAAAGTAGTTTTTTTGTAATGGCTATGATATATTTATCTTCATTATCATCTCAAGTTTTTAAAAAACTAATATTCAATGACGAATAACTTTAAGTAGCACATACTATATAATCATTGAAATTCATGAAGTAGAAATTAAAATGGTGTTAATGTGTGGCCCATTATTTTTGTATACTAAAAGTTAAATACATGTTGTGATGTGGTATACTATTAGATTTATGAGTCTGAAGTCTGATAGAGAAACTGAAGGTAGGCAGCTCCTGCTTTCCAGCAACCATGATATAACGTACACAGCAGGTGTATATTATAATATATGCAAAAAATGCATGCCTCTTGCTCCGCTTGCCATCAGTAACCCACACTAAAGAAAAAAATCCTGTCCCACAATCTTCCCCATGGAAAAATCTTGCCACTGTGTATACTGGAATTTTAGTACTTCTTGAAATTTACTAAAAATTAATGTTTCTTTTCTAGGGAGTACCAAATGATGAGCTACATTTTGGTGAAAAGTGGTTTCATGGAAAGTTGGCTGGAGGAAGAGCAGAAGCTGAAGAATTACTTAGAAAGTATTCTCGTCTTGGTGACGGAACTTTTCTAGTCCGTGAAAGTGAAACCTTTGTTGGAGATTACTCACTTTCATTTTGGTACTAACACCTCTTATTCACATGTAAAAAACAGTCATATGTTAGTGTGAGGTTTTTAGATTATAAAATAGTTATATGAATTTTATCCCACATAATGTTAAATTTTATATTTTTATGTAGTACTAGCGGAATACCCGTGCTTCGCTACGGAGTTTCACGTTGTACGTAATGAAAATGTTAGTTTAATTAATAAAGTTCAATTAAAGTAGGTTTCTTAAAAATAAATAGCTGTTGCCCACGACTTCGTTTGCGTGGTCTTCAATTTAATGCGATAATATATTTAGAACAGAATCTATTCTACTGGGTTGCCAGAGTAACCAGATCTAATAGTTTTTTAAGACCCCAAAGGACCCCCCAGAGGATCGTATCGAAAAAAACACCTGTCCTATGTTGGTTCTCCCATTGCGTAAAATATTTGTGCCAAGTTTGGTTGAAATCGGTCCAATGGTTTAGGAGGAGATGTGGAAGACCCCAGAGGACCCCCCAAAGGATCGTATCGAAAAAACACTTGCCCTATGTTGGTTCTCCCTTTGCGTAAAATATTTGTGCCAAGTTTGGTTGAAATCGGTCCAGTGGTTTAGGAGGAGATGTGGAAGACCCAAAAGGACCCCCGAAGGATCATATAGAAAAAACACATATCCTATGTTGGTTCTCCCGTTGCGTAAAATATTTGTGCCAAGTTTGGTTGAAATCGGTCCAGTGGTTTAGGAGGAGATGTGGAAGACCCCAAAGGACCCCCCGAAGGATCATATCGAAAAAACACATATCCTATGTTGGTTCTCCCGTTGCGTAAAATATTTGTGCCAAGTTTGGTTGAAATCGGTCCAGTGGTTTAGGAGGAGATGTGGAAGACCCCAAAGGACCCCGTCAAAAAAAAACACCTATCCTATGTTGGTTCTCCCTTTGCGTAAAATATTTGTGCCAAGTTTGGTTGAAATCGGTCCAGTGGTTTAGGAGGAGACGTGGAAGACCCCAAAGAACCCCCCAAAGGCCCATCGAAAAAAATTCAGAAACGTTCGCGGGCGTGCGCACAACAACTCACCGAAGTTTCATCGCAATCGGATGAATGGTATAGGAACGCATACGGGACAAACAAAGAAACAAAGAAACATTCATTTTTATATACAAGATTCACTCTGGTAAGACTTGAGCAAATGGAAAGCTGTCTAAAAGAATTGAATTTAAAGAAACAAACTCACCTTCATTCCATATAGCTCCATGATTTAAGAAAATATGAAGAGGCAGCAGGTCACTTTAGGAAAAAATGGATGATGCAATGCGATGCGTCAGGTAGTGGGACGTCTTTGCAGCCATGGCTGAATTGCAGCTTCCGGGACGTGCCCGATGGCTGCCAGATGAAAACAGTGCGGACTTTCTATCAGAAAGGTTCCTAAAATCAAGGAAGGACACACCAACCAGTTAACTGAGAAGGCCCCAGAAATTTATAAACAGCTTTATTTTATGTGGTATTTAGGTCATGGTAGCACTGCCACTGGTGGCGAGGCAAACGGCAGATGCCGCACGCACCCGGCTCAGTAGGCAGGCGCCTGTCATTCCCCGTGAGGCAGGGAACCTCCGTGCTGGTGGCAAATGATAATAACACCAAGTAGTGTGCCAACATACTTGGAGAAGGATTGCACTGAAAGGAAGGTAACAAGGAATGGAAGTTGCTGGGGCTACTTAGAGGGCATCAAGATAGAATTATGGGGGGTCGTCTAAAATCGCCCGAGGGAGTTTGACTCGTATAGGGGGTGGTGGCTCAGACATACTAAAGGTCCTCAGAAAAGGAAAGGACGAGGTCGCTGCAGAAGGAAAGAGATTTTCTGCGAGCGACCGGACAAAGTCAGCAAGAGTAGGGACTTGAAGGCCTCCATGAATAACAGTATTTCTCACAAACCATGGAGACCCCGACAAGGATCGGAGGGTACGGAACTGGAAAGCTTCCAGCCTACACCTGTTAGTGGTTGACAAAAGCGACCACCATGCGGGAGCAGCATAGGCCAACACTGACCGAAGAAACAAGGAAAAAAAGAATAGACGAGAAACGGATTATCCTGCATAGTAGAATAGAGAAAAATACTGCTAAACGGTCCAGGGGGGGAATGTGTGCTCCTGATCTCTTACAGTGCTCGTATGCTGCCCTTGTGTTGGGAGAGGCACTTGCAGTGTTGCCTGGTCAAAGTTTGAGATGTGACTGACTGAGTCATACACAAAATACGAATTTCCTGAAACATTAGATATGCGTGTTAGTTGATCGATGCAATCGATAGTCGAGATTGACTAAATAATAAATTACCTTTAGGAACAGTTAGGAAGTTGTATAAGTTACATAAGTGGAGTAATTATTGATTAATATTATTTCTACTGTCAAATGGATTATAATATTTATTATTGTAGTACAGTAGAATAAATCTTTAAGTTCCAGAGAAATTGGTAGACACAGATGTCTGTAAACAACTATAAAAATATATAGTCAATGTGTCATATATAGTCATTATTAAGAAACAAGAGTATAATCACCAGAAAGATGTAGAATTAATTACTCTATGTTTGTGGAAGACTAGAAACCATCATGATAAGTGATGATATTGCTGAAAGTTTTATGGCTATTGATACAATATGTGCTTATATGGTGACTCAAATTGCACTAATGTAAACATATACTATAATACTGCCCCTCCTGAAGACTGTTCATCATGAATTTGCAAATACACTTTGTGATAATATTTAGCCATGCAGTTTAGACTAAACTCTTCTAAACAGAGTAATAGCCTCCCAGTTAGCCTGGAGTTTTGGAGAGTGACCGTGATGGCACTTTGAGACTCCTTCCTTTTGTCCCACACTACTACTATGGATGTTGTATTGTGCTTTCATTTTGCCATTGGCTATCTTTATTTGCCCCCTCATCAGTTAATTAATTTCTTATATTTGGTTATCCAATTGTAAAGCATGTAGGACTTGGTGCTAACTCCCAAGTGATCCAAACATTAAGTCCCTAGGAAGATGAATCTTTGCCTAAACACTAAATTTTCTAGAGTTGGTTATGTTTATGCACTACTGACTTGTAAACCATTATGAATACAGAATAGCGGATCCAGACTGTTTGATTCTTGTTGACAAACTTTGACTGGTGCTGACTTTGACAGGTGGTATTCAGTATTCTGCCAGACAGAGGTAAAGAAGTATTTGTCCACTTCTTTCAAATATTTAGAGGTTGATAACAATTCTTTCAAAACAATGACTCGAGATCCCTCCTTAATCAATATGCAGTTCCATTAGACTACAACAACAGAAGATGTGACCTGATTTTGGAATGTGTAAACTTCCATCCGTTTAGTATAATATTCATTTAAAACCATGACATACCATTTTCTACTGTCTATAATTGGATAGAGATACCCTCAAACAGAAGTCCAACATTATACTTTCACATGTTTTCCTTTTTCTAGTTAGTAAACCCTGACTTCCAGCACATATGTCACAAATACAACAATTAGTTGTGACTATATATTTACATTTGATATAATAAAAATTTTACACTTCCACCTACCTTAAGTGCTTATATGTGTCGGCCGGATCTCTGGTGGTGGACTAACCCCGTTCATACAACGAACTGATCAGTGCAGCAAATGAAATGAGGTGTTTGCAAATTATATACGTGTTTATAAATTATATACAAAGTTTATATACTGTTTATATACTGTTTATATACTGTTTATTCTTTTGCAAAGAAACTTGTTTAACAAATTATATAAGATAGTAGATAATATTTTATTTTGTATTAACGTGACATTTAGTATTCAAACTTCTTTCTATGCATGAAATATAAAAAAGCATAAACCCTTTCACATTATTATGTTTAACAAAAACAGAAAAACTTTAACTATCTAACATCTAAACTTATTCATTCTAAGAGAACCAATACTTTTTATTTTTTCTTATATACACACACAACTCACATCCAAAATTATTTGAGATCTCATTTTATTTTATTTTTAGTTTATTCCCCAAAATGAATCTAATTTTTAACTGTTATTTTATTCGCCCATTTATAAAAAAAAAAACTGTTGCGTATTCAAAACTTACGTGGTCCAACGCCATTGCGTCACCGCGTGTTTACGCACTTTCACTATTTTGCCGAATATCGTTAAATTTTGTCCATTGTTATTATCTTAGTAACTCCTAATTTATTCTTCTAACACTTTTGATGAAATTTAATACATTTTATTAAAATTAGACTCTGTTTTTTATGAGTCGTGTCTAATACCACCGGCCGGGGTGATAACTGGGCTAAAAGTGAGCCCAAGACTCCCCAATATACCTTTTAGATGAACGGGAAGGCACTAACGTCAGACTGCGACTTTTTCGTCGCCGTACACTGAGGTGTTAACTGTCCATGGGCCAAGTCAACCAGCGACGTTATGCGGTGACGATATTAGAGGCTTAGGTGGGTGGAGCCTCTTCGTTGATTTCCTCCATCTCCAAAGCACATGGCAAGAAAATCTTTCTGCGTAGCCATTTTTGTAGCGTTGGTTCCAACTGTTGTGCGTAGAAGGTGCGCCCGGGCTCGTGTACGCGCACACAGTACGTGACAATTATTCGGTTCACAACCAAGTATTGCGTTCTCTGACTACACCCAGCCCAAAAAGTTATGTTACTGTTCATTGTTTGAATCCAACACTATTTCACATGGGACTTGCAATGATGATACTAAAGAAATTTAAATAAATTTAATAAAAAATAAAAGCCCCCATTTTGACACATTACAGTACCCCCCCCCCAATGAGAGGTTTTATGACCAAGAGCATAAAAACTCTTATTGCCTAACCTAAAGGGATCAGTGCGGATATGGAGCCATAACCCCCCTTTAATCCTTTATCACAAACACTATGGGTTTAACTACCCCCCCTAGTCAAAGCAACATCTATCCGACTTTGCTGGACTTTCTTCGAGAGAATCCCAACACCACAAAGTTAAACAGACCCGAGACTTCGCTGTGCTCCGACACGTCGGTCAGAACAGGTAAGCCCCACAGTATCACTTGGCTTTTAAGCATTCCATAAAAATATTGTTACGACGGTCTACTCGATCGTCGTAGGTACAGTGGAAACAAAATAAGTACAAGACACCAATTAAGTCACTAATCACACCTTTAATTGTTACAGTAAAAATAGTTCGTAATTAACAACACAGTCTCTACAACAAATCAAATGAAAATTGTACACACGTAATAAAATGTCCACAAATATTAAAACTCAATTGTATTACAATTATACCGTCTGATTATAAAACGCAACACTTCAATAATAACTACTTGAACGTACACAGTAATAACTCGAACCACTCTGGAAATATATCGCACTAATACTCTCGAACCGCACTAACCAATATCTCGCATGGAACTGAAAACTAAGGCCGCTAACCGATGTATTTATAGTCACGCTCACACACCAGAAGCTTCCAAACTGCGTCTTATATCTCGTGAACTACGTAATTACTACGGCCTTGACACAGTCCGAGCGCCCGAGCGAAGCCCAGCACAGTCGAGAAAATTCTTGCAAAATGCGTCTAGTAGCACGTACACCACACGCTTACGTCGAGATCTTTCTGGCACATTCGATAAACGCGTAGATTGTTCTGTGCTGTCGTAGCACTGCCCCCTCCTTAAGCCTGTTCGTCCCGAACTGGCAAAGCATCTCCGAAGTAATACTCGACCAGGCGATCTAGGTGGATGTCCTTGCGACGGATAATTTTCCCGTTCTTCGAATTTAGTCTCGTGTGATCCGAACATCACGTTCCCAGGAATGCGAATCTTTCGCGCAACCACTAGCTTCGCTGGAATCACTCTCGATGCGTCATGTACTAATGACCTAAATACCACTGGCTGATCCAAGCTTGTTTGGTTCTCGTCAACAACCTCTTGCGTAACCTCATCTTCAGCCACTTTACCCTCGGGCGCTTCTATCAGCTCAGGAACAAGCAAGAGTTTTGTCTCGACACCCATAGTTGGCTTTCGAATCACTTCTTTTGTCGTTATACTTATTTGTACTTCCTCTGCTAGTTCTTCCTCCATTTCCGCTTGCAACAGGGAAGTTTCCTCTTGACCAGACTCGTTGACTTTTTCTTTGACTAATGCCACTCGCTTAATCGAATGGTTGGTAGACCCTGTCATTTTAGCCATGCAAAGCTTTATCTTCTCTTGGCCAACTTTCAGGACATTCTCTCTTAAGTCCACAACGAATCCGTAGGCATTCATAATGTCCGTGCCAAGAATCACTTCATCGACAATGTCTGCAACGAGCATTTGGTGGCTAAACTCAAGAAGACCCAGGCGTACACGTACGTCTACCTTTCCTAGCACCTTGACGGGGCTTCCAGTCACAGTCTGTATTGTACAAGAGCTAATTAGAGGATGGCGGTTACAGACTAAGTCAGGGCGCACAATGGACACTGTTGCGCCCGTGTCAACTGTAAATGATGTTGGTTTACCATCCGCAAATCTATTAACAATCAAGTTTCCACTGATCTTATGTAGCGTGGAAACTGTGTGCTGTTCTGGGCCTTTACTTCTCCAATTGGTGCGATCAGTCTCTTCTCTCTGTATCTTCTTCTCCCAGCAGTCTACCTGTAGATGACCACGTTTTCCACAGTTGTAACATTTCGGTCTTCTGTCTTTTTCAAATCGTTGCGACTCCCTTGAACTTTTGAATTGTTTGTCCAACAACACTGTTTTTCTGCACCCATCGTAACGGTAATGTGATACAGGGATCTTCTGACTGCAACGTGATGGCACAAACCCATTAATGTAGCGGGACGCTGACTTGGCAGCTTCAAACTCTAGGGCATGAACAAGAGCGTCTGATTTATTATCATGCCGAGCCATTCTTAACACTTGTTGTAACTGACGATCTCTGATACCGTCAATAAACATAATGAGAGAAATCCACTTCCGGAAGTCCTCCGATTCTTCGGGATAAGCCAATCTCGTCAGTCGGTCGATATTCGCTTCAAACTCTTGAAGGCTCTCCCCTGAACGCTGTCGCCTCGCTGTAAGTTGTTCACGGTACACTTCGCACAAATGCTGGTCACCGTACCGTAATTCCAGAGCTTTAGTTAATTCGGCATAGACGTTCTGACTGTTAGATGGCACTTTGTGTATTACCTCTGCGGCAGGTCCTTTTAACGCAAGAATGAGTGAGAGGCCTTTCTCTTCTTCCGTCCAGTTATTTAAGCGAGTGGCAGCTTCAAATTGGCGATGATAAGTTGCCCAGTGGATGCTTCCATTAAACGACGGGGCCTTTGCAAAAACTGACCCTACTTCAGTTAATAGCGTTCTTTGATTTCTCTGATATTTTGAATCTTCTAAGCTTGACATACTTGTTTTCATAGTTGACACAGATTTTTCTATTTCAGATATTCTGTCAACTTGTTTGTTCAGCTCACCTTGTAACAGGACAAATTTTGCAGTGGTATCCTCTTGTACGAACGTCTTAACGTCGTCTGCTTGACGGCTAAATTCTTTTTTTCGTCCCTCTGGTATTTCATTTTTACGATTATGTTTTTCGTCTTGTCGTTTTTCTGCTTCTTCTCTTTCCTGTCTTCGTTCTTCTTTTTCTTGTTTCTGACTTTGCTGTAGCATTGCTCGGAATGCTTCTATCATCTGACTGGTATCCATTTTTTTAATTAATTACGAACTACACTCGTCTTGTACAAAGTATCTACTGTTTCCACTGTTAACCGTTCTATCCCACTTCTGACACCACTGTTACGACGGTCTACTCGATCGTCGTAGGTACAGTGGAAACAAAATAAGTACAAGACACCAATTAAGTCACTAATCACACCTTTAATTGTTACAGTAAAAATAGTTCGTAATTAACAACACAGTCTCTACAACAAATCAAATGAAAATTGTACATACGTAATAAAATGTCCACAAATATTAAAACTCAATTGTATTACAATTATACCGTCTGATTATAAAACGCAACACTTCAATAATAACTACTTGAACATACACAGTAATAACTCGAACCGCTCTGGAAATATATCGCACTAATACTCTCGAACCGCACTAACCAATATCTCGCATGGAACTGAAAACTAAGGCCGCTAACCGATGTATTTGTAGTCACGCTCACACACCAGAAGCTTCCAAACTGCGTCTTATATCTCGTGAACTACGTAATTACTACGGCCTTGACACAGTCCGAGCGCCCGAGCGAAGCCCGGCACAGTCGAGAAAATTCTCGCAAAATGCGTCTAGTAGCACGTACACCACACGCTTACGTCGAGATCTTTCTGGCACATTCGATAAACGCGTAGATTGTTCTGTGCTGTCGTAGCAATATCTAATAACAGTCCTTTCATTCTTCCACATCCTTCACTGATGAGTTTCCCTTTAATTGTAAATAATTGTATTGGTTCGCTGAAAACAAAGCATTGGTTCTTGTTTATACTTAATCATACATATATATTCTTAACAGTAGCTTAATCATACATATATATTCTTAACAGTAGTGTAAACATTTGTTATTTACTATACATGTTGACCTGTCCAGTCTGAAACGTCAAACAAAATTTTTTAAAATAAAAAATTCAAAAATCTTCAGATTCGCTTCAAAATTAATCAAATACAGTTACCAATTCAAATGAAAAAGTCAATCATAATCTGTCAACTATCATCTTCAATTACCAAATTACAAGTTTTTTTTTTTATCAAATTAAAAATTTCTCAAATTTAAAAAATAAAATTTTCAGAATAATTATTAAAAGCATCAACTATTTTTTAATTAATTTAACTTTTCTAAATTTTAATTAATTATGTCATTCAAAAATTTTCATTTCCATTAACTCATCTAAAATTACTTAACTGCTTCTCAAATTACACTAAGTTCCATCTCAGATTTCATTATCAACGTTAAATCCAAATAATTTTCAAACTAATTTTCAAATATGGTGTACCTACATAAATTCATCATAATACATGTGGTCCAAAGTAAATTACATAAAACACCAAAATTAAACAAAATTGTAGATACATGTTATACATATAAAACACGATAAAAAAATACAACTTAATCTAACATACATTACATTTCAAAATAATTACATATCAATTCCCCATGTCATGAGCATATAATACAATCATGTTGACCTACTATACATACTCTGAATAAAAAAAAAAAACTCATCATGATATATTAATTACTAGAAATGGCCAAGTACATAAAAACAAATACATACACATTACTACATTTAAAATATTCTACTTTTAAAGTCTCTAAGTCATGAAATTAGTTATTTCTGTTTATCATTTTCATCCCTAATTAGTTTGGGTGATTTTCCAGTCATTAATAATAATCTGATTTATTGAATGGGTATTTAAATATAACCCCTACCCCACTTCTTCCTCTAACAACCACTAATGGACTTGCATAGGGTGACACCAGTCTCCCAAAAATATTTACCAGTAATTCTCTAACTCAGCTTAAATCATTCTCCACTTATAATCAAATACCTGCTAACCTCTTTGTACCTAGGATGTGTGTTCCTTGTTCCCTTCCCGTATACTCATTCCCTTATTAGTTCCTGGCCCTTTCCCAGGTAACTCCGCCAAACCCCATTCAAAACTATTCACCTCCCGCCACAACGTCTTGCATTGAGGACTCCTTACCACACCACCCTCACTACAAAATTTCACCACCATCTGTTTACTCTCCAATTACATTACTCACTTTCTCTACCTACATGCACTCCCGCTCCCTACTGTGTCCCTATTAATACCCTGTTTCTGTATTACTTTTATTCCAAAATTCGTATTTTGTCTAATACCCATTTAAGTTAACTCGGACTGACCCAATGCCTTATTGAAATAATTATCATCACCCAAACTTCATCTTTTACAACACTTTACATTAATATGATCATTGAAAATTACACTAGGAAATTCATAACTACCTCGAATTAATTTCATTACGTTATGTAAAACCTTTTAAACTCATTTAAAATTTATTATTCAAACATTAAACATTTTACTTTATTTAAATTGCATTATAAACTTCATACTTACATCACATCACTCAATTGAATAAACACATGACTCCTGTCACAAATTCAAAATATAAACGTTCATTACAACAATATAATATACAAAACCCTATGTACTTTCTGATATATATCTCAGCGACCATATGACTCCACAACTAAACACATTTTACTCATTTACTATTTATTATCAAAGTTCAAATCTCAGAAACATCATTTAAATTCATTATCAACAATTATTTCTACCAAATTTAAATTAATTAATTCAGCTACAATTTATTGTAATTCAATCAGTTATTTAAACACAACATTACTTTAATTACAATTCCAAAACAATTCTAATTCGTTTATTACCACCTGTCATTATTTATTTTGTCTGATATAATATCATTATTATTATTAAATCAATTTCTACTACATACACATTGTTTACATAAAATACATTTTACAACACAAACACAGTTAATTTCACTATAAATTTATTTACAGTTTCTTGTCATTATTTTTCTTGTTTACCACACCTCATTACATAATCTAGCCAAGTCATTACCATGAACTAAAATAATCAAATGTCCATTCACTGATTGTTTATTTAACCCCCATCATCGTAAATTAGCCTTACTTTCTGTTACAACACAAATAAGCCACCCCAATACCAGGGATAAAAAAGATGAATCATGAATATAAAAAAGTAATTCGTATAAAATAAAAAGTTTAATATAATGAAAATAAAATGACGATGACATGACAAATGACGACATGACCTAACCCAAGTGATTGACCAAATAAAAAGAACCAAAAGGAGAAGGGAAAAGACGAAAACAAATAAGAAAGGAATTGAACAAAATAAGAAGAACCAAAAGAAGAAGGGAGCAACAAAACCAAACAAGAATAAAACCAAATAAGACAGTGATTGACCAAACCAAATGAAGAAGGGAAAAAACCGAAACCAAACAAAAATGAAACAAATTGAAGGAATTGAATGACTCAATGCAACATAATAAAATAAACCCAAAGGAGAAGGTGGAAAACCAAGATATAAATGAAATTCACTGAAAGTGAAGAAGGAGAAAAAAGAAAAAAAAGAAACAAACCAACGATAAAGGGAAATAAAATGAAATCAAGTGATAAGGCACAAACAAGTAATATAGAATACAAGCAGGAGAAATGGTACACTCAAATGTAATATTGGAAACGAAACCAATAACTAACCTAAATAAATAATAAATATTATTATCAATTCATTGATAAAAGTAACTGATATGTGATGAAACCCAATTAAATACGATTAAAAGTACACTAACCCACAAATTAGAGTTAGATGTAATGATGAAATCGATAGAGACATAAAATTGTTAATATTATTAATGATATTTGTAATGAAAGAGATAGTAAGGTAGTGAGAAAATAAACTTTAGTAAATAAGAAAGAGAAAGTAATTACAAGGATTACCTACCCATTTAGAAACACTTAAAATAAAAACATTTAAGGAGTGCAAAAGTGGAAGTGTAAAAACCCCAAAGTAAAGTGATAAAGAAAAAACACTAAATAAATTATAATAAACAATAGATAATTTAAAAGTGAAGGTAATGAATAAATAAGAATAGTGTAAATGATAGTATTATGAAAAATAGTGAAGGATAGAAAAAACACGTAGTAAATCAATAAGAAACACTAAATGATTAATGGTGAACTATATTAGTAATTGAGAATGTTGTTAAGAATAGTATTAGATGTAAACAATTAATTAAGAAGTAATGAACACTGAAGAGTGATGATAACAGTATTAATTAAAAAAGAATCTTATTGTTAAGTTTAATTGAATACAATTGTAGTTAAAAGGGAGAATCCCATGAAAGAGGAAACAGATAGTGTTACCATGGAGTGAAGGTAAAGATTATGTAAAAAAATAAGAAGTTAAAAACAAAATCAATAAACACCCCATGTTATAAGGGATAATTATTTAAGTCAGTTCAAAAGGTGTGATGTTGTTTAACACCCAAAAAATAGTATAAAAGGAAATGAATTGTAAACTAACACTATATAATAATTGTTAAATAATTGTTTAATCAAATTTATGAATAGGATATGGCTGGAGGAATTGTACAGACCATAGGCCTAGATGTTATATTTTATGTAATAAAAAATAGTAAGTAATAGCCATATTGTTAGCAATGGCAAGTTAAATAAACATGCAGAACTTAGAAAACGGGAAAATCAGTTGGTAAATAATTAGCAATCCATGATGTGTAAAATAATAGTAACATACAAATAACACAAAAACAGATCCAAAACACATCAACAAATAACAAAACAAAACACATTAGAATAAAATGAGATATAATTTGTATAAAATAAGTAAATATAATCAATGGCTACTTAGGCCCATGAAATGCCTAACTGCCAGAAACAAATAAATACAAGTTGTAAGAAATTAACAAAGAAATTAACAGATCCAAGGCGAATAACCAACCAAGGATAATTTGTAAATCTTATTAAAAGAAAAATGTTAGTATAAGGACTTAAATTAAAAAAGAAAAGTAATTAACAAATGTTAACATAATTGACAAAAGTTAATATCTTATAGAACCCAACCTTATGTGGTATCAAAACAATCTTTGAAAGGAAATAATAATAGTTGTGATAATATTTAATATGTAGGGAGGAAGACAGAAGAATATAAGCAATCAGAAGATATACAGCTATTTTGAATAATAATTCAAATTTGATAACAATGGTAATAAACCAAGATTAACCAATCAGAATTAGCATGTAACCATGACAACAGACGTTGGTTACGAATTTTTCCGTTAATTTATAGTACTCTCAAAGTGACGCTCGTCAAGATTAGACGCCAAATATTGAATGACCTAAATTTTCATTTTTAAATGTATAAAAGTAATCTAAATTCAAAAATATGAACCAGCAAGAAGAAGACGAAGGACCATAACATTTAACAGATGCCAAGGACCATTTTACACGAGAATTAAATGAAAAACCGTCTACATCTAACATGAAAAGGACGCAAGACATACTTAAGCCCCAAGATTATTGAAAATTGATGACTGATGTAGCCCAATTACCTTCTTGACTGACGACTGTTAATACCAAGTCGTCTGATTTGATAAGTATAATTGAATTACCCAAATTCCAGGAATAAACTCATTTTAAATATTTCTAACAGTAAATTGAACTCTCACTATAAACTGTATATTCTCTTTCAAAGATTAATTAAGAAAAATGAAACACTGAAAATTTTGTTAATTTAGAATATAACCTGTTGATCGAATACGAACTTTAGAAACACACTTAACTACACTACAGAACAAATTATAACCAGACACATTATTATTTAAGTACAAATAATGTAAGGTAATGTACTTTTTATTGTAATCATAATTAATATTTGTCTTGTAATCAAAAGAACTCCAGATTTTGAATGAGTACAATTGTAAACTAACAAAACAGTAGCCATACTGGACTGAATATATCGTTACAAAATCGATTTCGTCAACCTGAGAGAAATTGTTTCATAACTAATGTCGGTGCAAATTTATTAATAAACAAGTATAATTTTCTTGTCAGACTGAAACATTACAAATCGATAAATAAAGTAACTAGTACAGAGTATAACCATTGTTTTTATTTTATAGTGAGTGTATTGTATAATTTGTGCTTGTTAACGAACTAGATTTGACGGCCAGCGCTCACGCTGCAATTCGACAAACTACCTGCTCGATTCAGGAGGTCGAACAGGCGGGAATAAATTTGAATGCCCCGGCCGTCATCGCTGAGAACACCTTTTTAACACATTATTTAATAAGTTTAATTGTTTTCAATAAACAATTTGGCGCCACCCGGGATTCACAAAACCCTATTTAATAACAGGTAAGGTTACTACTGCGTTGTACTGGTAATTAAAACATCGCTACGTACTTCGTTAGCGCAAGGATTGAAGTAATGACACCAGTGTGAGGCGAACACACTACCTATACACTTTTTTACAGAGACGACCGAGTCCCTTCATTACAGATTGGCTCCCAACGTGTGGCTTAAACAAGGCGGATGCCCACATAGCTTCGTTACAGATTGGCGCCCATCGTGGGGCTAGAAAAGAAGACTAGCGGCGATTATGAGACATTCCATGGTTGCAAGATATCAAGCAAAAAAGGGAACTGAAGGTACTAACGAAGAAGAAATGGAAGAGGTTGAAGAAATGATCGAAGAGGATCCCCAAGAGGACCAACCGGAAGACCCAACCCAACCAGAACCGGAAGTGGAAGGAATAGTCGGTGGACCAACCAAGTAAACCCATTCAGAAGGAGGACCTGAGCCTGCAAGATATAATGAATTTCATCGCAGAAACTTCAAAGAAAACGAAGGAGGAAATTAATGGAAAAATAATGAAAAGTAGACCAAAATAGTGAAGAATTGAAAAAATGGAGGAAAAAATTATTGAGACACTGAACAACAAAATTGAAAGAAATAATGAAACATTGAAGCAGCAGATAAATGAGAAAATGGAGGAACATAGCAATACCTTAAGGAAGAACCAGGAAGCTCTACAACAATGTTTGACGGAGGACATCCAAAGAAGTAATGAAGAATTGAAGGGAGAATTAAGATACATACTAATAGGACATCGTGAAGAAGTCAAGCAGACAAAAACGGGGATGAATAAGAAATGGGAAGAAACAAGTTACCCAGCAGATCAACTTAAGGAAACAGTAGATAGTGGTTTCACACAACTAAATGAAACACTAGACAACACTTCTGAAGGTAGTAAGGAGGTAGAAATTAAAGAAGAATCAAGTGTATTGGTACCTGGGAATAAAGATAACAACAACAAAAAGAAAATCAAGCGCTTAGAAATCAACCGTAGAAGAGTAAAGAAGAATCGAATAAATAAGAAGATTAAGGAAACAAAGGAAATAGGAAAAATATATAAAAAGAAACTACTAAAAATGAGAGAAGAATTGGAGATGATGAAGCATGGACTATCGATGTGTTTAATTTATCCCTTACCGACCAAAGCAAATTAATAAAATATAAAGACTGTAGGAGGACCTTAAAGGAAAAAATAGAAGGGATTCGCAACAAACCAGCGGAGGAAAACTTCAGCAAATCGATATGAAAATGGAAATTACCAGAAATAGAAATGCTGAATAAAAAACCAATGATAACATCAATGATGGAGGTAAAATTAACTTCTCTGAATAATGAACCGCAGAATAAAATGATGGAAGCAGTCATGGATACCAATGAACATATGATATTAGAAGAATTGTGGTACAAGACAGAAGAAACCTATATCACAAGGAAGAAAATAGTTCTATACACCAAGGTCATCCGAACCACAAGTACAGAGGAAATGATGGACCATGGGTAAACAAAGTGAAGACGAACACGCCGAGAAAGGGGACTGATTTTCAGGGTAATGACCAAGCAAACCAGTGGAAGGGAAGGAGCATTAAATTAATTAAACCAATTAAGAATAACCAAAACAAGAAACATAAATGATATTTAAAGAAAAAACTTAAGAATAATTGACAAGAAATGACTAAATGACTAAGACGAATTAAATGAGAACTATCAAACCATAATAAATAAATTTACTAATTGTCCAGAATAAATGTAGAAAACCAAACATTTGAAGGAGAAAAGGAGAAGATTGCCAAAGTGTATTACATAATAACGGATAGGAAGGACCTGGAAGATATTGTAAACGAAATAGTGCTACAGCAGAAGCAAGACACCAAAATCTTAAACATACGAAGAAGACTGTTGGAATCTGAGGAAATTATAAATAACTTTTATTGCATACACAAAGATATACTATTCATTAAAACCAAAAGGAACAAAGGAATATGGAAAATAGTAGTTCCAAAATCAATAGAAAACAAAATAATTAAAGATTACCATGTCAGATACGGACACATGGGAACACTCAAAATGGTAAAAGCATTAGAGGAAGAAATGTTCATAAAAGGTATAACTAAAAAGGTAAATAAAAACATTAAAACCTGCACAATATGTCAGATGGTCAAAACGAATAACGAGAGAAAGGATGGAACGATGATACCCATCACTTCAAATGCCAAACTGGAAAAGGTGTTTCTCGACATATGTGGACCATTCCCACGTAGTGGAGGGAGACACAGATACAAGTACATAGTGATTCTATTGGACCATTACACCAAGTACACCAAATTATACGCTATAAACAGAGCCACAACAAATAAAATATTAGACATCATAAAAAATAAATACATTACAGAAATTGGAAAACCATACATGATAATAACAGACCATGGAACACAATTCAAAGGGAAAAAGTGGAAGGAGGAACTAGTAAAAATAAACATAAAAACATATAAAACATCTGTATACCACCCTAGCAGTAATCCCACAGAGAGAGTGTTAAGAGAGGTGGGACATATTTTAAGAACATATTGCAATGATAATCAAAAGGAATGGCAGAAATATTTAACTTCAACCGAAGTATTTTTGAATATAAGTTATCACCATTTTATTGAGAACACCCCATATTTAATGATGTTTGGAAGAAAACCCCATAGAGAGATACAGGAACTAATAGAATTTCCGAACAACCCAGAAGACCCGTATGATGAAAACAAATGGTACAGCCGAATAATGGAAAAAATCGAGAAACAAAAAGCAAAGTATTCTCAAAACCAACTTAAAACAATTAAATATAAGAAGGAGAAAGAGTATTGATAAAAACCCGTGAACTACCCAGTACGATTGAAGGTATGACAAAGAAACTGTTATTATTATACATAGGACCTTATGTCATCACCAAGGACAATGGTAACAATACTTATGAAATAAGTAACATAACCACCAAAAAGATAAAAGGAATCAAGCTTCTATAAAAAAGTTTTACGAAGAAAAATAACCTATAATAAATAAATAAAGAAATACCAAAATCCAAAAATTATGTGAGCACAACTTACAACAATATTTCGATGACTTATGAGGCCTAAAATAAAATATTAAAAGAACGAATAAGTTATAAAAATTCCTACAAAGTAAGAACAACAAACTTACAAAAATTATTCGGAATAATATTTAAAACTAAACAAGAATAAAATCAAGCAAAAACTGCTGAGAAAAAAAATATATATATATATTTCATCACTTTCTGCTACAGTCCGTTTCTTGATGTATATAATACTTTAATATTTATACTAAATTTACCTCAAGATGTTTTTTCTATTTGGAACATGTTTCGAGAGTTCCTGTTCTCTCATCTTCAGCCTTCGCCATCTTGTTTCTGGTGAAGTATTTGTGTGTTGGCTGCTGGATTTTATTAAGGTTGTTTGTTGGTCTTTGGTCTTTTAAAGTTGTATTATTGTGTGTGGTTGTGGTATATGTTTTTGTATTTTGTGTATTTTCGATGTTGAGTGTTTTGAATATTGTGTTATGTTTTGTATTGATTTGTAATACAAATCAATACAAAACATAACACAATATTCAAAACACTCAACATCGAAAATACACAAAATACAAAAACATATACCACAACCACACACAATAATACAACTTTAAAAGACCAAAGACCAACAAACAACCTTAATAAAATCCAGCAGCCAACACACAAATACTTCACCAGAAACAAGATGGCGAAGGCTGAAGATGAGAGAACAGGAACTCTCGAAACATGTTCCAAATAGAAAAAACATCTTGAGGTAAATTTAGTATAAATATTAAAGTAATATATATATATATATATATATATATATATTGTGTATAAAGCAAATATACAGCAAATGGCTAAAGCAGAATATTGGTAAACAACCAAGAAAAAGAAAAAAAGATGTCTAAGATAACTAGAATGATCAAAAGAAGAAAAGAAAAACGAACTAATGAAAAGTTAGAAATGATGAAATTAACAACAAAATAAATAAAAAACAATAAATTGTATGAGTAAATAACAGTATATAGCAAAGGTATAGCAGAAGGAAGAATGAGTAAAAGGTTAAAGTGATCTAAAAACAAACAACAATGTGGACAATCCCAAAATTATTATTATTAATTTAAGTCACGAGATGACAAAAAAGGTATTTAAGATTGACTGAGAATAGGTCCAGCAATCAATTAACTGAGCAGAGATGATGTTCCTCTGGTCTCAGAAAAATGGGTAGTAATGGAAGAAACCAGCTACTAAAAAGTTAGGGAAAAAATTATATAAAAGGGAGAACACACTAATGGAAATAAATAAAAATAGATCTAAATAAAATGGAATGGATGAAGTAAGAAGAGAAAGAAGAAAGGAGAAATAAACAAGAAAGAAAAGGGAAAAATAATATATAACTGATAATTTCATAAAAAACTATGATAGTGTTTTATCAAAATGATCAATTTTGAAGGAGAGGCATTATGTTACAACACAAATAAGCCACCCCAATATCAGGGATAAAAAAGATGAATCATGAATATAAAAAAGTAATTCGTATAAAATAAAATGTTTAATATAATGAAAATAAAATGACGATGACACGACAAACGACGACATGACCTAACCCAAGTGATTGACCAAATAAAAAAAACCAAAAGGAGAAGGGAAAAGACAAAAACAAATAAGAAAGTGATTGAACAAAATAAGAAGAACCAAAAGAAGAAGGGAACAACAAAACCAAACAAGAATAAAACCAAATAAGAAAGAGATTGACCAAACCAAATGAAGAAGGGAAAAACCGAAACCAAACAAAAATGAAACAAATTGAAGGAATTGAATGACTCAATGCAACATAATAAAATAAACCCAAAGGAGAAGGTGGAAAACCAAGATATAAATGAAATACACTGAAAGTGAAGAAGGAGAAAAAAGAAAAAAAAGAAACAAACCAACGATAAAGGGAAATAAAATGAAATCAAGTGATAAGGCACAAACAAGTAATATAGAATACAAGCAGGAGAAATGGTACACTCAAATGTAATATTGGAAATGAAACCAATAACTAACCTAAGTAAATAATAAATATTATTATCAATTCATTGATAAAAGTAACTGATATGTGATGAAACCCAATTAAATATGATTAGAAATAAAAATACACTAACCCACAAATTAGAGTTAGATGTAATGATGAAATCGATAGAGACATAAAATTGTTAATATTATTAATGATATTTGTAATGAAAGAGATAGTAAGGTAGTGAGAAAATAAACTTTAGTAAATAAGAAAGAGAAAGTAATTACAGGGATTACCTACCCATTTAGAAACACTTAAAATAAAAACATTTAAAGAGTGCAAAAGTGGAAGTGTAAAAACCCCAAAGTAAAGTGATAAAGAAAAAACACTAAATAAATTATAATAAACAATAGATAATTTAAAAGTGAAGGTAATGAATAAATAAGAATAGTGTAAATGATAGTATTATAAAAAATAGTGAAGGATAGAAAAAACACTTAGTAAATCAATAAGAAACACTAAATGATTAATGGTGAACTATATTAGTAATTAAGAATGTTGTTAAGAATAGTATTAGATGTAAACAATTAATTAAGAAGTAATGAACACTGAAGAGTGGTGATAACAGTATTAATTAAAAAAGAATCTTATTGTTAAGTTTAATTGAATACAATTGTAGTTAAAAGGGAGAATCCCATGAAAGAGGAAACAGATAGTGTTACCGTGGAGTGAAGGTAAAGATTATGTAAAAAAATAAGAAGTTAAAAACAAAATCAATAAACACCCCATGTTATAAGGGATAATTATTTAAGTCAGTTCGAAAGGTGTGATGTTGTTTAACACCCAAAAAATAGTATAAAAGGAAATGAATTGTAAACTAACACTATATAATAATTGTTAAATAATTGTTTAATCAAATTTATGAATAGGATATGGCTGGAGGAATTGTACAGACCATAGGCCTAGATGTTATATTTTATGTAATAAAAAATAGTAAGTAATAGCCATATTGTTAGCAATGGCAAGTTAAATAAAACATGCAGAACTTAGAAAACGGGAAAATCAGTTGGTAAATAATTAGCAATCCATGATGTGTAAAATAATAGTAACATACAAATAACACAAAAACAGATCCAAAACACATCAACAAATAACAAAACAAAACACATTAGAATAAAATGAGATATAATTTGTATAAAATAAGTAAATATAATCAATGGCTACTTAGGCCCATGAAATGCCTAACTGCCAGAAACAAATAAATACAAGTTGTAAGAAATTAACAAAGAAATTAACAAATCCAAGGCGAATAACCAACCAAGGATAATTTGTAAATCTTATTAAAAGAAAAATGTTAGTATAAGGACTTAAATTAAAAAAGAAAAGTAATTAACAAATGTTAACATAATTGTACAAAAGTTAATATCTTATAGAACCCAACCTTATGTGGTATCAAAACAATCTTTGAAAGGAAATAGTAACAGTAGTGATAATATTTAATATGTAGGGAGGAAGACAGAAGAATATAAGCAATCAGAAGATATACAGCTATTTTGAATAATAATTCAAATTTGATAACAATGGTAATAAACCAAGATTAACCAATCAGAATTAGCATGTAACCATGACAACAGACGTTGGTTACGAATTTTTCCGTTAATTTATAGTACTCTCAAAGTGACGCTCGTCAAGATTAGACGCCAAATATTGAATGACCTAAATTTTCATTTTTAAATGTATAAAAGTAATCTAAATTCAAAAATATGAACCAGCAAGAAGAAGATGAAGGACCATAACATTTAACAGATGCCAAGGACCATTTTATACGATAATTAAATGAAAAACCGTCTACATCTAACATGAAAAGGACGCAAGACATACTTAAGCCCCAAGATTATTGAAAATTGATGACTGATGCAGCCCAATTACCTTTTTGACTGACGACTGTTAATACCAAGTCGTCTGATTTGATAAGTATAATTGAATTACCCAAATTCCAGGAATAAACTCATTTTAAATATTTCTCACAGTAAATTGAACTCTCACTATAAACCGTATATTCTCTTTCAAAGTTTAATTAAGAAAAATAAAACACTGAAAATTTGTTAACTTAGAATATAACCTGTTGATCGAATACGAACTTTAGAAACACACTTAACTACACTACAGAACAAATTATAACCAAACACATTATTATTTAAGTACAAATAATGTAAGGTAATGTACTTTTTATTGTAATCATAATTAATATTTGTCTTGTAATCAAAAGAACTCCAGATTTTGAACGAGTACAATTGTAAACTAACAAAACAGTAGCCATACTGGACTGAATATCTCGTTACAAAATCGATTTCGTCAACCTGAGAGAAATTGTTTCATAACTAATGTCGGTGCAAATTTATTAATAAACAAGTATAATTTTCTTGTCAGACTGAAACATTACAAATCAATAATTAAAGTAACTAGTACAGAGTATAACCATTGTTTTTATTTCATAGGGAGTGTATTGTATAATTTGTGCTTGTTAACGAACAACTAGATTTGACGGCCAGCGCTCACGCTGCAATTCGACAAACTACCTGCTCGATTCAGGAGGTCGAACAGGCGGGAATAAATTTGAATGCCCCGGCCGTCATCGCTGAGAACACCTTTTTAACACATTATTTAATAAGGTTAATTGTTTTCAATAAACAATTTGGCGCCACCCGGGATTCACAAAACCCTACTTAATAACAGGTAAGGTTACTACTGCGTTGTACTGGTAATTAAAACTTCGCTAGGGACTTCATTAGCGCAAGGGTTGAAGTAACGAAACCAGTGTGAGGCGAACACACTACATACATATCGTTTAACAGGGACGACCAAATCGTATCGTTACACTTTCATATAACAATTCTCATCTTTACTCACACTCATTTCATTATTACTATTTATATAATAATTCTTTAATATTTCACTTTGTTCCGCAAAACCCACATAATAATCTACTGGACTATCCCACATTATTATTAAATCATATAACCTGTCTACATCATTAGTTTTGGTCTTGTCACCGTCTGTATTATTATCTATCACCCGTAAGCATTTTAACCTCTCAATTTCAGAATCATCTACTATTAATACTCCACTTCTATGCACAGGTAAGCATTCAATATAATTATCAACGTTATCATCATTTATTTCTGCACTATCTTCACAACAAGGTAAGTCTTTCATATAATCTATTTTTGCAAGTTTTAACTTCTCTTTTAACTCCTTATAGCTTCTTCTTAATGTAAACATCTCTATTATTCTCTCTCTCTCTCTCTCAAAATACTTCTCATCATAACATACATAATCTTCGTCTCTATCGCGCCATGCAAAGGGTAACACAACGTTATCACGACACATCTTGGCTTTTCCAAGGAACTCATGATACACAAAAGGGGACCTACTTAGAGACACCTCATCTCTATAAACACGGGAGGAAACTCTGTCCTCATAAAACATCTGTGAAAACTCTGTTTCACCATATACTCGGAGAAAATCTGCCCTTTGCTCGCCTAACCTCTCTCTTTCCTCCATACTCGCTAACACCTCGTTATTAAACTCTACTTCAACAAAATCTTCATTATCACTCTCAATATTAACCACCTTACTCTCTAGCACCACATTTTTAATTATATCATTGTTATTTTTACTTTTTACTCCAATATTAGACTCACTACCGTAATTACCACTTACCTTGTTCTTAGTTGCTTCATTAATTACATTCCCACTACACTTACCGGTATTTCTTGTAACGTTATCTACATCATCTTGTGTTTGTTTTATTAGATCATCAAACTTTACATTAATCTCTTTAAAATTAGCATCATTTTTAATATTCTGTTCTTCCCATTTTATTTTCTGCTCATTAATATCATTATACATTTTTCGTAATAAATTGTCATTAGAATTAAAACAACTTTCAAACTGGTTCAACTCACCTCTCAGTTCGTTTAAGCTACTATCAAACTTACTATCAATTTTTTGTAAAAAGCTCATTATATCATTGTCATCGAATTGTTTATTTTTATTTGTTAAAACTGGAGTTAATTGAATTCCAGAATCAACAGCTGACTTGTTTAATTGCAGTTGAGTCATAATTAGGGTGGAATGAATTATTACGTTACTGCCAACAGCTGTTTCGCTTTCACCCAATGACTGTGGTTCAAGGCCACTTTCGCTCATATCTACGTCTGTTAAATTACTTCGTGTTTCGTGATCAGACATTTTTAACTGATTTATTACTTATTTTTACTTATGATATAACTACAGTTGGTTAATCCTCCCTCCAAAACATTATACTATAACATAAATCTTACACCATAATTACGTAAATTTTACGTAATTTAACTTTTGCTGCTTTCACAACCAGATTTCACTTCCTGCACTGTCAAAATAGGCCGGTGTAATACAATTTATTATTATATTACATCCTGGTCACGGCACCATTGTAACTATATATTTACATTTGATATAATAAAAATTTTATACTTCCACCTACCTTAAGTTCTTATATGTGTCGGCCGGATCTCTGGTGGTGGACTAACCCCGTTCGTACGATGAACTGATCAGTGCAGCAAATGAAATGAGGTGTTTGCAAATAACTTGTTTAACAAATTATATAAGATAGTAGATAATATTTTATTTTGTATTAACGTGACATTTAGTATTCAAACTTCTTTCTATGCATGAAATGTAAAAAAGCATAAAACCTTTCACATTATTATGTTTAACAAAAACAGAAAAACTTTAACTATCTAACATCTAAACTTATTCATTCTAAGATAACCAATACTTTTTATTTTTTCTTATATACACACAACTCGCATCCAAAATTATTTGAGATCTCATTTTATTTTATTTTTAGTTTATTCCCCAAAATGAATCTAATTTTTAACTGTTATTTTCTTTGCCCATTTATAAAAAAAAACTGTTGCGTATTCAAAACTTACGTGGTCCAACGCCGTTGCGTCACCGCGTGTTTATGCACTTTCACTATTTTGCCGAATACCGTTAAATTTTGTCCATTGTTGTTATCTTAGTAACTCCTAATTTATTCTTCTAACACTTTTGATGAAATTTAATACATTTTATTAAAATTAGACTCTGTTTTTTATGAGTCGTGTCTAATACCACCGGCCGGGGTGATAACTGGGCTAAAAGTGAGCCCAAGACTCCCCACTATACCTTTTAGATGAACGGGAAGGCACTGCCGTCAGACTGCGACTTTTTCGTTGCTGTACACTGAGGTGTTGACTGTCCATGGGCCAAGTCAACCAGCGACGTTATGCGGTGACGATATTAGAGGCTTAGGTGGGTGGAGCCTCTTCGTTGATTTCCTCCATCTCCAAAGCACATGGCAAGAAAATCTTTCTGCCTAGCCATTTTTGTAGCATTGGTTCCAACTGTTGTACGTAGAAGGTGCGCCCGGGCTCGTGTACGCGCACACAGTTCATGACAATTATTCGGTTCACAACCAAGTATTGTGTTCTCCGACTACACCCAGCCCATGTTACCGTTCATTGTTTGAATCCAACACTATTTCACATGGGACTTGCAATGATGATACTAAAGAAATTTAAATAAATTTAATAAAAAATAAAAGTGTAAAGGAAAGGTGCAGCCAGTTAAAGTTTTTTTGTTTTTGTTTTTTAATTTTATCAATTGCTTTGTTGGCACCAAGATAACCTTCAAATGCTCCACCACTTATTATCTTAAAAACATAGGGTATACTTTACTTCTGGGCTCTGTCAGCTGCATCATAGTTTTGTGTCTATCTGTGCTTACTGCCAAATGCTGATTTCAAAAGGTACTGATGCATATATAGGTAACTGAATTCAGTGATTAAATTCATTTAGGTAGCTGATTAATAGGTAACTTTCATAAGCAACTGTGATAAGTAAAATACACTATAAATTGTGTAAAGAGTTGATAATCCTAATTATTTAGGGGCAGGAGTAGTTTCACTTTTTGATTTGCTCAGATTTTCAAATAAAATGCATTATAAAAATGACGTATTATTATTATTATATAATGTACTATAATAATGCATATTGTAATATATAATGTATTAGTGTAATAATAAAAATTTGTGTGAATAGCACAGTATAAAAAAGCTTTTGAGTTTGTTATGTTAATACAATAAATACAAGAGGTCTACTTGCTAACAGTGACCCACTTATAGAATTCCTTAGGATTTCACAGCCGACGTCAACATTGTTGGAATTATTATTTGCTGGGTTGTTAGACTGTGGTCTATTCGGTGTTCCATACTTATGATAGACCACACCTGGCAAATACTAATTCCAACAATGTGACCCACTTCCTTAAAAGTCTATTTAAAATTTCAGTCTTTCATTCAGTTATTGAATCTTGTTGATCACATGAACTTATGTGATCACAACAAATTCTACATAGGCCAGACAGGACGTAGCTTCAAACAAAGATACATTGAACACACAATGGCACTCCACTCCACTACAGAATCCACCTTTGCAAACCACCTCATTGAAGCAAACCACACATACAAAAACATCGACAATAACATGGATATTCTACACGTACACACAAAAGGCCGAAAACTAGACACTCTAGAACAATTGGAAATATACAAACACATAAAAACAACATCCTAAACGAACAAATACAATTCAAATCACACACATTATTCGAACATATCACACCCCACACACACAACATCGATCTTTCAAAAGTCGATACCGTCGCCAAGAACAAGACGGACAGTGCTCCCAATGGCAGCCTCTGAAGAATCTTTTTAAAAGCGAAAATTGGTTCAGGCTATAAGGTAAAATTTTTATGTTTTTACCATAAAAAACTTTGTGTTCCGAGTCAGTAGTGAATTAATTATATTTATTTAAGTAACGGATACGTCATGGACAACAAACTCCAAGTAATTATACTGTTTGTACAGTAGGATATAACAATTGTAAGTACAGTAAACCAAAGAGTCTTCAGTCACAACTAAATTACATGTAAAACAAAGTTACATGTTTCTAAAAACATCATATGTTACCTTCTGGTATGGACATTCCCTAAAAAAAAAATACTTCAGATTATTGACTTCCAGGCTGTCAGCACTCTACTAATGAACCATAAATCAGTTTATCATGTAAACAAACATTACAACAGTGAAAACCAAAACCATCTAAAATTAAAACCAATTGATAATTTGTTAACTTATTTTACTCCTGTAAGAGCTAAAACACATGGCAGGAGGTAATTATATGTTGTAGAAGTACTATGTATTTGCATTGATTTTGATATTATGTTATTTACTAATCGTGATCAAACTTATTATGTTTTCAGCATGTTATAAGAACTATGTTTATATGTATGTATTATATGTAATGTTATATATTAAAATCACATACAGTTACATTATATTATAACTGAATGTTTGTTTTTCAGGCGTCAAGGAAAAGTGAATCATTGTCGCATACGATCTAAACAGGATAGAGGGCAAACCAAATATTTTCTGATTGATAGTAATTGCTTTGATTCTCTTTATAGTCTGATCACACATTATCGAAATAACCCTATGCGGAGCCAAGTAAGTGTTAGTTATATGAGAAAACTGCTTCTATTTCTCTTCATATTTATAGTAAATGACAAACAGGACCTATTTCCTCAACTCTCCAAAATGTCTAGAATTTGTATAATGTTATGTTTTGGTAATTGGATGAAGAAGTCTTGATTCATTAGCAAAGAAGTCCTAAGAACGTTTTTGTTTTATTTAAGAGTTACTTGCAAATAACGTCCTGAATTCATATGTCTTGATTGAAGTGGCAGGCTAAAACAAATTATTATAAAAATTGCTGTTTTGTAGAAATCAGGTATGTAACACTAACAGTAATACAGCCCACTGTACAAAAGAAAAATAAATTGTGCAATAAAACAATGAAAACAGTTAAACTTTTGTACAATAGAAAATTATGTTATTAACATACAAAAACATTTTTTAAATGTAGGATATAATGTTAAAATATTGCAAGTTGTTAAAAAAAATGGATCACAAATATTAATAGACAAATATTTAGTTACTAAATTGTTATGATTAATGTATGTTTTTAACTAATTTATTAAGTTGCTATAAAAATACTGATAGACAAGTAGAAAATAAGGAGTTTTCAGTTAATATAATTTTTGTGTAAAATTTTGTGTTAAATATTTTGCAACTGAAATATGGGACTGCTTTACCAAGTTTTGAATGATACATTGTTACAAGATTTAGATTTTGAACTACAACACTCAACTTTTAAAATCGGTCTTTACAGTGTATAATAATCATACTATTACATAGTCCTTAAAGGAATCAAGGAAATCAATTCCTCACACCAGGTGACATAACAAAATACAAGGCTTAAACCATTTAGATTTGAAATTCAAAAACTGTTAATCATAAAAATATCAATGACACTATAAATAGTGCAGAAACAGCAAGACAAAAATTTCATAAACTTTATTGTTACAGTCTTTACTATGTTTAACTTAATTGTCTTGAACCTTACGATAATATTGTATGATTGTGTAACCCGTAACAAAGACAATTACTTGACACTTAATGCGGCATCATTAGAGGCTGTTCCAGATGGCACCTTGCGTGTTGCATCAAGACGTCAAGGTCGTGCACTGACCTAGCTACTAGTAAATTCCGAGAGCTTTTGCAGTGCTTCTCAAATCATCAGTTGGAAAGTAGTAAATATCTCTGGAACCTGTATCGGGTATATACTAGCATTACTGGCTGGCTTATCAGTTTAGTTACACCTGATTCAGTGCAGTTTGCAGTGATTTTGTGGTTTATTAAGAAAGATTATTGTCTTATTTAGTGCAAAACTGTAATAAGGTGACATTTATTGTTGGACAGATTTAACTTGAAATATTTTGTAAGGGTACTACTTGTGTTGATTTATAGCTGCTGTTTGTGTCTAGTTAAACTTTGTTCTTAA
This sequence comes from Magicicada septendecula, assembly GCA_034769895.1. Taxonomy (NCBI): domain Eukaryota; kingdom Metazoa; phylum Arthropoda; class Insecta; order Hemiptera; family Cicadidae; genus Magicicada; species Magicicada septendecula. Next base: position 455,728,030 of record CM068367.1, read on the forward strand.
TTTCTTCATTGGTGTCAGTTATTCTGTTTCCACTGTACCCATGACAATCCAGTATGACTAGTAATATGATGGAAGCTTTCTACTGCAAACAGAGGAATGACAAAAAGAAGAAATCCAAAGGGAAGTGGAAGAAGCAGAAAAACAATAGGATGAAAAACACTGACAGAAGGCGGAAAATGAAAAAAACGACAAGGCAAGAAACATAAGCAGGAAGCAGATAAGATGGAAGCTCTTTTTAAAGCTATGCAGAAACAGATGCAAGAGCATATTTACTGCAGAGTTGAGTTTCCTACATGGTGATTTGTGTGAATTGCTTGGTGTTCTGATTGGCCAAGAGGTATGATTGTCTACAGTAGAAAAATCTGCCTCAAATATAGATCGAACAATAAGAGATCATTGCAAACCTAAGAGAACAAATTGAAAGTGAAATGAAACAGTTCATAAAAATACAGCCATGCACTTCAAAACAAATTGCTGAACAGACTGTACTAATGGTAAAGACAGAAAATAAGAAATAGAGAAAATCACTTTGCCTCCAATTGGGGCAGTTCATGCTAAGGCCACAACATCCGATGGAAGCACTCACTGGATGACATATCTTCGACAGTTTGAAGCTACTGCATGCACAACTATGAAGAAAGACAAAACAGTTTCATTCATTCTTGCTTTAAAAGGAACTGTGGCAGAGCTACTACAGGAAGTGCCACTTGACAGCCGGAACGTCTATGCTGAATTGATAAAAGCTCTAAACTTATGGTATGATGAAAAATATTTGCAAGATGTATACTACACTCAGTTGAAAGTAAAGCAATAGCATTCTGGAGGAAGTCTCTTAAGAGTTTGAAGCAAAGTGTTACTGCAGAGATGGTTTGCCAGTTAGGAGGGGGCAGTGCTATGTTGACATGAAAGACAATTACATGATACTTTAATGTAGCATCATTCGAAGCTGTTCCAGTTGGCACCTGGCCTGATGGGTTGTGTCAAGGTTGTACACTAACATAGCTACTAGAAAATTCTGAGAGCTTTTGTAATGCTTCTCAAATCATCACTTGGAAAGTAGTAGATATCTCTGGAAGCTGTATGGGGTATATATAAGCATTACTGGCTGGCTTATCTGTTCAGTTACACCTGACAATTTTATCAGTGCAGTTTGCAGTGATTTTGCGGTTTATTGAGAAGGATTTTTGTGTTAATTAGTGCAAAACTGTAAAAAGGTGACGTTTATTGTCGGACATATTTAACTTGAATTATTATGTAAGGGTGCTGTTTGTGTTGATTTGTAGCTGCTGTTTGTGTCAAATTAAAGTTTGTAATTAGTGCCTTCATTGGTATCAGTTGTTCTGTTTCTACTGTACCCATGATGATCCATTGTGAGCACTGTAACAATATAATTATCTTTCAGCAGATAGATGGACAATAGTAACCTTGTGGGGATCGTAAACCACTTGCATAATTTTATAATCACTGAAGCAGTTCTACATACAATTGAAATTAGGAGCCATATAAGGATCTGCATTACATTTTGATTTGAGTTTTCAGTGGAATATGAATTGATTTTATTCTCTCTATTAAATACTTGTTAGTTTACAAAAATGTCATTTGGGACAATCAGAATCAATTTTTCTGGTGAACAGTGCCATGTCGGTTTTTTCATTGAAATAAGGATCTGTATTACAACAACAGTGCATCACACAGCTGATTTACTGTGTTATTTTTGTATATTGACACTGTATTCTGACAAGTTTTTAAGTACGGTATTTAAAGCAGCTGCAAAAAACAGAAAAAAATCAGTCAGTATCTGGTGATAATAAACTTTATTAGGTCCACACCATAAAAAACAAACATTGATAGTAGTTTTGATTAACAACAATTCTGATTATAATTTGAAATATAGTTTATAAAGCACACAAAATAACTTCTGAACATATTATGGGGAACTAGGCTCATCACAGGCATATTCCTCTGCTAGTGTATACCAACTTTTATTTTCTTTTACAAATGTGTTCTTCTAGATGCCCACAATTCTACAGATGTTGTCTCTCCAACTAGTTGGTTGTTGATGTTTTCCTATTAGCTCCAGTACTAACCAATCAGATAATACTTTTGTTCATCTTCCATCCTTCATTCTTGCATCATGACCAGCACAATTCTATTTAACTTGTTTGATAGTGTGTATCAGTGTCTCTCATTCTCATTAGCATCTGTATCATTGAACTGAAGGTACACCCCAGATCACCTGGTAATAAGATCCAGATTTGGTGCATGTTACATTTCAGATGAAGTGTATGTATTGTTACATTTTTCTGAAGTAGAAAATTTTTTTCTTAATTAACTACTATCACTCGTAAAAATGTACATGAATATTTTAAAATAATGAATTAAATGTGGCTAATAATGGCATATTTAACAACAAACCACAAACTACATTTATTATATAATATATAATGTTTTTTTAATATATGATCTTGAGTTGTACGCTAATTTGCATGTGCTCTTCTGATTTGTGATTATTACAGTCTACAGAAAATTAGTTTTGCTGAAATTATCTATATTAGTGGTTCCCAAGTGTTTTGAAGGTGTGGCCCACTTTTGGGTGAGATTTTTATTTGCAGCTATATACTTAACCTCATTTGAAAATAAAAAGTGCCTATGTAATTTAACACAGATATAATATTTAAATAAAAACTAATGGACACTGTCCAAAGAGAGTCCAAGTAGATATACATGATACAACAATGACTATTCCATAATCGTTAATACATGATATTCCATAATGAAGCTGTGGCAGTAATTCAGGGCAAATAAAACATTATGCTTGAATTTGTTCACTATTCATCATTATGTGGTACTGCAGTCTCCCTATGTAAAATAACTTTGTGCATTTTGTTAAAGATGGGTAATTTTTTTAAAAGATAAGTGGAACCTTCTATGAGAAAAGTAGATTGCAATGATATGAATATCTGAAATGTGTTTGGATGTATAAGATAAACCCAACTCATCCAGTAAATGTCATTGTAAGTTTGAAAAGTGTTATCATAAGAACATGTGAAACTGTCAAAGCAAATTTACATTCAAGTATCAAATGTAAAAAAAATTTCAAGTGCTTGTGGAATTCTTTGATTAAAGCTAAACTACTGCAACAAGTAGCAAACTGTTTGTGTTTTGGTAACTAACCCAATGGAAAATATTACTAGTAAGCTACTGAGATGCATTTAATGTTGCTAGAGCGGAGCTTTATTTGATAAATTTGATTTTTCTGGTAGCTGTAAATATAGTACAAATAGTGGTTGACGAGACAAGCTCAAAACATGTAAAACCCATTTCTACTAAAAAATATTCAACACATTCACTCACAGTACTAGTAAGAACTATATTGTTTGAATGAAATGTAGTGCTATATGTGCCAGTGGTTCTAGCTGAATAACAGGACATTAAATTATTTTAGTGTCAGATAACAAGAGATAATGCCTAATGCTATATGGTTACATGTTTTCTTTTACTTTGAGAAGCTCTTGCATCAAATTGTTACCATCTGAATTGTATTGTTTCAAAATCTGCTATTAAAATGCTAAATTCTGTCAAATGAAGAGCAGTGTGAATATGTATTTTCAACAAAGTTTATTGGTAGATTCCTGTATATGACAGTTTTTCATATCATAGAGAAGTGAGATGAGATTTGAGGGGTTACTTGTTGAAAAGAATTTTTCTGTTATGAGCAGAACTTTTAATGTACCTGCAAGACAAGGAATCAGAATATGCGTACTTATTTTTCATTCCTCTTTGGCTTCTTAGACTGGCTTTCCTTGCTGATATTTTGTAACACTTTGTAGCGCTTTGAACAACAGTTTGCAAGACCTATATATTAATATAATAACAGCCAAGGATAAAAGCAATGGATTTATAGAGAACTTGATTTCTGATTGGCATGATTCATGAAAACAAATGTAATTCATTCAAGAAATCATGAAAAATTTGTCTCTGTACAAATAGGAAATTCTGAGTGTGTTTTTGCAGACATGTAATACAATTTATGTGATCTTAAAGAAGAGGAGCTTTTTGAGTTTTCTGAAAAACATGTATTTTTTTATACTTAATAGTTACTAAAATATATATTTTTTTTTTTTTATGTTCAGCATTGTTCATGTTTGTATTCCTAAACAAAACAAAAACTTGGTTATAAAGTGTTGTTTTTATTTTATTTTGTAAATTCTCTCATGACCCTGCCTCCCCTTTGCTCTTTGTACTACAGCCCTCCTTCAGGGGGTCATACCCACATTTTGGTAACCGTATCTATACTGCAGTGGTGTCTCTGTCTGTATGTTTTGGTGTCTTTTTGTATGTTTTTTAAGTATTACATAGAAACCATTGAACTGAATTTAATAAAAAATGTTTACCTATAATCAGATATTTCTGCACTTATGAAATACAGTAGAGTCTCGTTTATCCGACCTTCGCTTATCCAACATTCTATATTATCCAACGTCCCACTGCAAAAAAAACAACAACAAAAACGCATTAATCGCCAACAAGAACTGCAAGTTGCGAGCGTGAGCGTAGTCTATTTTTTGTTGCTCCCGACTCTACTGCAGCTAATTAGTTACCCCGACTGTACAGTCTACACTATGACTCATGTGTCTGTCATTCGCCCCACCCTCACTCACTCACTGTCACAACTCACTACTGAGTGCAGTGCAGTTTATCATTGTATGCGGATCGGTTTATCGTCTGTTACATGCATATGTGTCTGTGTGTATTAATTTGACAAACGTTGTTGTGTTGTTTAAAAGTTGAAATTTACGCAAGTATGGCGACGAAAAGAAAGAAAGTTGTTGTATCGATGGAACAAAAACTTGAGGCAATCAAGAGACTGGACAAGGGAGAGACAATGCAGAAGGTAGCTGACGACTTTGGCGATGGACGGGTAACAGTATGAGACTGGTAAAAAACAAATAGAAATAGAAAAATGGTGTGCATCAAGAGTTATGGAGGGTGTATTAAAAGAAAGAAAAACTATGAAAAAATGTGACTATGAAAAAGTTAGTGAAGCTTTGTATGTTTGGTTTACACAGTTCAGGGACAAAGGTGTGCCTATTTCAGGGCCTATTTTACAGCAAAAGGCGTTGCATTTTCATAATGAATTGAATGAAGGGGACCCAGATTTCACACCAAGTGTCGGTTGGCTCGACCGATGGAAGAAACGCTACGGTATCTGTCAGTTAAGTGTTTGTGGTGAAAAACTATCATCGAATTTTGAAGAAATGGAAGCATTCAAGAAAAGATTTCAGGAATTTATTGAAACTGAAAGCCTAACAGGTGATCAGATATTTAACTATGATGAGTCAGGCCTTAATTACAAAATGTTACCTAGTAAGAGTCTTGCAGCCAGAACTGAAGCGGCAGCCCCTGGCTACAAACATAGTAAGGAAAGGCTGACAATTTTAGCACGCAGCAATGCTACAGCAAACCTCAAAATGGACCTTGCAATGATTGGAAAGTCCAAAAATCCTAGAGCCTTTAAAACAGTGTCAAAAAACGCTCTTCCTGTAAAGGTTTTAAGAGCCTGGGCTGACGTAAGGGCTCCAACAATTGCCAAATCATGGAAGAAGCTGCTAGACGATGATGAAAGTATGGAAACGGAAAGCACAGATGAAACCGAAGAAACCATTCTACCTTTAGTGCAACGTATCCCTGGATGTGAGGATGCATCTTTGCAAGAAATCAAAAGTTGGATGAAGGATGATGATCAGTATGTAACTGATGGAGAAATTGTCGCTCTTGTCAATTGCGATGACAACGAAATTGAATATCAAGATCAAGCACCAACTGTTGAGCCTCTCACAATTTCACATAATTACGGAGTTAAGGCTCTAGAAACTGCAATTAAATACATTGAGCAACAAGAAGAAGCTACAGGAATCCACATAATGATGCTGCAAAGATGGCGAGACTTGGCAGCGAAGAAACGGCACTCGTCAGGAAAGCAGACTACGATCAAAAATTTCTTTAAATCATCACAGGACTGAACTTTTTAAAAATGTATTTAACTTCAGACAATTGTGTAACTGTAAGTTCATTTTTTCAGTTAATTTTTCTGTTGTTTTGTTGTAAAACATGATTATTAGGTTCGTAATGTGTAAAATTATAACATCGTTTGAAATTATAACATAGTTTGACGTTTAATAGGCTTTTTCTTAACACCTCCCTATTATCTGACATTTTTGCTTATCCAACATTCTGCCGGCCCGTTTATGTCGGATAAGTGAGACTCTACTGTAGATTGAAATTAATTTTTAGTTTCAGCTGTGAGGGTTGATCAAACATAAACAACACTTTTTGAGAAACATGTTGCTGTATTAATATATGTGAAAATAAATATAATACTATTTTTCTGGATAACTGCCCCTGTTATCTACACTTTTTTGCCATTGCTTGGCAGGTTTATAAAATTCTGTTTTGTAGAAATTTGTTGGACATGCTTGTAGCCAATTGTGCACAAAGTCTTGCCCCTCTTTGTCACTGTAAACTTTTTTCCACCTTAGTCTTTTTTTTTTAAGGGGGCCAAACAAATGAAATTCTCACGCTGATAAATCTGGATTATAGATGGGGATGATCCAAAGCTGTTCAGTGAAGTTCTACTAATTTTGCCTGAATAGGAGCAGCAGTGTAAGACCAGGCATTACTGTTAAAAAGGGAGATGCAGCAGATCGAAATCTTTCACCTTTTGGACTGACAGGGGTCTCTAAACTTGCCCAAGAGTTCAGAGTAATACACAGCATTCATTGTTCTTTGTTCAAGTAAAAAATCAGTGTACACAACACCTTCAGCATCCCAAAGAACAGTCGTGAGATCCTTGCCAGTAGACAGACATGTTTTCACCTACACTAGAGTGGTAATTCACCACACATGAGAATGCAAATCAGAATTAAGCCTCCCTCTGCTGCAAAGTGATCCAAAAGTATCTGAGAAATTTCACCTCTTACAGCTGTGTGATTTGCATTCAGAATTTTTGACACCCATCTTGAAGAGATTTTGTATAACTTAAACTCTTTTTTAATGTTGTACTGCAAGTTTCCGTAACTTACTGAAGTTACTGCATTAATTTCACTAACAGTTATTTGCCCATCATTATGAGTAAGGCCTGGAATGTTCTGTGGTGTAATGCTGTTTCTGGGATGACATGCGTGAGTGAGATTAGAAATTGCTTTCCAATCTTTGCAGGAAAACTTGTGCCATTTGTGCACTTCAGACTTAGAAACTGTCTCATTGCCGAATTGTGCACATAATTTGCAAAGTTCAGCTGGTTTAACACTTTTGCAAACTAAAAACTTATTAATTACATGCTGTGGAATGGACACAGGCATCCCCTATTCACTCAATAACAAATGACTTTAGAAACAAGCCCACAGTGCTGCACACGTCTAGATACGTCTACCCACTGTTTACTGTTGCCACCATTAACAAGCATTAAAATATCTTGTGCCAGTTTTAATAGTTGTGTTTGTATTTGATTAACCCTCATACTTTATTTTTTAATTTTGAATTGTCATATTCATTACAAGTGAGTTTGAGTGAAAATGTTTTGTATAAAAAATAGAACAAGTGATAGTAATAGTAGTCATGTGAGTAAAATTCTAAAAACTGTAACACATTAAATAGTTCTTACATCCATTCGATTAGCATTAATTACTTATTTTTAATAAATTTTTAAATTGTTAATTATTAATATTTATTTGACAATATTAATCTAGTGACTTTGAATACTAGCCATGCAAGTAAAATTCTAAATCAAAGCTGTGTGTTTTATTATATATACTTAATTGGTAGGAAGATGTATTCTGTACTTATTTTATAGCAGTATTACAACACTTTCTTAATTTCTCTTAGTGGTATGAATTATTTGAATTTCAACAAAAATTCACCGTTTTGTTGAAACTGTCAGAATGATGAAAGATATTGAAAAACTTTAATTGTTGTTTTTTTTAATAGGAATTTTTAATTACTCTCAGAGAACCAGTCCCTCAACCAAATAAGCATGAAGGTAAGGAATGGTATCACCCTACAGCAACAAGATCAACAGCTGAAGAATTGCTCAAAAAAGTGCCTTCTGATGGAGCCTTTCTTGTGCGTCCAAGTGATAAAGATCACAATGCATATACAATTTCATTCAGGTTTGTATTTCCTTAAGGTTTAAACGTATCTTGTGTTATTTTATAACGTTCTTTCAGCTATCATGTAATGTGCAATGCCACGTTTTTCTTAAAGAAGGTCTTTTTTTAAAATTACTTCCAAGGAAAGTTAAGAAGCAGGATAGAAATGTTATAATCAATGATATATGTAAGTCAATAGTTAGCCATTATAGTCAAAATTTTGATTGCAGTCCTATATGAGTAATTCACAATATGTAAAACAATAAATAAGCCTGACAACTGTAACATTTAGTTGACATCTGGTGTTTGCAAAAACAAAGTAAGTCCTGGGTGACACAATAACATTTGATAAATATTTTCACTCTTAGACTTGCTTGATTGGATTTTTGTTTTGTTTTCAATCTTAATTGCAACACGTTTTTGGTCAACATTCATGTTTTATTGATATCATTGTTAACACCAAACATTTTGAACTCAACATTATATACACATTGTCCCGTAAGAAACAGATATAATTCTGTTTTTTTTCCTACACTTGCTTCTCATATCCCAAAAGAATGAATACATAATTTTTCCTGCTGAACGGATGGTTTTTGCTTGGTTTTGGAGATGAAGGATGCCACAGCTACATTGATTCTCTTTTGGTTTCTGAGATAAAATGGTGTTTCCAGGTTTTATCAAGAATGCCAATTAACTGTAAAAAGGCATCTCCCTCTCCTTCATATTGTGCTAGTAGTGAATGATCCTCCTGCAAGTGTGTCTGCTTGTGTTTGTTTGTTAGCATTTTAGTACTCCAAGGTGTACATACTTTTCAGTAATGAAGTGGATTTATGATACAGCTATCTGTACTATGAACACTGGTATTTAATGTAGAAGCAATAGTCCGCACCATGATTTGACAACCATTTTGAATAAGTGTGTTGATCCTGTTAGTCATCTCTTATGTTTCTCAATATTTTTGGGTGTTGTTCATCTTGACACATTCTTGCCTATTTTTGAAGCTTTATTCCATTACATTTCCTCACAAAACTGTCTTTTAAGTCTCTCACCAGTTCCTGATGGGCTCACATTTTGTTTTGTAAGAAATTTAATACTGCATTGTTTCACTTTCAATGCACTTCTACATCACTCATATTTGGAAAATGAACAACAATTTACAGTTGAGACAGTATTTGTTCCTGTGCATGAGCCATTGTTCTTTGGCATATGTTCCTTTGTTTGCGGCTGAAATCAAATTATAATTCAAAATTTTTAAAACAGCTCACATTAGAAAAAATTAAAATAACTATAATTGTAATTACATTAAATGACTGAAATGACTGTGTTACAGTAAAAACTGTAATACACTAAGTACTGATTGACCTACTAATTAAAACTAGAAACTTGTATATATTGTTGACATAAAGGGTATATCAATTGTTAAGGGTATTTTCAGGGATTAAATTGTTACAACCCTGTGACTGTAAGCCACTGTAGTAATTATGAAAACACAGAAAACTTAGCATACATAAACTTTAATGCAATTAAGTTACCTGGTTAAAGCAATTAACTGTTTTGAAGAATCAGCTGTTTTGAAGCAATTTGTTATGGTGCAAGAGTAGACTTCTCATGCAGCACATCCATTTGCTAGTTTATCTATGAACAACAAAATCTGGTGAATAGCTTTCATCATTTTGCTGAAAGAATTCGAGGTCCAAATTCTGTGGTCACATAACAGTTCACTGGTCTTCCAGGTGCATGCTTTTATTGGCTTTACAAAATAATTTTAATTTTTGTGTGTCTATTATGTTTGTTGTATCAAATTCTTTTCATATTATCAAGTATGCGACCTCTGGAAATTCCAAATGTGTAAGGTTTACAACAATCTCTTTGTGGAACTCAAATCAACAACATTATTAGTGAAATAAACACAGACTTTATTTAAGACTGGATCAACAATTCATTACAAATACAAGATCCCAATGTACACAGTTCACATTTTCACATTAACAACTCACAGTGTCAGCAGCTTCTGTCTGCAGTAAAGGCAACAGCACTTTACATTATTTGTTGCCTTAATTTTCTTATGTGTCATCATGATACTGTCACCTCCTATATCTGTACATCTTGAACTGATAATGGCTTTCACCATTGTAAATAGGATGCCATGGTTTTGATTTTTTTTTATACATATTTCTTTATTATATTGCTTATAACTGCACACCTAATCCTCCCACTACTTCCAACACAATCCTCTTCAGTGTTCTTTGTCTGTCACTATAACCACTTTCTTCACAACAGAGTCTTGTATTTTTACTTCTTACTTCAACGGTACCTGCTGTTTAACCATCCCCATTTCTTCCTCTTTGGGTATTTTTTCTATTTTTGTTTATTCTGAATCAAAACTAGTTAGAAGCCTTGATCATGGACTTCTGCATAAAGATCATCACCTCTTTCATTATTGCTTCTTCAGTTACTTCTATCACCACAATAGTATAGACTCAGTATTTTCATTCCTTTTCTTTCTCCACTACTAAAAGTTCAGTAACCGTATGTTTGCTGACTGCTTTCTCAACAGTTGTCACTTGATCAAATACGTGTAAGTTTTTGGCAGTCCATCTGTATTACCTTCTCTTGGCTTAAGACCTTTAAGACACATAACATTATGAACTCATAGCCTTTGGTTTTGTAGAACCAGGAATAGCTTCATCAGCAGCATGTGAAACTACCAGTTGCATGTCTTTCAAACTCGAATCAACCCAGGTATAAATGAATCACAGTCTTTCCTAACGCTTTGACTGATCTCACAATGGCAGTTCATAAGGTATAGGAATACCTAAAGGTTCCTCGCTACGTCAGATTGTCCAGAGGTTACTGAGATCATATTTTCTTCAATGAATTCACTAACAGTCAAATTCCAACTGTCCTTTTTAAGATTGGAAACAGTACATTATCCAGTTGGTCCATACACACATTTTTATGTGCTTAACACTGATGAAACATGGCTTTCATGGTGGCAGTCTCTCCTTTAAAGCACAAAAAATTAAAACAGATACTTTTGATATGGCCAGAGTTTTGGGGGATTTCCACAGTCTCACTATACAAAGTCACATATGGTGATATTTGTGAATGATTGAATGATGCTTTGTGATATTATTTTTGTATATTTTTTTAACCCTATTATTTTTATATAATTTATATTTTTGGTTAACCCTCATACATGTGAATATTTTGCTTGCCAGAATTCTAAACACATCTGTTCTTGTTGCAGAGCAGAGAAGAAGATTAAACACTGTAGAATCAGAGTAGAAGGGAGACTTTATACAATAGGCACTGTTCAGTTTGAGAGTCTTGTAGAATTAGTTAGTTATTATGAGAGAAATCCGCTCTATCATAAAGTCAAGCTTTGGTATCCAGTCACAGAAGAAGTAATTCAAAGAGCTGGAATGGTAAGAATACAGAAATTTTAAATGTTATGCTACTATCACAGGTTAGTTAGTGGTGGCTGATATTATGGTTGGAAAGTTCACTACCACCAGTTCAGAATAATTACTTATAAAATAAAATACAAAAATTTTAAACAATTAAAAATGTCATTATTTTCAGTAGAAACCATGTTAGTTTGTGTGTGATGATGTTCATGTACCATTCAAAAATGGGGCGTAGGCTGGTGGTGTATAGCAATCTGCAGTTTAACAGTCAGTTGGAACATGACTTTAACTGTACAAACATGTGGGATCATGATACACTTCAAAATTTCTGAATGCCATATATGTAAGTTTAATTGTTGCAGATGATTTGCATTGTTATCACCAATAATGCTGTAACATGTCCTTAGTTGTGTTATTAAAACATACACCCTTGTTCATTCTTAAGCTGTTTTCGCTGTAGTCTTTTGCCTTAGTTGAAAATTGAAGTAAATAACAATTTGCTGAACTAGCTGGCCATTTTTCTGCAGATGCCAATGTAAATAAAAAAATGTATAGAAGCCAAGAAAGCAGTGGACATGTTTATTCAATTTTACTAGATCACTATAGAACTTTTATGATGAATCATGATATTACTAAAAAAATTCAGGTTATTAACACAGCATGTACTTGTGCGATAACTAATTAGTTCACAGTTTGTTAAACTACACATACATAACATCTTTACAGATATACAGGTACAACTACCATGGATTGGATGGGGATAGACTAGCATCTAGATTTTTCTGATGTTCTACACTCCACACTGCATTGTTTGTATAATTAGGCAGTAAACATTTTTTAAGTGAAAGCAAGGGTTTGATTACAATACTGTAGGCTTCTGTTCATTAGTTAATGCAGAAATACATTGACTGTAGAGGTAGAGCATTAAAATAACTGTAATAGAGACATTATATTTTTAAAAGAAATCAATGGAATAGGTTCTCTAAGTCAGTGTTCATAGGAATGTAAAAAAGAATAGTACATAAATACTTATACTGTAGATAAGAATCGAATGAGTGGTTGTGGTAATGGTTTACCATTATTTTATGACTCACCAGATTTTGATTGAATGGATTGAATCAAGAATAAAAGCTTATTTTGTAAATAAAATACTTGAGCGGTGAAATTAACTTTTACTCACTTAATGAGTCGCTTTTACTAGAATCATTATCAAGGAAAGATGTTTCAAATTAATTTTGAATGGCAACAGTGCTATTTAAAATGTAGGAGACACACTATTCAACGTAGTGTGTCCAAGAAAATTTATGCCAAATTCTTAAAATCTTCAGAGAGTGCAGCACTCACCTGAATGTTGGTATATACCCAGCACTCAACATAAATTCATACACAAATATGTGTCGGGTGAGCCCCGCTAGTGGATAGCAAATGATATTTTTCATGGCGGGGCTGCCCTGCACAAGGAGAAGAAAGAGTTAATAACCATGGCTTATTTGCTTCCAATTCAAGCAACAAATGTTACCAGTAACGTGCACTTCCAATCCAGGTATTACCAACATCTTATGAAATTAATGTATTTGTTACATGTGACAACTACTCTATCACAAATTACCATAATTTTATCAAATAAATGCCATACTAAATAAACTTACACCTTTGAAGGCATTGTAACAGATTCAATTTTAATTATTTTCTCCAGGTTGTAGTATGCTTATTATTACAGTTTGTAATCTAATTTTAATATAATCAAATTACAGGACATGGATGACATGGGAGTGTCAGGAACACCTGGTTACATTGATCCTAGCAGCTTTACATCTAAGGTGAGAAACTTAATACTGTATTATGTGTATAAACCTTGTTATACACAAAGTTATGGTATTTAACTTAACATTCAAGTAAATAATAAAATGTATTTAATTTAGTGATTTGATAACTAATAGTTATAATACATAACACTAATAGTAACTTCTTATTCTATAACTGTTAGTGTATATGTGCCGTTGCTGTTATATAAAGTATGTACAGAATAGATCAGCATGTAAAGCAAAATTGAAAGCTAAAGGCATATGCACAGAAACCAGTTTCTTTATGGACGAGTCCACTTTGAAATTGTGAATGGCGGGAGGGTAGCGGAGAATCAGCTGCTGTACAAGTGAAGGTGTTGCCAACATGCATGTCACATTTTAGTTACGTTGTTAAATTACTGTGTTACATACTACCTCAGTCTATATATTATTACCTCAGTTTATTATTAATTATGTCATTGTTTTACAGTTCGTTTTAATAGTTTAAACGGAACTATTCATGCTACCTTTAGCACATACTTGAGCAAGTCTGAACGTTTTTTATTAATGTCTTCCTTATCTTTACAATAAAAATAAATAATTATAAAACAAACAGTACAGAAATAATAGTAGAATATTAGTTCTATTATGATAAAAAAACGTGCGTGTATGTGCACGCGCACGCGTTTTTGTTTTGAGTAATAATAAATTGAAGTAGAATATTGAAATGAAAAAAATTATTGAAATTTTGATTATTGCATGTTATAACTTTAACTTTTTGCTTTGTTTACAATAAAACGATGTTTTGCCAGCTGGTAAAACATAAATGATCTCTCTGTCGTTCGTCTGTTACTTTTATGAGTTGTAACATTTGTGGGGCTAAAAGATATTATTTACCTAAAATACTGTATTAAAATAATAGGATTTTTCCTTCTTGAAACAGATTTTTGTTGTCTAGGATTAAAAGATTTTGCAAGTAAGCTAATCCCAGTATGAAGAAGTCGTCCCTTTATGATAAACTGTAGAGCTAGTCACATGTAATTAAGGAGCAAAAGTGCACAAGTGCATAGTTTGCACATTCCATTCCATTCCAATAAGAGCTGGTAGTACATCTTAACAGCAGACAATTGCAGGACTAAAAAAATAGACGAGATAGATTTATATAACATTTGATATGTAACAGAGAGAGAGAGAGAGAGAGACGTGGTAAGCGAAACACAGATTACTAACAAACCTTGCATGCGAATTTTGGTTACTATTTGAAATAATATTCATACGTTGTCTCCACTGACATTCATAACAATCATTCTCTTCTCGCATCGCAAAGCGACTCCCACCACATCACCATTCCCCTCTGACCATAAGCGTTTCCATGCTCTTAACTTTCAATTTTGCTATACATGTACTTATATAAAAATAATGTATAAAGCTATTTAAATTATTAGTACCAGTGTGTTGTGAACGTATAATATTTGGTATTTTTATTAGCTGTTGTAATTAATACTCGCCATTCACACTGCTATTGTCAGTTAACTCTGATTCATTGTTTTTACACATTGTACCATGCCTTCTTTGGTTTTTTAATTAATATTTGTTTAATATGTAAACAGGTGACTGTGAAGGCTGTATATGATTACCAGGCTAGGCACGATGATGAATTGTCATTTTGTAAGCACGCTATTATCACAAATGTCAATAAACAGGAAGGAGGATGGTGGAGAGGTGACTATGGGGGCAAACGTCAGCAGTGGTTCCCAGCCAACTATGTAGAGGAAATTGAGCCACAACAGGAGAGAGATGATAATGTATTAATTCTTTTGTACCTAAATTAAGTTACCTATAAACTCTAACTTTCTACTTTGTATTATAACTGTTGCTGTTTAAGAACCCTAAGAAATAAGAAGGGGATATATCATTTAGTTCCAGTGATTCATGCGATATTTTTAAGTAATGGTAGAAATCGTAAAAAGGAGTACAAGTAATATTATTGTAAAGAATTAGTTTTATTGACTTTATTCCATATGGTTTTCTCATTGAAGTGTAAAGTACTCATAAGTTTAAAGTTTTGCATATTTTCACATTTTCCTCTTTGCTAGACATACATAGACCTTGTACACAAGTTTCTTTACTTTTTACATATTTAACTATACAGAAATACTGTTCTTTTTTTGATCGTTTTATGTATGGTTGAACAATGACTGTCGATACCTTTTTTGGTTGTATCTTTCCTGATCAGTTAGCCATTGCCATGAAGTTTCTCCTTAAATCTGAGCAGCATTAGATTTCCCTTTGAGAATATCTTTATAAATTATTAAAAGTCTGGATTATGTTACTTTTAGCACTGTGAAGAACAATTCGTGCCACCATTTCATAGACCATATTACTATCTCTGTCAAACATGGAGCTAAGCATATTTGTCTTATCAGCTCTATTCATTGATATTTTGTAATCATTAATCCATTAAGGCCCCTATCCTCACCTTAGTAATGACGAAGGACCTCCCCCAGTGAAACGTAAATGCCCTCGAGCTCTGCTCGACGACCCACCATAAATCACAAAAACCATCTGCCCATTTACAGCCCTTCCAATCTTGATAATTTCCTACTCATTCAGGTTCCGTTCCGTTGCATGCCGACAGATGGATCGGGGGTTGCGCCCGCTTTAGGTGTGCCAAGCACCGCCTTTTGCTGTTGACTTCTCTCCCCTCCCCTCCACTCTCTCGCCTGCTCCGGCATCGCCATATGGCAGTCTACCTGGACTCTTACCGGGCAGGCAGAAGTGTATCAACCCGTTATGGGCGAGCAAATCCTGCCTGCCCATGCGAAGAGTCCGCATAAACTTCCCTCTACAGCAGTGGCGAATCGCGTCGCGATTCAGCCAATTACAGACCGCATCCTTCACCTTCATAATAAATAAAAAAAACAAGGCTCCATCCTTTTTCTGCGACAAGTTTCGCACCAAGCATTCGAAGACCATCAGGCAGTCATTGGGTTTGCCCGAACGCTGCCATCACCGGGGCACGCCTGCATTATGCCCCAACATCTGGACCATTAAGGCCACTTCTTCCCTTATTCCGTCTTATTCTTAATTACTTAAGGAAGAAGTTTCAGTGTCATGATTATTTGATAGAAGGTGGTTACATTTGTTATCTTTCAGTTTGTAGATTTGTAGATTTCTATTCTCCTGTAGTTTCTGGAAGGTACTTCTTGTTTAGATGAGTGATTCCACAGATTTAAATGCTATTAGCCTTTAAATTTTCAAACCATTTAACAGTTTTGAAGTGGTTTTCTGTCACTGTGATGTAACCACCAGCTTCCAGAGTTTGTGTGAGTTTGGTCCCCCATTCCAAATCTCTGGTGGAATTTATTGCATACTGATATTTTTCCTTCAGACCTGATTGTTATAGATTGTGTGATGTTGCTTTCATGAATATCATAATAATCGTTGAGGTGAAGTACTGAGAGACTTTTTAAATGTTTTTCATATAGCATTGTTTTTATTTCACACTTCTGTGTTCTTGTTGTATATAAAACATACTTTAAGAAACTTAATTTTCGATTCTGTGTTCTGTTCGCTGTCAAAAAATCTCCATTGCTGATATACTCTTTTCTGAAATATTGAAGAACTCCACTCACTTCTGTTTGAATTATCAAAGTGTTTAATTATCAATAATTTCTTTTGTTCTTTGGTGAATGTGATCATCATCTGTATTTTAATCAAAGTGTCAAAAGGAAGGTTCTCCAGGGTAAAATTATTATCAGTTTCTAACAAAACTCAAAACAATATATGCGGTATACAAAATTATTTGTATAAATGATATTACTGTGAAATATGTCCCTATCTGATTTTTGTCTCAGTAAACATATCCTTAACAAAAAATGGATCCTGTAATGTTGCAGGCTCTACATATAGTAGAGCCTGCCTACATATATTAAGAGCTCGTGTCAAGTGTACTTCACAATATCTAATAATGAACTAATTAACTTCCTTCGTCTTGTCCAAAAGTCTTAGCCAAATTAATATTAGCTATCCATTGTTTTAAAATTATTGGCATCCTGTGCATGTGAGGATGTTACATTATATAACTGATTATATTTTTGCTATTATTCAAATTTATTAACTATTAAATACATAATCTTCTTCTTCAGTTCATTCTGCTTGATTTGATACCAAATAATATAGTTTTATTAAGTTTTTGATCTAAAATGATATTTTTACCTCATTTTGAAAATTGTAAGTTTTAAAATTCACTTCCTGTCCTTTTCCAAAATGTTGCCATTTTACATGTTATATTAATGATTGTATTAAATCTCAGATTGATATAAAAGGTTTATCTTCCCTTAATTTCTTGTAATTAGATTAATTGGTTATCTTTTAAAATATTATACATTAATATGTGACTCCCCTCTATAAATTTTCAGTTTTTACATTTACATTTTTAACAATAATTCTTGCTATCTTTTTACAAAATCTTTCTTACTTATATTTCCAATTACAGGACTCTATGATTGATTATCTTATATAAATCCTATCAGTTTAATTGTTTTTCTGTACTTATTTTATCAATTTTGATGCTGTTTAGTTTTAACATTTGGCCTAGATTTCTAACAGTTTTTTTCATACAAAGTTTTTAAATAATACATTTTGTTTGTACCCTCTCTGACTTTCTATTCTATTATGACATTAAGTAACATTTTCTTATTTCAACAAAAGAACAATTAGTATATAATTTATACTCTTAATACATAATACATAATTGAAATTAACAATGGTCTTTCAAACTCAGACATTTTACACTTAATTAATATTAGTAATACAATAAATATTTTATAACTAAAGAATGTTATTTAATTCTGATATTTCAGTCTTCATTATCGCTAGTAACTTATTCTAAATAAACAAAACATCATGGTCCTTCCATCACATACTCTATTTCTTATACTAGGTTCTATTTCAGTTTTAATCTGTTTTTGATTTTGGGGTAATGATACTTTAACACTTTACTTTTTATATGCCTGCTCTTGTTTTATCTATTATCATTCTACTGAATGTTGTATATTAAGAGTGGCAGTTATTATTCAGAAACACCTGTATTATCTGTCATGATAATACTTTATTTAATATTATTCATGGACACAAATAAACACTTCAAAGTTGTACTATTTCACAATTTACTTAGTTTGTGAACTGCAATATTGACACATAAAGTTTATTTTTTATAACACAAAAACTTGCACTGATCCCCTTTTTATTCTTGGATTTTATTTCTAAATAGTTTTATAGTTTTATTAAAATCAAGAAATCTATTTATAGAGGATAATGAAGGTTTGTCTTTTGGCATTATATAATTATTTCACATTGGTTCACTTTCAATTCTACTTTATACACTTTTGGCTTATATTTATTTTACATGGTTTCTGAATTTAATATTTTGTTATACTTTCATCTGTTATCATGTTTATCATTTTCTTTTGGGGTTTGGGTTTTTTATAAGAGCACTCCTTCTTCTTGTGGATGCTGTCTTGTTCTGGTTTCTTCATTGATTTCTCTTATTTTCCTTCTTGTTCCTTATAAACGTATTTCCTTTTCTTCTTGTGGGTGTTGTCATGTTTTGGGTTTCTTCCTTACGTACTCCTATCCTACCTGGGTATTACCTTTTTCTATACTTTTAGTTTTGCATTTTACTTTAATGATTCATCACTCGTGGTAACATTGGTTTTAAATGAACTTTTACTTTAATCTATGATTGTACTTCACGGTGGTTCTTTAGTAATTTTTTATTTTATTTCTCGGATTTAAAAATGTTTTTATTTTATTTTTATTGATCATTCTACCATTCAGAATTATTGGCATTATCTGTCATGCTACAGATTGCTCTCCTCCACAAGTGATTATTTCAGACTTGATTATGGATGAAATAATTGCTTGTGATAACTTTATATTTATTTATTATTCTTCGCTTTCCTCCACATTTCTATATCGGCTTCTTCATACTTGAGCTTAATAAACTTTATAGTCTCTTATCTGACTTTGATTCTTCTTTGATAGTTAGTGTTTTCTGAGATATATTATTATTATTATTATATTCTTTCTTTTCTTAACTTCGTGTTTTATCCCTGGGATATTAATTCCCTAACATGTGAGCTGGGGCAGTTCAGAGAGGCACTGTGGGCAACATACTCTGTTGGCCATACTTCACTTCTAAATTGAGTCCAGAGGCAAATCATCTCTGCTCAAAAACATAATGCTGTCTCTATCTACAGACAGTCATCGAATAAAAATTACATATAGAATAGTCTCATTTTCGACTAATAAAAATATCTTTGGATACTTCACTTCGTTGTTTCTCAGATTATCTCACATTTTCTATCTTAGTTATTCTTCTTAATATTTATTATTCTCATTATATTTTCTTCTAATTTTTTAGCTCGTCTGATATATTCATTTTTATTATGGTTGGAAACTTTTGTTAATATTTTTGTTACTAGTTATGGTGTAACTTTTCCTTCTTCATCTGAATTCTCATTATATCTTCTTCTGGTCATTTACATTGATAGCATACTTTTTTATATATATTTTTCTCTTTAGTTCTTATTAATTATTTGAATGATATTATTTTATGTCAGTTAATTTTTTCGATTGGTTTCTTTATATTTGACTTTCAAGTTGTTATTATGATCATATTATGTAAACATATTTTTCTTTCTTTTCTCTTTCTCAGAAAGTTATTAATCCGCGTTTGTATTCATTAAAATTAATTTATTAATATTATATTTTTCGTGTGATCATTATTTCTCTTTGCCTTTCATTAATATCTTATTATTTTCTTGTCAAAGCCATTTTTTTCATATGATTGGTATGAGTTGTTCTTCTTTGTTTCTTCAGAACTGAGTAATATTATAATCATCCTTCTTGATTATCTGTTTCCATAATCGTTTTATAAATAGTTAGTCATCGGCTGTTCTTATTATGTTAATTTTTTCTTTTTTAGTTTTTTATAATTTTATTATAATAATGAATTCTTCTCTTCAAATTATTGCCTTCTCTTGTATATCACACTCTTTTTTGTTTTTCTTCTCTACTCCTTCAAATGTTTGCTATTCACATTTATTCTGGATTCTTTCATATTTTCCTTCTTAATTAATCACATTATTTTCTTCAAATCTATTTGTGTAATTTAGTCTTATTATTGTTTTTCAGTAAAATACTATTCTTCTTTTATTCTCTTTCAAAATTAAATTCCATAAATAATTAGTTGTAAGTTGATCTTACTATCTCTTTTTAAATGTTGCGGGTTATACAAAATTCAACTTCTATTCTTCTTCTAATTCCAAATTGTTTCTTTTTAAATTCACTGGTATAAGTTGGTCTTATTTATATTTTATAATTTTGACGATTATACAAAATTCTTCTTTTTATTTAATTCTCAATTATTTTCTTTCTAATATCATTGGTGTAAGTTGTTCATACTCTTTTTTAAATTTTGGCAATTTTATTATCACAAATTCTTCTTTTTATTTATCATATCATTCTCTTTCAAAATTATTTGTGTAAGTTGTTCTTACTTATTTTTGGATTTTGATAATATACAAAATTTATATTCTTTTTCTTATTTATTTCCAAATGTTTTCTTTCAAAATTGTTTGCGTAAGTTGACCTTACTCATATTTTGGAATTTTGATAATTTTATTACAAAATTCAACTTCTCTTTATTTAATTAATCCCAAATGTTTTCTTTCCAAAATTTATTTATAAGTTGATCTTATCATTTTTAAAATTTTGTTGATTATTACAAAATTCAAATTCTTTTTCTTTTTAATTAGTCTCATTTTATTCTCTTCAAATTTATTTATAAGTTGATCTTATTTATTTTTAAATTTTGATGATATACAAAATTCATATTCTTTTTCTTATTTATTTCCAAATGTTTTCTTTCAAAATTGTTTGCGTAAGTTGACCTTACTCATATTTTGGAATTTTGATAATTATATTATATAGAATTCATTCTTCGTAATACTTTTTTATGGAGGGTTGGTTGTATACTCCTTTGACTTTTCCGGAAACTATTTCTTTCAGTTCGTATGTATTGTTGTTATTATTTTTGGCAACGACATATGGTCCAGTGTACAGTAACAATAGTTTTTTCGTTATCTCTTCTAGAGTGCTGGGTAGTTCTCGGTTTTTTAACAGAACTTTTTCTCCCTCTTTATAAGGTATTACTCGTCCGATTGCCTTTTGATATTTGGCTTGCCGTTTCTCTTGGTCTTCGGCTACCTTGTTATAAAATTTCACCTTGTCAAACTTACGACCATCATTCGTTGGGAACTCTATTATTTCTTCAATCTCTCGGGGGGGTTGGTTTCTCGTACATGGCGGAGTAAGGGGTAATTCCTATAGCTGGATGGTGAGCAAAATTGAGGAACTTCTCTGTGGCTGATAAGTACTCTTGCCACTTTTTCTGTTGGTTGTGGCAGTACGTTCGCAAGATTTTCCCCACTTCTCTCAATACCCTCTCTGCCGGATTACTACTTGGGTGGTAGACTGACGTCTTATATGTTTTAATCCCAAGTGATAATAATGTGTCTCGCCATCTTCTCCCTTTAAACTGTGTACCATGGTCAGTAATGATTGAAGCTGGTTTTCCTATTTCTGGCACATACAGCTCCGTTATGACTCCAAGAACTTTTATTGTGGTTGCCCGATTAACCAGATATAGCTTTATGTACTTTGTAAAATGGTCCATAATTATGATGAGGTATTTGCATCTTTGTCGACCGCCACTACGGGGAAGTGGTCCGCAGATGTCTAAAAACACTTTTTCCAGTTTCGCTTTAGATGTTATTGGTATCATTATACCTTCCTTCTTTTCGTTATTAACCTTAACGCACTGGCAAATACTACATGATTTTAGGTAATTTCTTACCTTTCGGTTAATGTTTTTTATTTGACAATTCTCCTCTAAAGCCTGTATCACTTTCAGCGCTCCCATATGGCCATACCTTATATGGTAATCGATTATAATTTCTTTCTCGATGTGGTTCGGAATAATCACCTTCCATGTTTCTTTATTCAAGGCTGTTTTAACGAATAGTATACCCTTGTTAATATGGTAATATTTAGAAACTGTGTCATCGTCTGCTTCCAATCGATTGATAATACTTTTTAGTTTAGGGTCAGATTGTTGGTGGATGCGGATGTTTACCAATAAAGCTTCTAAATCGGATCTTGTTTTAATAAGGTTGTAGATTTTGACTAAGCTCTCCTTCTCTCCCTCAAAGGTCTGGTCTTCCAAATTAATGCGTGACAACACATCGGCTACAACATTCTTTTTCCCCGGGATGTACTCCCATTGTAGGTTGTACTCTTGCAGGGTGAGTACCCATCTAGCCAGTCGGCCGTGACTCAACTTGCACCTACGTAGAAATGAGATGGATTTATGATCAGTGCCGATGGTAACTGGATACCCGAGAATATATGTCCGGAATTTGCTACATGCGAATACTACGCTAAGCAATTCTTTCTCGGTCACATTGTAGTTCTTCTCGTATTGATTCAGGGTACGATTAGCAAAGCTAATCACCAGATGGTGACCCTCCTCATCTTCCTGATATAAAGTTGTTCCTAAGCTGATGTTGCTAGCATCACAAGTCAAAAAGAAAGGTTTCTTAAAATCCGGGTGACGAAGTATAACAATCTCTAAGAACTTGTCTTTGATGAGTTGGAAAGTAACATCCTGTTCTTCACCCCAGGACCATTTGTTCTTTGCAGATAATTGCGGTTGAAACTTGGCTGTCAGCTCGGAATATTGATGCTGAAACTTTCTGTAATAGTTACAGAGTCCGAGGAAAGATTGTAACTGTTTCCTGTTCTTCGGTTTAGGGAACTTCTGAATCGCCTCCACTTTTTCTGATGACGGGGTTATACCTTGATCATCTAGGTTAAAACCTAAGAACTGTACTTCTCGAGCAATGAATTTGGATTTCTCCAATTTGAGAGTTATATTATTCTTTGCTAATTTCTCGAGTACATGTTCTACTCTATAACAGTGTTCCTCCCAGGTTTCCGAAGTAATCAGTAGATCGTCTACATAGACTGTGGTAAATTGGAGTGCTTCCTGTCCAAGTATCTGGTCCATACAAGCCACAAAGATGGCTGCTGAATTTACAAGTCCGAAGGGCAATCTCTTGAACTGCTAATTGCGCCCTTCGAATATGAACGCCACATACTGACGACTCTGTGGGTGCAATTCCACTTGCCAGTAACCACACAAAGTGTCCCATGTACTGACAAACTTGGTGCCGTGAAATCGTTTCAATATCTCCTCTATCTCACCGGGTGATGTTCAGTCATTAACAATCGTTTTATTCAATTCGCGTGCATCCAAACAAAGCCGGACTTGTCCGTTTTTCTTGGGAACAGCAATGATTGGACTAGTGTATGGAGATTGACTAATCTCAATTATGTCACTGCTGATCATCTTATTAATTTCCGCTCTCACGGCCTCCTTCAGTGAATGCGCGATGGGATATGACCTCCGGTTAAATTCCACGTTTTCCTTAAACTCAAGTTTACACTGGTAATTCTTTACTTTGCCCGGTTCATCTGAAAATACTGATTTATATTTTTCGTACACTCTTATCAGACGATTTGCTTGGTGTATGGGTATTTTCTCGTTGGTGTTTCCGCACTGGAAGTCCCGTATTTCTTGTATCTTCACTGACCATAAATCCTCTTCTCCGTTATTATATACTATCTGTTTATTTGGGGCGCTGTTCTCTACATAATTTATTTTCCGAATTTGTTGGTGTATACTACTGGGAAGTATATTCTCGCCTCCTACTAAATCTGCTGCCCACGTTATTCCGTCCGAAAACAGTGATACTTTTCCTTGGTTCAGATCTATAATGGCGGAGTTCCTTCTCAATACATCGCAACCTACCAATATATTGAATGGCAGTCCGGTGGTGACTAAAAATACCATATTCAAAGCTATACCACGGCTAACGACATTTACCGAAACTTGTTTTCTAATAGTTTTGTTCTGGCAGCCAGTTGCACCTATTAAGACAATATTATTTACTGGTAACATTGGCAAAGTTTTACCACATTCTTTCTGGATTCTTTCCAGCTCAATTACATTCATTATTGATATATTAGCACCGGTATCAATCATGATTTTTGCAGGGATTCCTTCTAATTCCGCTTTTATATACAATATTTCATTGTTCTGACTATCGAGGCTAGTTTCGTTTTCCTCCAGTAGTTCAGTTCTTATGTTCTTCAAATAGTTGTTGCTAATGATGGTGATGTTTTTTGATTCGGTTGCCTCTTGCAACTCGTCTTTATACCCAGGAGATAGGAGCAGTAAAGGGTCGTGATAGTTTATCACTGCCTCCTCCCGTTTAAATTATTGCTTTCATCGTTGTTATTCGGATTGACCAAGGCATCGTTTTGGAAACCTTGCGTCGGTTCCTGCCGCTCTGTATTCTGTTCGAACGTTTGTTCTCTGTTTTGTTGTCGGCCAGGATCATCTAGGCTGGTACTCCTTCTATGTTGTTCGTACCTCGGACCATCACGTTCTTCACTTCTTCGCCGACGATCTCCATTGTGGAAACTGTTCCTTCGCTGACGGTTGTACCTTCTTGGCCCCCGATCTTCAGCTCTTATAAAATTCACTCGTGGATGGGAAACTCTGTTATTATTGTTATTGTTTGTATTGTAGTTTCTATTGTTTTGGTAATACCGTTCAGTATTACCGGGGCAGGGGTTTCTCTGACTATAGGAATTGTTAGGGGGTTGATAATAATTATTACGGTTATTTGGGTAATGGTTGTTGTTCCTATTATTATTTTGATTACCACTAAAGTTATTATTATTATTCGGCGGGTTATTATTGCCGTTGTAATTATTCTGCTGGTTACGGTTTCCTTGGTAACTGTTACCATTTTGGTTGTTACCGTTACTGGGGTACTGGTTATTTCTCACTTCTGGTCTATCGTTCCTCCTTCTACTCTGACGGTAGTATTCCTCATTTTCATAGCTTTCCAGTAACTCGGTCATGGCTTGCACTGTTTTAATCTGGCTACCTCTCCTTGCTCTGATAATATCTTCGTCGTAGTGATAGGATAACTTGTTCACCAGGCATTCTTCGGGTATTGCCGGTTCTAAATGTTTTGCCAGACACACCTTCCCTAAGAAATAGGCTGTCATGGTGTTTCCTAGTTGGGCCCTGTATCGTCCATGGCAAATATTATCTCGTATCAGGTTCTGAGTCGTTTCTGACCAGTATTTAGCTTTAAACAGGTTCCTGAACTGTTGGTAGTCCGCAATCTCGCTTCGATTCGCCATCCACCAGTTGTCGGTCATTTCCCTGAACGACTCGTCCAATATCTCTCGGTTATTATTCCACCTACTCCCTCTATGTTTGGCAAAATATTCTTCTATCCGGGCCAGGAACTCCATTGGTTTTCTCTTGTACTGCCGGAAATTCAACCATTCCCGGTTTTCATTGATCGGTATCCCAGTAAAGTTCGTGGGTCGATTTCTCAAGACTTCCATTTCTTCTTGGCTCTGCCGTACCTGTACCGTGATATTTGTCATAGCTTCTTCCATCCCGTCACACCTTTCCGCGACTTGGCTCTGTACCTTCCCGAATTCTTCCTGATATTCCTTCCGGTGTTCTTCCACTTTCCTGTGACTATGCTCTTCAATATTAGTAAACTTGATGTTTACCACTTCCTTGAATTCCTGTACTTCCCTATCGGTCTGGTTACATTTTCCGTCATTGTCCATGATCTGTTGTTTTATTACGATGGTTTCTTCTTCTAATTTCTTGTCGGTGTACTCCTTATTATCGTTGAGTTCCTTGTTCATTTGTTCTCTCAACAACTCCATCCTTTCTTCTAACTTGTCCAAATTTTCCTGGTTAACCTCCCTTAATTCTTCTCTTAATAGTTGGTTATCCTCTCTCAATTCTTCCAACTTCTCCCCCATCTTCTCTTCCATTTTCTTGTTATTTTCCCTTAATTCTTCCTTCAATTGTTGGTTGTCGCTTTCCATCTTCTTACTATTTTCCTCTATCTTCTCTTCCATCTTCCTACTGTTTTCCTCCATCTTCTTATTGTTTTCTTCAATTCTCTTATTAGGATTTTCTATTTTATCAATCAATTCTTCCTTGGTTGATTGGTTGTCCTTCTTC